>LR750054.1:948769-1039746 GCA_902729485.2 Mus minutoides
GGCTTGCTCAGCCTGCTCTCTTATAGAACCCAAGACTGCCAGCCCAGAGATGGTCCCACCCACAAGGGGCCCTTGATCACTAATTGAGAAAATGCCTCACAGCTAGATCTCATGGAGGCATTTCCCCAACTGAAACTCCTTTTTCTGTGATAATTCCAGCTGTGTCAAGTTGACACAAACCTAGCCAGTACAGCCATCTCTCCAGCTCCTGGACATAGTTTTCTATGTCCACATTAAGTTCAAATAAGTAATCAAATATTACATGGATGATTTGTACTAGATTTGAATTTGGGATTTGATTTGGGATTTGAACTCAGGACCTCTGGAAGAGCAGTCAGTGCTCTTAACCTCTGAGCCATCTCTCCAGCCCCCTAGTACTCTCAGTCAAATGTAAGGAATGTTAATATATAAATATTTCAAATATTCTACCTCCTGAGGGAGACTATTCTTTAGGTTTCTTTAACAGGCAGAAAGCCCTAGCTGTCTAATTCTGAATTCTGCATCCTCTCCACCTTAATGTTCTGATCATGTTACAGAGTGTAATGTAGACAAAGACAACCTATTTTTTATTACCCAACTTTCACAACAACTGAATGCATAGACTTATTGCTATGGTTAGCTGTTTGTGCTGTACAGTGAAATTTAATATGTTTTTCTATAGCCTTCACTTCCAGTACAGCAAGTCCACAATGTGGCCATAAGCCAGGAGAGCTAAGGAAGCAAGCAGGGTTATAATCACTTATACACATGATTAAAATAACTAGTAACCATGACTTTACTAACACAGCTGCCTGCCTAAGTTCTGTTTAAGGAGTGTAGCTTTTCATGGTCAATGCCATTTTTAGTACAGCCAAGTGCCACACATTGAACTACTGTATAAAAAGAAGTTCCTCAAACGACAGTCCGAAAGACAATCCTTAAAAGTTTATAGCTATCTAGCACCTCACATTCCCCGCAGATTAGACTGTACACTGTGTGGTAGACAGACAGTAAAATGTATCATGACCTCCAAGCGACTTTCCATATTTGTAATCTCTGTGACTGTAGCATTTTTGCTCAGCCTTTTAGAAAAAGAGAGGTGTGTAATAAAATGAAGATAAAGATCTAGCAGAACTATTTTAGAGTGTGTGTTTTGTATCTGGAAAGAATAGAGAAGGTCAATCAATATAGGTATATACACAGATATCTATAATGAAAAAATGAAAGGTGCCAAGATCTGAGTTCCCCAACTGTCACGTGGTAACGGCAGGTCCCTGGTCCTGTCTGTCTGTCTGTCTGTTTTCTGCTTTCAGTGCTGAACACAATGGCAAACAGAAAGTAAGATTTAATAAACACTTGTTCAAATCAGGGGGAAAGGGGTATGCATATAACAGGAAAACACTTTTCTGTCATTATGAATTCTCCCCATTCGCTTACAGGAATTCCCTTGAGTTTTAGTTGGATGCATTTCCCAGCCTTTGTTATTAAGCATGCTCTGTGACTAATTCTGGAGTGGAAACCAAGAAAAGTGATGTGTGCATCTTTCCAGCCCTGTCCTTGGAAGGCATGGGCATGCCGTCTTCCTCCTGCTTCTCCCCTTTAACACTGCCTGCAAGTGGACCTGGGATGAGCCCTCTTACACCAATTTGACAAAGATATATTCCTTGGATGAAACCCCTAGGAGGAGCATGGGTCCCAGATAACTTTGTGTAGGAGAGTCAGACCATCAAGATGAGGATGGAGACAGGAGTGGTGTTGGGGGAGGGGATGGGGGTGGGGTGAAGACAGGGATGAGGATGATTAAAACAAGGTCTCAGCGCACGCCTTTAATCCCAGTACTTGGGAGGCAGAGGCAGGCAGATTTCTGAGTTCGAGGCCAGCCTGGTCTACAAAGTGAGTTCCAGGACAGCCAGGGCTATACAGAGAAACCCTGTCTCGAAAAAAAAAAACAAAAAACAAAAAAAATCAAGGTCTCACTGTGTAATCTGGGCTGGCCTTGAACTCCCTATACAGACTAGGCTGGGCCCATGGAGAGCTGTCTGCCTCTGCCTCCTAAGTACTGAGATTAAAGGCCAGTACCACCAAGCCAGTGTCAACAGGCTCTTGAGTGTCAACTTTCAATTGGGTTTAAGTCCACTGTTATTTTGTACCTCTGGCTCAGCAACTAAATTTACATTCTGACAGAGGCAAACATCCAAAGAGGCCTAGTTTCAAGGATTTTGTAGGAGTTTACCAGGTAGACAAAAAGAGGAGACTTTTCAAGGCAAAGAGAGTCCTCACGGGAGTGCAGCCTCTGAGGTTGAAGCAGAAAAATCAAGATCTCAGTTAGGAGTTGGAGGAGGGGGAACAGAGGGAATTGAGAAGAGAGGAAGGGAAGGGGGGGTGGAGGGAAGAAAGGGACACACACACACTCACACACACACACACACACACACTCACACACACACACACACACACTCACAAACACGAGTGTGTAGGTGAGCTTAAAGATCCCAAGCAATTAAAGCAACAGGGGCCACCTGCCAGAAGACCTTGCCTTTCTTAAAGATTTACTGAGTTGGTAAGATACTGCTAGCAGATGCAGGAGTCTTCCATGCCATGGCCTTTGGGCTAATTGCACAGGGATTACAAGAGTTAAATAAATAAATTAATTAATAAATTAATTTAAAAAAAATTTTAAAGCGAAATCTTGAGTCTCATGCCTAGACTCAGAATCCCCATTGATGGGTCCGGCATCTGCATTTTAACGGGGCTTCAGGTGCCTGAGAGTTAAACCGCCCGAACTACACCACCTACTTCAAAATATCTCTAAGTGTTTAAAGAAGGAGACCAAGTCAAAGTGCTCAGGAACCCTGGCCTGAGCTTCCAAGAGGGACTGAACGGCTGTCATCTGCCCACAAGAGTATGAGAAACTGGTGAAGAGTCACTTCTACCCGATCCCACGGCGAAAGCTTGGCGTAGAGCCCTTCCCCCGCCCCCTCCCGTTGCCATGGAGAACCGGGCACCCTGCGGGACCCGCCCAAGCCTCCCGGAGACTTGGCGGAAATTTCCGCATCCAGGGTCCAGTGCGGACCCAGCTCCTTGCTCCTTGCTGCCATACCCACTAGGGCTGCCTCTCGAGCTCCAAGACGGTCACGAGAAGTGTCTCTTCAGGGATCCAGAGCTCCGCCTTCTTTCAGGGACCCGGAGAGAGCCGAGTGCTCGGCCTGAGCAGTGTCCCCCGGAGCGCGAGGGCGAGCCCCGAGGAGGCAGCGTCTCCCTTAGGGACCCTGAATGTAGCTGGCGCGGGCGCCGAGCGCTTCCCCCCCACCGCTCCCCGGCCCGAACCCGGCGGGTGGTGTGGCTGCACTTAAACCAAACGGCCTCCGCGGGCCGCGGCTTCCCGGGGCTCCCGAGGGCCTGTTACCCCCTCCATCGCCCCAAGTGCAGAGGCTGCCGCTTCTTCAGCCCCAGAGCCCCGGGAAACATCCCAACCTCAGAGAAGGGTGGATTCGCGGAGAAGGTGATAGGACCTTTACTCCCTGGGATGCCGGGATGCTAGGGGGACCTAGTGGGTCTGTCTTTAATGGGCTGTGACAAAGGGTGCTGCTGCTGGTGGTGGTGGTGAGGTTCTCCAGCTGTCTCCCCCACCCCCGTGCAAGTTTTCCTTGCAGTTGGAAGTATGGGGTGTTCCGATGGGCTAGTACATGCCACGTATCTAAGGTCACAAGAAAGAGGACATCATGCCGGGCGGTGGTGGCACATGCCATTAATCCAAGCAGTTAGGAGGCAGAAGCAGGCAGATTTCTGAGTTCAAGGCCAGCCTGGGCTACAGAGTGAGTTCCAGGACAGCCAGGGCTACACAGAGAAACCCTGTCTCAAAAAACAGGAGAGAGAGAGAGAGAGAGAGAGAGAGAGAGAGAGAGAGAGAGAGAGAATAAGAGAGAGAATGAGAGAGAGAATGAGAGAGAATAAGAGAGAGAATGAGAGAGAATGAGAGAGAGAGAATGAGAGAGAGAGAGAGAGAATAAGAGAGGTACTGTAGAAGCAGAGATTTACCAAGTTAACCTTCTCTTTTCTCAGAGACGATGCTTAAGACTACAAGGATAATGATCTCCCTGGGCCACCTGATTTGAACTTGAAGCTTGAGTTATTGACATCAGGGGCAAACATGCTGGACCCAACGAGTGAAAGGGACCTGGGTGAAAGGGACCTTAGTGAAAGGGACCTTTTTGACCAGAAAAACCTGGAGGAGCTCTCCCAACTCGCTTCCCTGGAGATGTCGGGGGATGTAGTTGCCAAGACAAAGTCTTCAAATGTTGTCCTAGAAAAACCCAGCTACCCAGACTCCGTGTACGTTACGGCAGCGAACATTTTTCAGGGTATTCGGATCCAAAGGTCGCCAGACAAAATCGTAATAAATTACGGAAGTGAACCCCTGCAGCCCTCCTCCACCCAGTCTGAGGATGAATCTTTTCAGCGCTTGTCCTATGAGTTGGCTTTCAGTACACTGAAGTGTAAGTAATAGCTGTCCTGAAGAGCAGCGCTAAAAGAAAATGGCAAAACCAGGCACGGTGGCTTATGCGCAGTTCAAGGCCAACCTGGGTCACAGAGTGAGATTCTGTTTCAGGAGGCTGAGGTGTGGGGGGCGGGGGGAGGGTGGAGGGTGGGGGTGGGAATTAATGTAATGCAGAATTGAACTTAGCTCCTCAAACATGTGTGTATATTTGGTTAATCACAACAGTGTAAAAATGAAGGAGTCCTAAGGGGGTCTAGAGAATTCGACTGCATTTGCCCTTAGATAGGTATAGTGGGGTCGTTAAAATGAACAGGAACAGACATGGTTGTATAGGCCTGTAATCACAGCTGCTGAGCCTTGAGGATTTGGAGTTCCAAGCCAGGATGGGCTATAGAGACAGGCCCTTCTCAAAAAGAAAAAGAAAAGAACAAACATCAAAGAAACCAGGGAAGAAGTCCATTAATGGGAAGAGTGGGAATCTACCCTTTCATCATCCCCTCTCCCTCCATGTAGCGCCACTGAGTTCTTGTGTATTTACTTTACACCTTGTATTTTATGTTCACGAGGTGTGACAGGGCCAAGGGAGACAGCGAAGAGACAAAAGAAGAAAAGTATAGTCTTTAAAGAGTAAATACCACAACGAAGTCAACCCGATCAGGAATACTCAATTCTTAGCCAATAGCTTTAATTTGGAGTGCCAAGTGTAAGTAGGATTCTCCTTTCTAATTTGCCTCCAAAGTGCTAGATTCAAATCTCCAGAGCTCCTTCATGGTAATTAACTGCCAACTCCCAAGTGTAAGGATAACTGTAGATAGGACATAACCAGATATTCCTACACTGAGCAGAGCCGTCAAAGTGTGTGTGTGTGTGTGTGTGTGTGTGTGTGTGTGTGTGTGTATGTATCTTTGTAGATTTATTTATTTTTATTTTTATCTATATGGGTGTTAAGTTTCCTTCACCTGCCCCAAACATAGAATACATTGAATAAAGTATAGCTGTTATTTAAATTGATATTTCAGAGTAAGAGTGCTATATAACTTTAGATATCTAAAGTTCATGCTTCCTGCCCAATACAGGAGGCTGCCAGAGGTGACTGTGTCTGCAGAGTCCTGAAGGACAAGGGTAACCCTGGCAGCACCATACACTGCTTTCCTGCATTTGGCCCTGCGATTTTGCAGTGACTCCGGTGGGCAATGTTTTAGAGCCCACACACACCTTCCATGTCAGAAGTCTGTCACACTTAGAGAATTACTGAGATAATTTTCCCTTATAAATGAAATGAGAATATTACTTTGTCTCCAAAGCTGTTTCCCAAAAGATTTCTTTTTTTAAAAAGATATATTTATTATTATATCGAAGTACACTGTAGCTGTCTTCAGACACACCAGAAGGGATCAGATCAGCTGGCTTCAGATCTCATGACAGATGGCTGTAAGCCACCATGTGGTTGCTGGGATTTGAACTCAGGACCTTTTGGAAGAACAGTCAGGACTCTTAACCACTGAGCCATCTCTCCAGCCACCCCCCCCCCCGCAAAGATTTCCTGTGAGAATTATAGTTTTCACTTCAAAAATTGTCTTCTTTGGTTTTCTCATTTCCCAAATAAAGATTGAAATCCAGTGTCTACAATATCACTAAGTTTTGTTTCTCATGAATGGTGAATGGATTAAAGCTAGGGCTTACTTCCTGTTTGCTGTACTAAAACATACATGATATTTATAGTTTAAGTGTATCATAAAATACTCACAAACCTAGGGGAGGGTCAGAAATATGTTTACCAGTTTTCACGCAGCGCCTATGGAGTCGTTTCTCTGTCCTTTGCTGTTTGGACTACCGTCCTTATGCAAATCCTTACATGGCAACTCCTGTCATTTAGGTCTTAGATTAAATATCTCATCTATGCCTTGATTAGTGCCAGATACTTAAGTTAAAATTATGCCTAAAAAACACTTCCCATCACAAGGCTAGCAAAAACCTTGACAAGTAACACCAGTAAGGGTGTTCAGATAAACTAACCTCTCACAAGCAGAAAAAACAAAGTATTAATACTTGATAATTTATATAACATGTCAGCAATACTTAAAACTGAAAAGAGAAAGATCATTTAACATTTCAAATATTTTTATGTTGCCAGGCGTGGTGGCGCACGCCTTTAGTCCCAGCACTCGGGAGGCAGAGGCAGGCGGATTTCTGAGTTCAAGGCCAGCCTGGTCTACAAAGTGAGTTCCAGGACAGCCAGGGCTATACAGAGAAATCCTGTCTCGAAGAAAAAAAAAAAAATGTACATGGTTGCATATGTAATGCTATCAGAGGCCAGAAGAGGGCACCAAATTCCCTTGGAAATGGAGTTGCAGCTAATTCTGAGTCCTGGGAATCAAATCAGGATCCTCTGGAAGAGCAGCCAGTGCTCTCAACTGCCCAGCCACCTTTCCAGCCCCCACTCCCACTGTTTAATATTCTTAGTTATAGCTTCTTTAATGTATTTCAAAGGTCATAAATTAAAGGTTAAAATTCCTTTATGACTACTTTACTTATTCAGATAGTGTTTTGAATCTATGTAGAACCTGAACAGTAAGAGGCCAGCCTGGTCTACAGAGTGAGTTCCAGGACAGCCAGGGCTAGATAGAGAAACCCTGTCTCAAAAAACCAAAAACCAAAAACCAAAAACCAAAAACCAAAAACCAAAAACCAAAAACCAAAAACCAAAAACCAAAAACCACAACAACAACAACAACAACAAAAGAATGTAGGATTTGTCAGGCAGTGGTAGCACACGCCTTTAATCCCAATACTTGGGAGGCAGAGGCAGGCAGATTTCTGAGTTCAAGGCCAGCCTGGTCTACAAAGTGAGTTCCAGGACAGCCAGGGCTATACAGAGAAACCCTGTCAAAAAAAAAAAAAAAAAAAAAGAAAAAAGAAAAAGAATGCAGGATTCATAAAGATTATAACTGTTTCATCTTGCTGTTACAATTATTATTTATTAGCAGTTTATACAATTATGAGGTGTATATTAGATATGAAAATAATTTTACAACATTACTTAGAAAGTGTATATAATTTAAAGTCTTTCTTTTCAGATTTGATATTTTGGGTTAGCAGGCTTTTCCCTTGTCTTTCAGATCAAGATATTTTGGAAACTATGTTAATAGTATCGATACAGAAGAGTTCATGGTGTTAGCATTCATTTGTCGAAAATCTTAATCAACCGGGGTAATACAACTCTTTCATACTTTTGGGGGAGTCTATATTTATTATCAAACGTAATACAACTCTGAAGAAATTTATATGCAAGAAAAGATGAAGATTCTGAACGTAAAACTGGGACCGAGATAGTAACACTAAGGATATCTTCCAATTGTCTTTTTTTGAGGTTTTTCTCTCAAACTAGATATTTTTTCTTTTGAAGACCTCCTCTATTTCTAAATCTAACCCTGCGGTATAAAAATGATCATGTTCTTATTCTGTTATGAAAAATAACAGGATAAAATATTTCTATCATCCATATTCCCTCTCACGCTTGGGAGGTCAATCCCAAGGCTTCGCTCCTCCTAGGCAAGCACTCTAACGAGTTATACCTCAAGCCCTCGGCTAGTGTTTTCTTCAGCTTTCTTCATGTGTGTTTTCCCCTCGGTAGGCAAATGAGTTGAACAGTCTTATCATTGTGATGCTGTATGATTTCCAAGATAGAAAATTTCAGCCCCGCGTCCTTTCCGAGAATGAAGAGACCATACCAGAAGTTCAAGAAGTAGAGAACCTTCTAAACAGGTAAAAAGAACATTCATGTGAAACCAACATCAGCATTTTGATTTATGAGATATTTATGTAATATAGTTTATAGATACCTATGTCTCAAAAATTTATGGAAAAATATAAGTGTTTTGAGTTCCTTTGCAAACCCATCATGGATAGTTTAAATATCTAACTTTAAATCAAATTGTTGTAAGATGTTGAATTGCATGATCCAAGGTCTGAACATGTGGGAAGTCATTACAAATGTCTTACAGTTTAAGTATATGTATAAGCTAAATTTAATTTGAAACAGCTACTATTGTCTTCTTAACTGGCAGCCTTTAAAAAAAAATCTAACATATAACAAATGAGAAATTCTAACACTATCCAAGAATTCACTATTCTGCCAAATTGAAAAAAAAAATATATATATATATATGTTTAGTTAAGAACAAACTAATGTGTTTTAGTTTTTCTTTATCCTAAATATCAACAGGAAACTGCCATGTGGCTAAGCGCTTATGTCAAAGGGCAGGTAGGAAAGATAACAGATTACTAGTGAAGTTAGAATTGGACATATAGTAAGTGGTCATTGCATGATAAACATTATTGTAGGTTAATGGCACTGGGTATGATGTCTTGAAAGTGTCCCCGGAATTCAGATGTTGAAAATGTCATTCTCGTGTGGCAGTGTTGGGATGTAGAGCCTAGTGAGGAGTGCTTTAATCATGAGGGCTTTGCTCGTGCACGTGTGTGTGTGTGTGTGTGTGTGTGTGTGTGTGTGTGTGTGTAGACTGGTGCAGTACGTGTGAAGGTTAGCAGTCAGTTTCCAATGCCTTCCTCAACGATTCTATTCCCTACTTAAGTCACAGGATATCTCACTGACCCTGGTGCTCATTGATTTGGAGAAAGTGGTTGAGTCAGGCAGCCCCAGCAATCCTCCTGCCTCTGCTTGCTGAGCATTAGAATTACAGGCAAGGGATGCTGCATCTGGCTTTTTTTTACGTGGGTGCAGTTAAATTATTAAAAGCCAAGACCAGAAGATTCAGGTAATAGAATAATAATAATTGTTGCTGTTTTGAATGTCTGTCTCATTTGCTGCTCTAAGAAGTGACCTTATTACATAAGGTCTTTACATAGTGACCTTATTAGTTGGTTACTATAAAGGGACCTATATAGTCCCTTTATGTTGTAATGCCCATGTCCATCATAGCCATGAGATGTGGGATGGAGAAGAGAAAGCAATTATCTGTATGTCCTCTTTGTACTAGTAAGGACCCAGCTTCCTTTTCCTGGTTTCTGTCATTTGCTTTTGGTTTTGTAAAACCACCTCACTGTCTGTATCAGTTTTGAGGCAGCTGCTTTCCAGGTGCACACAGAGAACAGGTTCAGGGACCGATGCAGCAGCATGCTATGGGGTAGCCCTGACTTTGTCTTCTTGTGCTTCATTGGGGTCTCTCTTAGATACAGTCGGGCATTAAGAAATTCTCATGGGGGCTGGAGAGATGGCTCAGCGGTTAAGAGCACTGACCGTTTTCTTCCAGAGGTCCTGAGTTCAATTCCCAGCAAACACATGGTGGCTCACAACCATCTGTCATGGGATCTGATGCCCTCTTGTCGTGCGTCCGAAGACAGCTACAGTGTACTGGCATACATAAAATAAATAAATACATCTTTAAAAAAGAAATTCTCATGGCCATCACAGCATAGTCTCAGACTGACTAATGGGAGCTCAGGTTAGCTGAGTTAGCCAGGAAAGCCACAGAACTCCAAGAAAGACCAGTGTGTGACCGTATCAGCGACAGACTAGGTGATAACACTAGCCAAAGCCTGGCTTATGAAGCCAGAGATCAGAAGGTATTACTGCTTAATTAAGTACTTCTGAACCCCACGTTCCTTTTTCCTCACATTATACTGCCCCCTCCTAACCATATACTGCACCCTCCTTTGGACCTTAACACTGATCTGGCTGCATTGCTACCAATATACCCACCACCCCTACCCTAGGTTTACGTAAAACCAGGTCTATTGGCCCATGCCTGTAATCCTGGTACGTGCGTGGGAAACTGAGACAGAAGGATTGTGTGTGTCAGGCCAGCATGGGCTACACAGTGAGACCCTGTTCTTTAAAAAACCTTCATAAAATGCAAACCTTATCCAAAATTAGTCACATTCATATTTGTTATTATACACAACTCAACAATATACTATGTAAGAAATGCCTGCATTTAATAATTGAGCTGCAGAGAACAGCAGAGAGCAGTGTAGGAAAAATATATGTATGAAGATAAAGGCATACGGGGGGCTGGAGAGATGGCTCAGTGTTAAAAGCACATACACTGCTCTTACAGAGGACCCGAATTTGGTTCCCAGCACCTGCTTAGATAGCTCAGAGGATCTGGTGTCATCTTCGAACCTCTGCCAGGTTGCACTCGTGCGCACAAGTGTCCCCCTTCTCAAACACACATACAAATAATGAAAAAAAAATTAAATCTTTTTAAAAGATACAATTACATCTTTTGAGGGGGGAAGTAAGGAGCTGTAATGCCGAGGTTGGTTTCAAACTCCTGAGCTCAGGTGACCACCCCCTCAGTCAGCAAGTGCTACTGTGCCAAGCAAAACCAAAGCAGTTTAACTAAGGTTCTTAGCTTTCCAGAGGCTGTGCCAGTTAACTTGAGCACGAATGTAGAATGTTCTGATAAAGGGAGGTGCTCCCATGAGGACCTGGGAAGAAACGGCATTGGGAACTGGAAAGGTAGAAGGACTCTACCCTTGGGCTCTTACCCTTTTTTCCTATTGCTTCTCTCTTAGTTTCTGTTTTCTTCCCTCTTTCTTTAACGTTCTGTCTTCTACACCACTTCTATAGCCCATGCTGAGAAAATCCTGTTGACCCTTGTGCCTGCATGTTTATGGTACAATTGTGTGGCTAGTTTCTCTTCTCTTCTCTTCTCTTCTCTTCTCTTCTCTTCTCTTCTCTTCTCTTCTCTTCTCTTCTCTTCTCTTCTCTTTTCCTTTCTATTTTTTAAAATATTTATTTATATCATGTATGTGAGTACACTGTAGTTGTATAGCTGGTTGTGAGCCTTTCGTATGGTTGTTGGGAGTTGAATTTTTAGGATCTCTGCTTGCTCCGGTCAGCCCCACTCGCTCTGGTCAACTTTGCTCACTGAGTCCCTGCATGCTCTGGCCCAAAGATTTATTGATTATTAAACATAAGGACACTGTAGCTGTCTTCAGACACACCAGAAGAGGGCGTCAGCTCTCATTATGGGTGGTTGTGAGCCACCATGTGGTTGTGCTAGTTTCTTTTCTTAGACTAACTTATTAGCTCTAAATTCCTGCCAGAGGATTTCCCAACTGTTCAACCTCAAGTCTTCCATGTTAAAATGAAGGCATTACCTACTGTCTTAGTCAGGGTTTCTATTCCTGCACAAACATCATGACCAAGAAGCAAGTTGGGGAAGAAAGGGTTTATCTGGCTTACACTTCCATACAGCTGTTCATCACCAAGGAAGTCAGGACTGGAACTCAAGCAGGTCAGGAAGCAGGAGCTGATGCAGAAGCCATGGAGGGATGTTCCTTACTGGCTTGCTTCCCCTGGCTTGCTCAGCCTGCTCTCTTATAGAACCCAAGAGTGCCAGCCCAGAGATGGGCCCACCCACAAGGGGCCCTTGATCACTAATTGAGAAAATGCCTTACAGCTGGATCTCATGGAGGCATTTCCTCAACTGAAGCTCCTTTCTTTGTGATAACTCCAGCTGTATCAAGTTGACACAAAACTAGCCAGTACACCTACATACTTGGTTTAAGGCCCCTCCCCTCCCCTCTGCTATATTCAGTGATGGCTAATGTGTCAAGTCCTCAAGTCTGATTGCACTACGAATTAGACTCTCCATTGGATTCCCTGGTTAATTCTTCCTTCCCTATGATCTGGTCCACAGGGCAAGTAAAGTGAAATGTGCTTATCTTTGAGGCAAGGTCTCTTGTCGCCCCGGCTAGCCTTGAACTTGTGTAGCTGAGTCTGGCCTTGAATTCATGATGGCTTTGCCTCCAACCTCTCTCTCAGTCGTTGAGATTACAGCTGTGCAAAACCCTGATTGACAGAGCACTATATTATAAGATGTAACTCTGCGGTCAAAATAGAACATCACGGATATTTAGGAAATGTGTGAAATAAATGAGGAAAGGGTTCTAGCTGTTATTCAAGAAACAACAGAGACATCTGATCCCCGAGAGGACAAAACATGAGTAAACTGAGCCTTACAACAGTCTTGGCCTCATGCTTAGAGGGACTTTCCAACTTGTGATAGAGGAAGCGAAAAATAGACATCTCCCTGGTTTAAGAAAGCAGAGATCAGTTTTAAAGGCCACAGTGACTTTTTTCCTTTATTCTAAGTGGTAATGCATAAATGATTTGTAAATATTAAGCTAACTATGCAGGCAAATTACTTTTGCTCCGATATGCTCTTTTTCTTGTTTTCTCATTACCCATTATGCACCCAAAGTGTGTCATTTGCCAGAACATCCCTTAAACCATCCTTTAAAACAAGAGCTTTTCCCCTCACGCTCTTTTTCCTGGCCCTTCTTTGGAATCTCTTTGACCAGTTAACCTTTTCTAGTGAAGCATCTGAAACAGGTTGTCTGAATAGGATTTCATGCTTTCCCAGCGGAAGATTATCTCCAAGCGTCGAGAAACTGTTCATTTTGGAACTGGGGAAGACATTGGCTTAGAAGCCACATACATTGGAGTCAGAGGCTAATCACAGGATATGTAAGGGAACGGGATTTTTTTTTGTTTTGTTTTGTTTTTTGTTTTGTTTTTTTCGAGACAGGGTTTCTCTGTGTAGCGACAGGGTTTCTCTGTGTAGCCCTGGCTGTCCTGGAGCTCACTTTGTAGACCAGGCTGGCCTCGAACTCAGAAATCCGCCTGCCTCTGCCTCCCGAGTGCTGGGATTAAAGGCGTGCGCCACCACGCCCGGCACAAGGGGGAACGGGATTTTTTTTTTCCTTTTTCCCTTGTTCCGGTCAACTCCACTCGCTCTGCTCGACCCCGCTCGCTCTGGCCAGCCCCACTTGCTCCCGGCCGCCCCCGTACGGCCCCCCGCTTGTTCCAGCCAGCCCTGCTCGCTCCGATCGGCTCCGCTTGCTCCGGTTTGGCCCCGCTCGTTCTGGCTGTCCCCGTTCGGCCCCACTCGCTCTGGCCCTGCTAGCTCCGGCATCCCCGTTCGGCTCCGCTCACTCCGGACAGCCTGGCTTGCTCCGGTTGGTCTCTCCGGTCCAAGGATTCATTTCTTATTATTCTTCATAAGTATGCTGTAGCTGACTTCAGACGCACCAGAGGAGGGCGTCAGATCTTGTTACGGGTGGTTGTAAGCCACCATGTGGTTGCTGGGATTTGAACTCATCACCTTCGGAAGAGCAGTCGGGTGCTCTAACCCGCTGAGCCATCTCACCAGCCCCCGGGAACGGGATTTTATCAGGCCAACAGCTACGTTTCTTGTCTCTACAATCTCCTTGTTTATCACCCCCAATGAACTTCCTGTATAATCAGACCAGTAGCTGCTATTAACCACTGCTGTTGCTGATGTGGACGCCAGTAGGCCAGCCTTGGGGACCTTTTCCAGGAAACCAGCCGAAGCTGCATCATCGGATATCTTGTAGAAGGGGCTTCTACTGACTCGTGCCCTCAGGACCACCCTCCACACCCCAACACGAACCCAAGACCTGTGGAAAGATGCACACCCTCCAAACGGTGCTCCGACCACCACACTGCAGCCTGCCTGGCGGGATCGCAGCAATGACCGTTGAGTAGAGAACACCTCAACTGTCACAGGTCCCAGAAGAGGCTACCAATTCCACGAGCAGACTTAACATGAGTGTGGTTCTTAGCCTATCCAAGGGCAAAGGTGGTAGAAAATCCACAAGGAGCATCGTCCAGGGGACATTCAATATGGAGGAGCTCCCAACGGGGAGACAAAAGTCCAGGGACCATGCTGATTAGAATCAACAGTCTGCATATTTACCCGGCCTCAGTTGTTCCTAATTTGTATAAACCCAAGGTCAATGTAATGGGCCTGCTGGCTCCCCACTGGTCATGACTTACATAGGTTTTTTTTTTCCCCCTTCCCCATATCACTTTTTTTCTTTTTCTTCTCCCAAAGAACATGTGCTGGCTTATTTTACAGGCTCTCTCGACTCAAAATCCGGATAGATGAACTGTTTCATGTTATCTGATATCTACAACCTTCTCTTGCCAGTCTTTAACCAAAACCCTCACACCCTTCTCTCCTCTTCTTTTTGACGACCGTTTCCCCACTTATGTGCATTACCCTCCCCCACTTCTTAGCCAGCAACCCAGTACTGACCCCTAAGTCCCACTGCTCCTTTTGTTTCTTTCCGCTCGCGTCCACAATAACTTAGTACACAGTACTGTCAGTGCCCCTCTGTTCCCTAAAGCAACTGGAACAAAGGAATGATTTCTTTGCAGTCAGCTGCTACTGTAGTTTCATAATGGGGTTTGCCGCTGCATATGGCCTAGTTTCAGACAATACTTAACTGTTAGGGGAGAATGAGGGAGGGACAGTTTCCTGGTGCTGAAAAACATCATCTCAACCCTGCTACACCCAGTCTCTCACGAACTCTACAAATTCCTCCACTACTTGAAAACAGGGTGACTTGAAAATAAGAACAAACTCTGCCTACCCCATTAACCAACAAGCTAATGCAAGCCCTAGTGTAAACCCACAAGAAACATGGAAACCAAGGCAACGTATCTCATCAGGGTGAAACATGCCTTTAATCCCAGCACCCAGGAGGCAGAGGCAGGAGGATCTCTGTGAGTTTGAGGCCAGCCTGATCTACAGAGAGAGAGAGAGAGAGAGAGAGAGAGAGAGAGTTCCAGGACAGCCAGGGCTACACAAAGAAACCCTTTCTCAAAAAAACTAACTAACTAACTAACTATTACCAATCCCATAGTAACCCCCAATATGAGTGACTTAAAGTCCAGACAAATAAACAAACGAATAATTATCAAATAATTTTTAGATATACACTCTGCATGAAGTTCAAGAAGACACAAACAGTTTAATGAAGCAGGTGGTTTATTTCAGGACATGAAAATAGATAGAAACGCTCAAGAGTAAAATGAAATGATGATGGAAATGATCATTCAGTAATCAAAGAGCAAGTCCAGCGGAAAGACCCGGTTGAGCAGAGGGTTGTCAAGTGTGGAAGACAAGGTAAACGATTTAGATCACACAGACAAGGTCAATGACACATTTTTAGAAGAAGAAACAATGAAACACGGAAGCTCTTTGGGACACCATGAAAAAATGAAATCTAATAATCATGGACATAAAAGAAGAAAAATTTCATGCCAAAGGCACAGGAAATGTTTTCAATAAAATATTCAATAAAAGAACATTTTCCAGGCTGGGGAGATAGATGGCTTGCTGGATAAAGAATTCACTGAATAAGCATGAGGGCCAAAGTTTATATCCCCAGTATCCAAATAAATAAGATAACTGAACCCAGTAAATAAAGCAGAGGGTTGAGGAAGACATTCACTATCAATCTCTGACCCCAAAATGCACACACAATTACCCCAAACACATACAAGGGAGATATAACAACAGAATCTGAGGAAATCGAAAAAATCATCAGATCCTACTACAAAAGCCTATATACTTGACAAAACTGGAAAACCTAGAAGAAATGGACAATTTTCTAGAAGATACCAGGTACCAAGGTTAAATCAGGATCAGATTAATGATCTAAACAGTCCCATATCCCCTAAAGAAATAGAAGCAGTCATTAATAGTCTCCCAACCAACAAAAAAAGCCCAGGACCAGATGGGTTTAGTGTAGAGTTCTATCAGACCTTCAAAGAAGACCTAATTCCAGTACGTCTCAAACTATTCCACAAAATAAAAACAGAAGGCACTCTACCCAATTCGTTCTGTGAAGCCACAATTACTCTGATACCTAAACCACACAAAGACCCAACAAAGAAAGAGAACTTCAGACCAATTTCCCTTATGATTATCAATCCTAAAATAATCAATAAAATGCTTGCAAACGGAATCCAAGAACACATCAAAAACTAGTAGGTAGTACTAGTTCATCCGAAGTAGGGTCCTTACGTTTCTACCAAGTGATATACCTTTAGGTAGTTACATTAGGTGATATATTTGTTTGAGTCGACCCGTACCACCGTGTGCGGAAATTAGGGTCGTGAGCCCTCCGTCTCCGTCCGTCTAAAGACTCAAGCTCCGGTCGGACCAGATGTTTCACTCAAGGTGGACAGCCAGGGCTATACAGAGAAACTCTGTCTCAAGAAACAAACAAACAAACTCAAAGACAACAACCACATGATCATCTCATTAGATGCTGAGACAGCATTTGACAAAGTCCAACACCCCTTCATGATAAAAGTCTTGGAAAGATCAGGAATTCAAGGCCCATACCTAAACATAATAAAAGCAATATACAGTAAACCAGTAGCCAACATCAAACTAAATGGTGAGAAACTGGAAGCAATCCCACTAAAATCAGGGACTAGACAAGGCTGCCCACTCTCTCCCTACCTATTCAATATAGTACTTGAAGTCCTAGCCAGAGCAATTAGACAACAAAAGGAGATTGAAGGAATACAAATTGGAAAGGAAGAAGTCAAAATGTCACTATTTGCATATGATATGATAGTATATATATAAGTGACCCCAAAAATTTTACCAGAGAATTCCTAAACCTGGTAAACAACTTCAGTGCAGTAGCTGGATATAAAATTAACTCAAACAAATCAGTGGACTTTCTCTACACAAAAGATAAACAGGCTGAGAAAGAAATTAGGGAAACAACACCCTTCACAATAGTCACAAATAAGTGACTCTAACTTAGGAAGATCTGTATGATAAGAACTTCAAGTCTTTGAAGAAAGAAATCAAAGAACTCAGAAGATGGAAAGACCTCTCATGCTCATCGATTGGCAGGGTTAATATAGTCAAAATGGCTATCTTGCCAAAGAAATCTACAGATTCAATGCAACCCCCATCAAAATTCCAACTCAATTCTTCACAGAGTTAGAAAGAGTAATTTACAAATTCATCTTGAATAACAAAAATCCTAGGATAGCAAAAACTATTCTCAACAATAAAAGAACTTCTGGTGGAATCTCCATCCCTGACCTCAAGCTGTACTACAGAGTAATTGTGATAAAAACTGCATGGTACTGGTACAGGGACAGACAAGTAGATCAATGGAATAGAATTGAAGACACAGAAATGAACCCACACACCTATGGTCACTTGATCTTTGACAAAGGAGCTAAAACCATCCAGTGGAAAGAAGACAGCATCTTCAACAAATGTTGCTGGCTCAACTGGCAGTTATCATGTAGAATGTGAATTGATCCATTCTTATCTCCTGTACAAAGCTCAAGTCTAAGTGGATCAAAGAAGTCCACATAAATCCAGAGACTCTGAAACTTATAGAGGAGAAAGTGGGGAAGAGCCTCGAAGATATGGGCACAGAGGAAAGATTCCTGAACAGAACACCAATGTCTTGTGCTGTAAGGTCAAGAATCAACGAATGGGACCTCATAAAATTGCAAAGCTTCTGCAAGGCAAATGACACTGTCAATAAGACCAAAAGGCAACCAACAGATTGGGAAAAGATCTTTACCAATCCTAAATCAGATAGAAGGCTAATATCCAACATATACAAAGAACTCAAGAAGTTGGACTCCAGAAAACCAAACTACCCTATTAAAAATGGGGTACAGAGCTAAACAAAGAATTCTCAACTGAGGAATACCGAATGGCTGAGAAGCACCTAAAAAATGTTCAACATCCTTAATCATCAGGGAAATGCAAATCAAAACAACCCTGAGATTCCACCTCACACCAGTCAGAATGGCTAAGATCAAAAACTGAGGTGACAGCAGATGCTGGCGAGGATGTGGAGAAAGAAGAACACTCCTCCTTCATTGTTGGTGGGACTGCAAGCCGGTACAACCACTCTGGAAATCAGTTTGGTGGTTCCTCAGAAAATTGGACATAGTACTACCAGAGGATCCAGCAATACCACTCCTGGCATATACCCAGAAGATGCTCCAACATATTATAAGGACACATGCTCCATTATGTTCACAGCAGCCTTATTTATAATAACCAAAAGCTGGAAAGAACCCAGATGTCCCTCAACAGAGGAATGGATACAGAAAATGTGGTACATTTACACAACGGAGTACTACTCAGCTATTAAAAACAATGAATTTATGAAATTCTTAGGCAAATG
This sequence comes from Mus minutoides, assembly GCA_902729485.2. Classification (NCBI taxonomy): domain Eukaryota; kingdom Metazoa; phylum Chordata; class Mammalia; order Rodentia; family Muridae; genus Mus; species Mus minutoides. The sequence goes on from LR750054.1 coordinate 967,272, forward strand.
GATGGATCTGGACAATATCATCCTAAGTGAGATAACCCAATCACAAAAGAACACACATGATATGCACTCACTGATAAGTGAATATTAGCCCAGAAACTCAGAATCCTTCTTAGAAGGGGGAACAAAATACCCATGGAAGGAGTTACAGAGACAAAGTTTGGAGCAGAGATTGAAGGAATGACCATCCAGAGACTGCCCCACTTGGGGATCCATATCATAAACAAGCACCAAACCCAGACACTATGGCAGATGCCAACAAGGGCTTGCTGACAGGAGCCTGATATAGCTGTCTCCTGAGGGGTTCTGCCAGTGCCTGGCAAATACAGAAGTGGATGCTCACAATCATCCATTGGACGGAGCACAAGGTCCCCAATGGAGGAGCTAGAGAAAGTACCCAAGGAGCTGAAGGGGTCTGAAGCCCCATAGGAGGAACAACAATATGAACTAACCAGTACTCTCAGAGCTCCTTGGAACTAAACCACCAATCAAAGAAAACACATGGTGGGACTTGTGGCTCTCGATGCATATGTAGCAGAGGATGGCCTAGTCAATCATCAATAGGAGGAGAGGCCCTAGATCCTGTGAAGGTTCTATACCCCAGTATAGGGGAATGCCAAGACCAGGAATGGGAGTGGGTGGGTTGGGGAGCAGGGGGAGGGGGAAGGGGATAGGGGATTTTCAGAGGGGAAATTAGGAATGGGGATAGCATTTGAAATGTAAATAAAGAAAATATCTAATAATAATAAAAAGAACTGTAAAAAAATATGACCCTTTAAAAAAAGGAAACAAATGACAATAAATGCTGGAGAGGATATGGAGAATCAGGAACCACTGTTTCCTCTCGGTGGAAATTTAAACTGGTACATCCAGGGTAAAACCAAAGTGGAGGTTTCTCAAAAAGCTATATGGAAGCCGGGCGTGGTGGTGCATGCACGCCTTTAATCCCAGCACTCGGGAGGCAGAGGCAGGCAGATTTCTGAGTTCGAGGCCAGCCTGGTCTACAAAGTGAGTTCCAGGACAGCCAGGGCTGTACAGAGAAACCCTATCTCGAAAAAAAAAATCTATATGGAGCTGCCATATGACCCACATAGCACTCTGGGGCATATTCCTAAGATACTTACTGTACCATGACAGAGCTACTTACACACCCATATACTGAGGGAAGTAACCTGACCCAGGCCCAGATAGTCAGAATTCACATAAGCCTGAGCTGCCTCCAAACTCCTATTATTATTATTATTTTTTATTTTCCTTTCCTCTGAGTCTCTTTCAAGCTCTGCATCTCCCCTCTTTGAGGCATGTAGTTCAGAATTGGTAGGTACTTTCTGGTCCGAGGCTTCCTTGGCTCCAGCCATTGGCAGCACATCCCCTCATGTCCACCGTTACTCCTGGCTCCCTTCCACTCTTCCCTTGTCTTAGCTGGAACCGAACTCCTAGGAAATGTTTCTTGATTCCCATAGCAAGGGCCTTTTATTACACCATAAAATTTCATTCCATAATGCAATAGGCCTTTGCTTGTTGTTAGTACTTAGGGCATTTCAAAGGGTTCTTTGTTTGTTTGTCTCCTGCTAGACTCTGAGTTTTGTATGTCTTCCTGGTCCATTCATTGTTTTCTGCAACTTAGACCAATGCTTGCATTATATACTAAGGAAACAAGTGTACCTGTCCAACAAATTCGTTACTATGTCTCTACGTTCAAGCATCCCACTGTTTTCTGCACAACAAAAGTTGCAACATCCTATCCTTAAGAACCCATGGTTTGGGGGGCTGGTGAGATGGCTCAGCGGGTAAGAGCACCCGACTGATCTTCCGAAGGTGATAAGTTCAAATCCCAGCAACCACATGGTGGCTCACAACCATCCGTAATGAGATCTGGCGCCCTCTTCTGGAATGCCTGAAGACAGCTACAGTGTACTTACATATAATAAATAAAATAAATCTTAAAAAAAAAAAAAAAGAACTCATGGTTTGTTGTCCTTTCACTCTGGGGCGCTCTCCACTCTCTGCTCAGTAAATGTGTTGTGCTGTTTCCCCGTCTCCAGGTCTCTAGGGCCCTGTGCTCTGTGCATGTGCGTCTCGTGTCTCCTCCCATGCTGTGTCTGGAGAACCCTTGCTCTACGTGTCTTCTCTTCTCTGTGGTCTGGATATTGCTGGAAATTGCAGTCCTTTACTAATTAACTCAAGAAATGCCCTTGGAACAGATATCAATATATTTCATCTTAGTACGATTATTCTTTATTTATGTATCTCATAGCAGCCATCATTTTGTGCCGGGACTGTTTCTCTGTCTTTTTAGCACCGAGCTGCCAATTACTTAAGGTTCAGAGTCCTTTTGGGGGGGGTGTAGGGGGACTGCAGGGTATTACTAAGTAGTGCCGTCTGATTTGAAACTTGTCAGGTAGACCAAGCCCGCTTCAAATTTGTAACACTCTTGTGTTTGCCTGTCTGCAGCTGTCATTACAAGCAGATGCCACTAGAGGCCCAAAGTATCTTTTTAGTCATTATAGGTCCAGGTCTCATCACAGTACTTAGTTAATAGTTGTAAAGGAATAAACATAATAATTATAATTTTCTCTTGAGTAGCTTGACTGACTGTAATTTTCATAAGTATATTTGCAACATTCTTGTTCATTGGATATTAATTACTTACTTGCGTAGCTTAGAAAAGTTCCACATCTAAAGGCATGCTGCCAGCATTTGGTGAAAAGTTTGATCTCAGGTAATTTGATGCAGAGGCCAGGCAGAGAAGAGAAATGGGGAGTGGGAGGGGAAGAGAGAGGGGGGGAAGAAGGAGGGGAAGGAGAGAACCAGGGAAGAGAGAAGGGTGGGATCATGCATATTAGGGTCTTGCAAAGAGTTGTATGTGTGATTAAGGATAGATTTATGGGAGGGAGTGGTGCGATTCTGGCATGAAGAGTTGGTGGTTGAAGCTAAATTACTGTATCCCAATACATCGTGATAAAGCTTAAAGATTCTGTTCTATGGCTAGTAGAATTCACTCAAGATTTAAGCTTTAGAAGGATATAACGCTTAGAAAGAAATCTCTGACTGTGTGTATGATAGCATGCTGGTAAAGGTAAATGAGACTGGCGGGCAGCCGCAATAGCAGAAATCAATTGGATAACCCACTCAACAGTGAGTGAGTTATTATAGCATCCTTGACCTAAGTTAGAGTTTGGAAACAATCTTTTTAGCAAAAACATTTTGTTATCAAGGATCCACATATGTGTCCTGTAGATGAGTGATATCTTTATGTGTGTTCGTTGGTGTTGGTGTGCATTAATATACTATCATTTTTTGAGTGTCTCCTGCTATGATTCTATAACATTTAGACATAGAATTAGATACCACCAATTTACTATAGCTCTAATAAGTGCACTGTTTGCCAAGCCTCCCCTCCTCAGATGTTCCTGAGGAACCTACTAATTAAGGGTTTTATGTTGGTAAGTGGCTATGAAGTTTAGCCTAGGGAGTCTGTTTTGGTTTTTTTTGGGTTTTTTTTGTTTTTTTGTTTTTTTTTTTTGTTTTTTCGAGACAGGGTTTCTCTGTGTAGCCCTGGCTGTCCTGGAACTCACTCTGTAGACCAGGCTGGCCTCGAACTCAGAAATCCGCCTGCCTCTGCCTCCCGAGTGCTGGGATTAAAGGCGTGCGCCACCACGCCCGGCAGGGAGTCTGTTTTGAATAGCATAAGGAAAGGAAAGCAGCGCCCAGCACTTGGTGCTGAAATGGTAACCAGGCAGCTCATTTATCAAGTTCTGCACGCCATCTTTTGTTTGTTTGTTTTCTTTTTTTTTAATTCACATCAAGCAAACCTCAGCGAGCACTTGGCCTTTTGTGACATCTGTTTCTCTCCCCCTCCCTTCATTTCAGTTATATTCCTACTGGGAAAGTTTTAAACACACACACACACACACACACACACACACACACACACACACACATCCTGTTTGCACTCATTATACTGTATTGGGTCTTCACAGTGATACTAACGTTTTTCTTTCCTCTTGTTTGGGATTTCAAGACATGGGATATTCAGAACTAAGCAGGATTTGGTAGAAATTAATGGAATCTTTCGAGTATTATCAACATTATACTCTTGCCATCTTAACATCATTAACCAGACTATAATCTCTCCCTGCTACGTGTTAGTCCTGGGCTGTTCGGGTAGGTATACGCACATTGACACTAAGGTAAGTTGGCTGACTTTACAGATGGGGAAACTGAGGCCAAGAGAGGGAGCAAGTGACATTCTCAAGGTTACACATCTGGTGAGTGACAGACCCTGCACCCAGCTTCTGTTTCATCTGGCTCAAAATTCTACACTCATCCCACAAATGGTTTTCTCTAACTATTGATGTTGTGGATGAATATGTGAGGGCCATATAACTATCTAGAGGCAGAAAAAAAAAAAAAAAAAAAAAAAAAAAAGAACAGGGGCTGGTGAGATGGCTCAGCGGGTAAGAGCACCCGACTGCTCTTCTGAAGGTGATAAGTTCAAATCCCAGCATCCACATGGTGGCTCACAACCATCCGTAACCAGATCTGGCGCCCTCTTCTGGAGTGTCTGAAGACAGCTACAGTGTACTTACATATAATAAATAAAATTAAAAAAAAAAAGAACAGAAGATCAGGACTATAGGATTTCTATTTTCAAATATTACAAATTTTTATTTTAGGCTTCAAAAGTTTGAAATGGAAAAGTTTGTTAAAATTCTAAATGTGATTTTTTTTTTAATGTATGAAATGAAGAGTTGATAGTCTTGTTTCAAGTTCACGGGTTTTCTGTCTCTAGCTTTAAGACAAAATTGGCTGCAGCGTTGGCGAGATGTCGAATCAAACACGATGCCCTCTCAATTTACCATTTTCTGCCAGAGAAACTTAGGAAACAGGAACAAAGAGCCTCAACTTTGCCTCTTTATGCTTGGATAAATATTAGTAAAATAAGGTATGTGTTTCAATTCAGTTCTTCATTCATATTTCAAAACCTCATTCTTTTAAGATAATGTAAAAAAAAAAATTACCTTTCTAAGGGCCGAGGCCACATTTAGGGAAATGATTAAAGTCTTAGTTTAAGTTTCACTCTCACTGTCATTTACTACATTTTGATAACATTATACTAACAGGCTAACACTTTCTGTGTCTAACTCTCTTTTAGCTGGGCTAGAACTGTTTTATCAGATGCATTGTGCACAGTGATGCATTGTAACTGTAACATGTATTAATGTTAAATACATTGGAGTGCCCCCTACTTGTAATTATGTTTCTATTTATAGCCTTGAAGAAGTCTATAGTAATTTGAGGAGGAAAGGTTACACCAAAGTCCAGTCTATAACGAGAACCAATGAGAAAGTCTATGCAATAGACCATCACTGCTACAATGTCTTAATTTTTCCAGCTCATCTCAAAACAGACCTTTTAAACATAGATCTTATAAAAGACTATAAACTTATTTTCCAGGTAAACTACTATTTGTTTTCATTGTGAATCCTTACACCTGAAAATGAAACCTCGGGGGGGGGGGGGGGGGGGGGGGGATTTAAAGGCCCAAGGGTCGAGAGTCGGTCCCCTCGAATAGAGTGAGTCCCTCTCCCGCCACCGTTTTCACTACGATCAGACCTCCAGGCCCCATGTAAGTCGTAAGGAATACATTCTCAGGCAGTGGAGATATGACCAGGTTTGATCCCCAACACTCACATGGCAGGTCACAACTATCTGTGACTCCAGTCCCAGAGGACCCAGAACCCTCTTCTCATCCCCATGGGCACAAGGCACACGCGTGGTTCACTTCCTCCTGTACATGCAAGCCAAACACTGGAACACATAATAAATCTGGAATAAAATTCATAAATATGAGGAAGATTTTAGCGGCCACCTTTAAAAGGCTGTGATTTTCTTCCTCCTAAGAGAGAATCCAAGAGAAGCTACACTAAGACTTTCCCTCCCTCCCTCCCTCCCTCCCTCCCTCCCTTCCTTCCTTCCTTCCTTCCTTCCATTTCTGGGAAGCTATAGCACCGGTGCTCCTAGAACAAATTGTGTAATACTTTCTCATGTTTTCCCTGTCTACAACTTTGATTTGTAAGAGGTCTGTTATGCGTTACCAATCCAGGAAGGTAGATTGACGTGGCATCTGAGGTTTATCCCTTTCCCAGAACCTACTCTTTGGCTTTCTTGAGACAGGACCCTGGAACTCTTTACTTCTCTCCGATTAGCCTCAGACTTGTGGCAGTCCTCCAGCCCCAGCCTTCCATACTATATCCTTGGGTAGAATACCATTTCATCTCTGCCCAGTGTTAGCCAGCAGCGATTTAAATGGCAGTGTAGTTGTGAATTAAAAATGGTAGGATTGGGTGAATGGGATTTCATGAAGGGCTAAGAATGGAAGTTCAGGGACTGGAGAGATGGTTTATGGGAAACAAAACACCCACATGAGGCTTCTCAGTACTGTCTGTAACTCCAACTCCAGAGGACCTGACGCCACCTTCTGGCCACCATAGGCACTGCATTCATGTGCACAAATCCCCACACAGACACCTGTACACACATGTAACTAAAAAAACGTTCACAACACAGAAGAACGGAAGGCAAGTCATAGTAATCTATAAGTCACACTTTGAGATTTTTGAGATTTTAGGATTGGCCTGTTGCTATCCGGAGACTAAACCGAAGACGTAAGTGGGGTAAAATGAGAAAGCCTTTTGTTTTAAACACATTTGTCAGTTATTCTTGTTGCTTTCCATGTAGACATATATTAACTTTTTTTTTTTTTTTTTACTAAAATGGATTAGGTACCTTTTTAGGTTTTCCACCAAGTGCTGGTTTTCATTTAAAGTAGAAATAAGTCAGCTTATTTTTCAGTTACACACTTTCAAATTGTAATTATATTATTGTCTCTAGGACAAATCTCGAAGTCTTGCCGTCCACTCTGTGAAGGCTTTGATAAACATTGATGATGATGTCCTACTGGTCAACACGGGTTCGTGGTACACAATTGCCCATATGTCCACCTTAACAAGTGGTCACACTTCGAAAATATTTGTATGTGGAATACAACCAGAAGAGAAGATGTTTAATGCGAGGAAACTCTTTGCAAGAATGGGATGTCAAAGTATGCACCAATGTTTATTTGATGATTAGCGTTTTGTAAGAATTTAGAAATGTTAAAAGTGTTTGCATTTACTAATTCTTTGTAATATAAACCATATGGGAACCATCCTTCTAAAACCCTCACAAATAAATATGCATCGTGTTTAATATTAGTTTAATAGCTCTAGGTTAAAGTAACTGACATCTTGTTATTTCATAATTGAGTTTGATTTTATCTCAGACAGAGTAACATCTGATTCAAGTCGTATCATTTAGTAGATAGAAGATATTAGCATAGATGCTTCCTTGACAAAGAGAACAGAAGAGGATAGAGAGGAAGTCTTTTATGCTCATGAATCATTTTTAAGTTCTCATTGGGTCAGGAAATTGGAAAAGAAAAGACCACATTTTACTAGAGGTTTAGTGAGGCTGAAAAAGTCAACAAAATTGTTGACAGAGTCACAAAGCCAGAAAGACAAAAGGTAAATAATTTGTAGGCTTGACCATGGAAGGTAGCCTGGACATCTGGCATTTTATTTGGAACACAGAAGTATATCCTGGATGGTGACCAGTCCTTGACTCTCAGGCAACTAGAAGCAACAATAGAACCCCAAATTTCATCCATCTTAATTTCTTTTGTTCTTTTCTTTTTAAAATTAATTAATTTATTTAATGCATATGAGTACACCGTTGCTGTCTTCAGACACATCAGAAGATGGCATCAGATCCCATTACAGATGGTTGTGAGCCACCATGTGGTTGTTGGGAATTGAACTCGGGACTTCTGTAAGTGCTCTTAACCACTGAACGATCTCTCCAGTCTCTATCCTAATTTGTAATTGAATTAAGGTGACCTAGGATGCATGGTCTTAGGCCCATACCACCCACACTGTAAGCAGGGTAAATTCTCTCTGGGAAAAAAATAATTCTAACTTTCCAGTTATCTTCTAAATATTTCCAAATGCAACATCTAGCACTCAGTTAGAAATAGGAAAAAAAAAAAAGAGGAAGGATATGACTCAACAATACTAAAGTGCAAAGAAAAGAGATCATCATTTTAGCCCTGAGCCTGAGAAATGGTAGATATGAATCAAAGACTAGCCAAGAATAAGACCTGCTGAGAATGTGGATACTAGATCTGTCAGCTGTGGACTCTAGCTAGGACTAATGGTTATGAGCTTGTATGCTAAGCAGGCTACATAAAATAAGTTAATACTGCAGGCATCACAGCACAGCTGCTGATAAATGAAGACAAAGTATGGTGCTCTGCAGCCAGGATTACCAGCAGTAACCAAAGAGACTAATGGTAAGCTACAGGATGTGAACTATAATAGAAGCCGAAAGGATATTGTAGAAATACAAAACTGCAGTGTGTACAAATAAATAGGTTGGGGGAGCCGAGTAAAGGGAGATGTGCATAGCATGTTTGACTCCCTGGCTTTGACTACCAAATAAAAGGGGGAAAGAGAGAGAGAGAGAGAGAGAGAGAGAGAGAGAGAGAGAGAGAGAGAGAGAGGAAAAGAATGGAGAAGAATTTCAGGTTGAGAATGGATACACCCACACATACATGCACAAGCTCCTCACCATGTATGCACACGTGAAAAAATAAATCTCAAGAAAGAGGGCCAAGCATACCAACCAGAACACACTGGAGATGAAAACGGGGCGGCGGGGGTGGGGGGAGGAGATTTACCTCATAAAACATTTGTCTAATATAACGTCTTAGTTTGAGTTTTATTGCTGTGAAGAGACACCATAACCAAGATAACTTTTATAAAGACAGACATTGAATTGGGGCTGGCTTAAAGTGTCAGAGGTCTAGTCCATTATCGTCATCATGGGAAGCATGGCAGCGTGCAGGCAGGCATGGTGCTGGAGCAGTAGCTGCGAGTTGTACATCTCGATCCAAAGGCAGCAGGAAGAGACTGTCTTCTTCAGGCACCCAGGAGGGGACTGAAATGCCACACTGGGTACAGTTTGAGCATAGAGACCTCAAAGTCCATCCCCATAGCATCACACTTTGTCTAATAAGGCCACACTTCCTAATAGTGCTATGCCCCACGGACAAAGCTCAAGTTCATGGGTCTGTGTGGACCAAACATATTCAAACCACCGCATATGTAACGATCTACATCAGTGGACGCCGTGTCCGTGTGGATCAGTAACACAAAGCGGCAGGTAGAGAATCAACAAGGCCTGCACATACAGTGAGTGCTTCCATTAGGACTGAGCAACCCCGAGGAATGCCAGGGAAGAGATGATCTCTTTCATAAACCATGCTAGAAAGAAAACTGATACTTCATTTCATGTGTACATCTAGAACAGCATAGACTATGTTATGGGAGAAATACTTCATGACCTGGAGAAACGACTTGAGAGACATTGACCATAGAAGACTGATTAACTGGGCACCAGAAAAAAGTAAAAGCTCTGCATAGTAATAAAATGACAAATTATAGAAGAAGTATATATCAATTGATTTTTAATCTATCATCTTTAGCAATTCTTATGAATTAACAATTAAAAACCACACGCTTTGGGCTGGCAAGATGGCGCCTTTGGGTAAAAAGACTTTGCTGTGCCAGTCTGATGATTTGAGCTTAATCCCTGGAACCTTTACAAAGGTGGAAATAGAAGTTGTCCTCTGACCTCCACGGGTGTATCATGACATGCACGCACACACACACACACACACACACACATACACACACACATTCATACACTCAAATGATGATGATAATGAAAATGATGATGATGATGATGATAACAAACTCACATGCCTCAATAGGGAAAAGTATAAGTGGCATAACTACATAGTGCACAAAAAGGAGTATAACCAGGGAGCTGGAGAGATGGCTCAGTGGTTAAGAGCACTGACTGCTCTTCCAGAGTTCAATTCCCAGCAACCACATGGTGGCTCACAACCATCTGTAATAGGATCCGATGCCCTCTTCTGCTATGTCTGAAGACAGTGACAGTGTACTCACATACATGAAATAAATAAATAAATCTTTAAAAAAAAAAAAAAAGAATATAACCAGAGCAAAACCCCAAATTCACATTAAGAGCAACAACCCCCGGTGGTAATCAGGGAATCGCAATTAGAATCACAACAATGCAAATGCTCACCTACAGAATAATTAAAATAGAAAAGATTGGCAATTGCCGATTGGAAATGTACCAACACTGCTCACGGAGCTGTGACTTTAGATAACCAGTTTGGGAAAATCTAGTTATTTATTCAAGTCGCATATAACCTGTAATCACACCTAGAATTTTAGGTCTAGGTTGATCACCTCCCCCACCATACATAGTGCAATTATATGCACCCCAAACTGCACGCAACAGTATTCATAGAACCATTATCTATTTTCTAACAAAATACTGGAGGCCAAATAATTATTTAAAAAAATGGGCTGTTTAGATCACAGTCATAGACGTTGAAGATCACCAGTATCTGCTGGCTCTGTGAGGCCCTCTGCCTACAGCGCAGCACAGCAGACAGCAGAACTGTGAGACCACATACAAGAAGAGATCACGTGGTGAGAAGAAGCCAGAGGCCAGAGAAAGCAAGTTATGGTGCCTTTAAAAAGTCCACTCTGATGAGGTCTAAGTCGTTCAATAAGTCCCTTCTTAGTTTCTTCTGGGGGCAGTGTCCAAAATCCTTTAATTATCTTCCATGAACTTTACCTTGCCTACTAAAGCTCCCACCTGAGGACCAAGCTTCTAACACAGGAACTGGTTGGTGACAGACCACATCCAAACTCTAACATGTCACTTGCCATAGCCTCAAACTAGAAACAACATCGATAATCTATCTATAATGGGATTTAATACAGGACAAACTCTTATCATACCTAACAACATGAGTGACTCTTACAGATATAACATTCATCTTCTAACTAATTTGGAACAGATTTCTAAGACAAGTAAAGTGTTAGTGAGACTTAGAGGAGCAATATTAATAACGGGAACTACCTAAAAAACTAAATGATTTATTCAACAAATATTTATGTTATGCATATCTCTCTGCCTATCACTGTCTTAGACATCATGACATTAATTTTGTTTCATTTTGTGAATACAGCAGTGAAACTTACAGTATAAGAAGGATAAATGTTTAAAATACACACACACACACACACACACACACACACACACACACACACAGGTGCGCACGTGCGCGCAGGCACATAATACCAGGCACTCCTTAAACCCTTGGTCTTCCTGTCCTAACTTACCAAATGACAGATTTAAAGGCTGTTTGAATCTGTTTTCTGTTGCTGTAATAAAACACTCTGACAAAAAGCAATTTGGGAAGGAAATAGTTTATTTTAGCTTATACTTCCAGGTCACAGTCCATCATCAAGGAAAGCCAGGATAAGAAGTCAAGGTACGAATCTAAAGGCAGGAACCATAGAGAAGGCTGCTTATTGGTTCGTGCTCAGCTAGCTTTCTTACACAGCCCAGGTCCACTCGCCTAGTTATGGTGCTACCCACAGTTGGCTGGGGCTTCCTAGATCAGTCCAGAAGACGCCCCAAGACATTCTCACAGTCCAATCTGCTTGAGGGAGCTATTCTTTTCAGCTGATATTCCCCTTCCCAGGTGATTCCAGACTGTGTCAAATCGACAGTAAAACCTAACAGCACACACCCTTAATGAGCAGTCAGGATAAAATAAATAATATTTATAAGTAATTTTTAATTAGCAGGATTTGTGGCTGAAGAGTTGGCTCAGTGGTTAAAAGCACTTGTTGCTCTTACAGAAGACCCAGGTTTGGTATCTGGTTTCTACATGGTGGATTGCAACCATCTGTAACTCCAGTGTAGGGGCATCCAGCATCTTCTTCTGACCCCTGTGGAACCAGGCATGTATGTGGTACACACACACATACATGCATGGGGGCAAAACACTCATATACATAAATCTAATTTTATTTTATTTTTTAAATACAGGGGTCAGGGCAGAAGAGATGGCTATGTGGTTAAGGCATATACTACTGCTCTTGCAAAGGACCTGAGAGGTTCTGACCACCCAAGTTGGGCTACTTACAACAGCCTATAATCATAATTTCAGTTTCAGGAGATTCCATACCTCCTTCTTCTGGTCTCTGTGAGTAGCCACACACATCACACACACACACACACACACACACACACACACACACACACAGAGAGAGAGAGAGAGAGAAGAGCAGCTTCCTTTTCTAGCTACGTTGTGTTTAGTTTATGTGGGGTTGAGAACTAGAAACGAACAGTAAAGAGCTGCGGTCACATGCTACATCCAGAATTCAGATTTCTAATTTTTAACATGAGTGTTTTCTTTTGTTTGTTTGTTTGCTGTTTTTTTTTTTCTTCTCAGATGTTGAAATACTTCATGAAACATTTCTTAGCATTGAATCCAAAGATCATCGGTTACAGAACGTGAAGGTCATTCTGTTGCTTCCACGCTGCTCAAGCCTCGGTGTCAGTAACCCAGTGGAATTCATTTTAAATGAACACGAAGGTACTTGTTTTGATTTCTAAATTAATGAAATTCATTGATTAATTACTCATGAAGTTAATCATGAAATTCATTGATTTCAAAATTAAACAATGACATTCATCGATTAATAACTTATAAATTTCAACACTGGAGAATAAATCTTGTTTTTTATTTTCTGTATTACTCTTTGGACTGCTTGTATTCATTGTATAAGGGACTTATCTTTGACTGATTATTTCATAGAAACTTGGAGAAAACCAATATTAAATGTTCTCTATATCCCTTTTGAAAAATAGCCATAAGACTAAACATAATTACCATTATGTTCAATTATAAGTCAATATTTTACTATTGTCAACTGCATTAGTAGGAATCATCTATGAAAATTTATATTTATTATACAATTGATCTTAATTTATGAGAAGCACCTATAGTGTTATATTTTAAAAGAATGTTTTTACTTTCCAAAATTTAGATAAAAGTTTACTTCAAGATCTTTCTCAAGGTGGTCTACCAAAAGATAAACTTGAGATTTTGGTTCAGCAGCAGTTTGAACAGCTAACACACGCAATGAAATGTAAGCTTATCGTTAGTGCTGATTTACTGAAACACAGTGTTAATCTTTGACTCACAAATACACATCTCACTTACCTATTAGAATAAAGCAACAATACGGGAACCACAAGCAAAAATTCAGCCTCCGTGCCTTCGAACAAGATGTTCATTCCAATCAACTTAGTACATTTTGAAAATATACCATCGCTTTATAGATAGTAAGCTATACTAAGTTTAATATCATAAACTCGGTATATTGGTTTGTTTGTTTATAGTCTTGCTGGGTAGTCCAGCCAGGGCTTGAGCTTATGTGGTTCTGGCCTCAGTCTTCTGAGTGCTGGTTTGATGGGCGCATGCCACCGTACCTAGCTCAGCATCGTCACAGCTCGTACATCCTCACCTTCCCTGCTCCGCACCGTGACTTCTCTCTTGGTGTACATCTTCTCTTGTCACTTGTCATCCCTGACAACTCCCCCACGGTCCATTAAGCAGTTTTTACATATGTATAACTTATTTTGAGACAGGCTTGCTCATACCTTGAGCAAGCCTGGAGCTCTCTTCATACTTTAGCATACATACTGAGTTCTGGGATTAAGGGTTCGCATTACCAAGCCTCTTGTCTCTCCTCTCCCACTCTGGCTCTTTGGAACAAGAATTAACAAGAATCTCCTATATTGTAACTTCTCCAAGTTAAACAGAAGAAAACAGACGTTGTGGACATCCTTCAACCAAGCCTGCCCCTCCCACCAGACCTGCCCCGCCCACAATGCCTGCCCCACCCACCAGGCTTGCCCCTCCCACCACACCTCCTCCTGCTACCATCCCTGCTCTTCTCCAGACTGTCATTTCAGCTAATATAATGTCAGTAGCCCTCCAGGAACGTTGTACTCTAATATACACTGGGGACTAGCCACCTCCATTATTGTCAATATGCTCACCCGAGCACTGTAACACAAAGATAACCGGTCAGACTCAGTTCGTCCACTGACTTCCACCCCTGTCCTCTACAGTCTCAGCAGGTGGTGTGAAATTGTTAAGTGAGTTTCAAGCAGGGTGAAAAACCTTAGTCCATCTAGTGGTCTAAAACTCCCAGTTCAGAAGGTGCTCTCAACTGCTGAACCACCTCTCCACCCCTAAGACTGCATTTTCTAACTTCACCCCCTACACTTCTGTGGTGGTTTGAATATGCTTGGCCCGGAAAGTAGCACTATTAGGAGGCATGGCCTTGTTGGAGTAGGTGTGGCCTTGAAGGTGGAAGTGCGTCACTGTGGGGGTGGCCTTTGAGACTCTCCCCCTAGCTTCCTGGAAGTCAGTCTTCTGGCTGCCTTCAGATTCAGATGTAGAACTCTCTGCTCCTTTTCCAGTGCTCAGCCTGCCTGGATGCAACTCTGCTTTCCACCATGATGATAATAGGCTGAACCTCAGAACCTGTAAGCAGCCCCAATTAAATGCTGTCCTTTATAAAACTTGCCTTGGTAATGGTGTCTCTTCACAACAATAGAAATTCAAACTAAGGCAGAAGTTGGCACCAGAGACTGGGATATTGCTGTGATAGATCTTTTGTTTGCAGGGATGTGGATTTTGGGACTTTGGAAGGCAGTGGAATGCCTTCAGTAGGGCTTAATATGCCAACGTAGTAGGAATATGGAAGACATTGGTGCTGGGGGCAATTCGAACTGTGGGGGACTGGCTCAAGAGTTTCCAAAGGAGCAGAATGTTAGCATGTAGCCTAGAGACTGTTCTTGTGATATTCTGATGAAGAGTGTGGCTGCTTTTTGCCTTTGTCTGAAGAGTCTGAGGCTACAGTGAAAAGATTCAGATTAATAGCATTGACAAAGGAAGTCTCAAAAAAGCCTAGTTTAGACTTTATCCTGCGGTTTAGTCTTATGAGGAGTGTTTTGATCAAGAATAACAAGCTTAGAAAGGAAAAATGCAAAATGTATATTTCGAGTAATAAAAGGGCACGAGAAAGCACAATGGAGCCGGGTGTGGTGGTGCACACCTTTAATCCCAGCACTCGGGAGGCAGAGGCAGGCGGATTTCTGAGTTCGAGGCCAGCCTGGTCTACAAAGTGAGTTCCAGGACAGCCAGGGCTATACAGAGAAACCCTGTCTCAAGAAAAAAAAAAAGTACAATGGAGCTACATCCTGTGTTTGAGGAGATAAACAGATTAAGGGAGTGGTAACCTCGGAGCAGGATCCCACCCAGCTAAACTTACTGTTTACTTGGGTTATTGTTTTCATTTGAAGTCTTAATACAGAATGAACTACAATTCAGCTTAAAAAGAAATGGGAGACACAGGCTTTTGATCCAGATTTTGAGGAATAGTGACCATGAAAAGCTTAGACCCAGGCATTGTGTTAACACACCTTTAATCCCCGGAGACAGAAATAAGCAGATCTCTGAGTTCGAGGCCAGCCTGGTACAGAGCAAGTTCCAGGTAGAGAAAAGCTTAGATCCAGGCTTGGTGGTAGACACCTTTCATCCCAGCATTCAGGAGACAGAACCATGTACAGCTCTTGAGTTCAAGGTCAGTCTACAAAGCCAGTTCCATGACAGCCAAGCTTAGGCAGTGAAGGGGTTGGAAAACAGAAAGCTGGTGATGATGTAATAGAACAAGGGGCCATGTTCCAGCTCCAACAGGCCGCAGAACTCAGCAGCTTCAGCATTGTGGCTCTGGCTTTAGAGTCAAGAATAGAAGGGACTACTGGGACAATTGACGCTGGTTAGCTGGAGCTAAGAACTTATCAGTGATTAAGAAGAGACCAATATCACTGAGGTGAAATCTTCTGGGAACTGTTTTCTGAGAGCACAAAGAGGTTGTGTTATAGAGATAGCCAATGTTGTAACTTATGCTTCAGCTGGCCTGGATAATGTGTAAGAATTATCCAGGTAGTACTGGTTTTGATGACCCAGAACTGGAGAGATCCTATGAGAGGCTATTGGTGAAGCCTAGCTGCAGTGGGAGACACTGGCAAATTGGAGATGCCAGTACCATGGGATGACCACCAAGAACAGTAGCAGCAGTGGAGAGGAATCAACTGGAGCGTAGTACAGAGCTAAAGAAGTGACCCAGGGCTTGTGAGATGGCTCAGCAGGTAAGAGCACCCGACTGCTCTTCCGAAGGTGATGAGTTCAAATCCCAGCAACCACATGGTGGCTTACAACCACCCGTAATGAGATCTGACGCCCTCCTCTGGTGCGTCTGAAGTCAGCTACAGCGTACTTATGAAGAAGAATAATAAAAAAAACGAATCCTTGGACCGGAGCGGAGCGAGTGGGGTTGACCGGAACAAGGGGGAAAAAAAAAGAAGTGACCCAAGCTCTTGGGAGGAGCCCAGAAGATCACGTGTGGATCTTGGAACAAGAAGCTGTGAAGTTGAAGTTAACTTGGAGACCTCAAGATGTTAGAGATGCCAGAGTTGTAGGATACCTGCTGAGGAAAGCTGCTAACAGGGAATGGAACCAGCCCAAGCGAAAGAAGTGTATTGCAGTCATCAAAACAGGAAAGAGTTGGAGATCTGATGGGTGCTTTAACATCAGACATGGAGATGCAGAGTTTGGAGTTTCCCAGCCGGTTTTTGATCTAGCTTTTGTCCAGTATTTCTACAATATGTCATTTTGGAATAGTAGTGTATATCCTGTGATGTCTGAGATATGTGATCTGCTTTTTGATGTTGATTTTTGTAAGGGATTACAAGTTAAGTGATTGGATGAATCTCAGAAGAGACTTTGAACTGGGGACTTTTCAAGTTGTACTAAATGTATTTTGCATTATGCTATGGCTATGTCCCCCCCCCCCCCCGACCCCCCAATTGACTTATGTGTTTGAACAAGCCAGGGTCAGGGAGTACAAAGTTTTGGTTTGAATATGCTTGGCCCAGGGAGTGGTAATATTAGGAGGTGTGGCCTGTAGGAGTAGGTGTGGCCTTGTTGGTAGAAGAGTGTCACTGTGGGGGGGTGGCCTTTGAGACCCTCCCCCTAGCTTTCTGGAAGTCAGTCTTCTCCTGTTTGCCTTTGGAACAAGATGTAGAACTCTC
Source organism: Mus minutoides (assembly GCA_902729485.2). Classification (NCBI taxonomy): domain Eukaryota; kingdom Metazoa; phylum Chordata; class Mammalia; order Rodentia; family Muridae; genus Mus; species Mus minutoides. Next base: position 984,435 of record LR750054.1, read on the forward strand.
AGCTCCTCCACCAGCACTATGTCTGCCTGGATGCTGCCGTGCTTCCTGCTATCAGATGCTGCTGCTGCTGCTGATAATGGACTGAACCTCTGAATCTGTAAGGCAATTAAATGCCAGCCTTTATAAGAGTTGGTCATGATGTCTCTTTAAAGCAATGGAACCCCTAAATAAGACAGCCTCTCTCCTCACTTCCTGTAACCTGGTCAGATGGGCCCTGTCAGACTCTGAAAAGCTGATCCCACTTCCCTTTCAGGGCCTCTATACTGGGCTGTGCCATTTCTTAGGGAGTTCAGGTTGACCCCCTGTCCTCCTCTTCTGTGCACAGTCCTGTAGATGAGCAGTGCTTGCAGTGACTATACCGGTTAAAGCGGTTACCCAGCCCACTTAAGTGTATCACCTAAATTGTCCTCCTAATCATGTTTTACTTTTGTTAATCCTCTGTAAGGATTAACAACAACAACAACAACAACAACAACAACAAAAATTCCACAGGGGCAGGAACCCTCCCCCACCCCCACTGAGGATTACAAAGCCTCAGAAAGTACTTGTCACGTGGTTGGTGCCCAGTTAGTATGAATAAATGAGTGAACCACAGATCATGGTGGTACCCTGTTTTGCGGATGAGAGATCTGAGTCTTTTGAGTAATCTTTCCAGGTTCACAAATCAGCAAGAAGCAGAATTACAATTCCCATTAATATCTGTCTATTTCTAGAGTCTTTTTTAACTAATTAGGTGATAGAATGTACACAGAGAGATGTCTTCTCATAATAATGTGCAGTATTTATTTCTTTGTGTATGGGACTGATGGATCACAGTGCTTGAATTCTCTCTCTCTCTCTCTGTCTCTCTCTCTCTCTCTCTCTCTCTCTCTCTCTCTCTCGCTCATACAGTCTAGCTGGATTTACATTACTTACTGGTCATGGCTTACATTACTAATACAAGCTCTTTTTTTGAAGGAGAGCCATTCAAGGGGGCAGTGGGGTGTCACAGCAGGTGAGGGCGTTTGCTGAGTCTGAGGAGTTGAACTTGGGGCCTGGGACTCCCCTGGCTGAAGGAGAGGTTAAGTTTCCACCAGTTGTCCTCTGACTTCCACGTGTGTGCCATGGCGCACACACAAACAAATGTAATTTTTAAATTAAAAAATAAAATAAAGGGGAGATACTCAAGCATCCATTGAAATCATTTCCATGAATATTTGGTGGTATGCAATGGGTAACCCTACTGATTTTATCGTCTTTCAATACAGTTACAAAAGCTCAAGCAATTGTTTACTGCACATGCTCTGTTTCTAAAGAGGAAAATGAAGAAGTTGTTCAGAAAGCACTGGAATATCAAAGCTCAGTGGTTAAAATGCAACCTTACAGGTAAGGAAAGGACTCTAAACCACCATCAACAGAGACTTGAAAATGACAGTATGATATTTGGAGTTATAAAAATATATTATAGTTCTTGTTATAATTTAATATGACTGAACAGTCTAAAATCTTTCAGCTTTAAAGTGGATGTTTTGTGTGTGTGTGTGTGTGTGTGTGTGTGTGTGTGTGTGTGTGCACGCACATACACATGTGCAGATGTTGAAGAATGATTTGTAGGAGTCATTTCTCTCACCACCACGTGGGCCCCAGGGTTTGAACACAGGGCACCAGGTTTGGCAGCCAGCACTTCTACCCACCAAGGCACGGCACTAGTCTACCAACATTGTGTTGCATGTAAGTTTGTTTTTGTTATTGTTAAAGCTAAAGGCACTTGACTTTGCCTTGGTTGATGCCTGGATAAACTAGGTCTAAATTTCATATCTTTCTTAGATATATGTATTAACCCACAGAGGAAAAATAAGCACTTTTAGTATTTTGTACCCACTGGAAAATTAGTGAAAAAAATGGCATGGGCATCTATGATAGCTTCTCAATAAAATATAGCAGTAAGGTTGGAAAGAGAGAGCCTGAGCTGGGTATTAATACTACAGTGAGCTGGGTATTAATACTACAGTGAGTTGGGTATTAATACTACAGTGATCTGGGTATTAATACTACAGAGAGCTGGGTGTGGCTCACAACTTTGTCTCTAGCCCTGTAAGGATGAGGAAAGAGGGTTGCCACAAGTCTAAGGCCAGCCTGGGCTACATAGAGAGACCTATCTCAAAAAAACAGTACTAAGCCAGGTGGTGGCAGCCGCGAATGCCTTTAATCCCAGCACTCGGGAGGCAGAGGCAGGCAGATTTCTGAGTTCGAGGCCAGCCTGGTCTACAGAGTGAGTTCCAGGACAGCCAGGGCTACACAGAGAAACCCTGTCTCGAACCCCCCCCCCAAAGGTTCTTGATTAATTTCCAGTGCTGCCCCAAACAAACAAGCAGAGCAAGCAGAAGCTGAATAATACAAAACAAATACGGCACACACTGTGGATATCCAGAGCTCACTCCAAGCGAAAGCGTTTAAGACTAATTAGTTTTTCAAGTCTGTGATGATGAATTAAACATCTATTTTCAGGCTGTGACTTCTCCTTCAGAATCTTAATACGTATATAGTCTGCTCCGTCCTCCCAACTGGATCCTTTGGCGTTTTTTCATTTCACAAGCTGCCAAGTGGATCACGACAACATTTTCTCTTGCTGACCTTCCATTCTTTCTCAGAAGAAGCTTCTGTTGATAGCTGCCCCTGTGAGGTTTCTACTGTTTCACGGAAACCCCGCGGATAAATACAAGCAGGGGAGGAAAGGGCTCATCTGACTTAACTTTCACATCATTAACTAGTCCATCATGGAAGGAAGTCAGGGCAGGAACCAGGGAGCGGGAGCTGATGCAGAGGCCGTGGACTGATCCCCATCTCTGCTACCCTCCTCACTCCATCTTCTACCTAACTCTCTCTCCCCCTCCACCTCCAAAGAATATATTGTTTCCCCTTCTGAGTGAGTTTCATCCATCCTCCCTTGGGCTCTCATTACTTAGTTTTTTAATAGTATGGTTATCCCATACTCTTTATGGCTAATATCCACTTATAAGTGAGAACATACTATGAGTGTCTTTCTGCCTGGGTTACTTCAATTTGGATGATATTTTCTAGTTCCTGCAGGTTTCATGATGTCTTTATTCTTAGTAGCTTTAAATCAAGATGATATAAACCATCTAAACAGTCCTATAACCCTGAAGGAAATAGAGGCAGTCATTAAAAAAATCTCCCAACCAAAAAAAAAAAAAAAAGCCCAGGGCCAGATGGTTTTAGTGAAGAATTCTACCAGACTTTCAAAGAAAACCTAATACCAATACTCCTCAAACTATTTTTTACAAAAATAGAAATAGAAGCAACATTGCCAAACTCATTCTATGAGGCCACAGTCACCCTGATACCTAAACTACACAAAGACTCAACAAAGAGGAATTTCAGACCAATCTCCCTTCTGAGCTGTTTCTGAGGTCGCACATTTCCTGTTGACTGACTAAGCAGAGAAGTTGAGGGAGTAAAGAATGGGATTCTACAATAGAAGCCCTCAAGTGTTTCTAAAAAACAAGTAACTAGCCGGGCGTGGTGGCACACGCCTTTAATCCCAGCACTTGGGAGGCAGAGGCAGGCGAATTGCTGAGTTCGAGGCCAGCCTGGTCTACAGAGTGAGTTCCAGGACAGCCAGGGCTACACAGAGAAACCTTGTCTCGAAAAACCAAAAAAAAAAAAAAAAAAAAAAAAGAAAGAAAAAAAAGAAAACAAGTAACTCTTAAGTTAACATCTAGAATTTCCATCGTAAGTTTAGATAATTGTGAGAAAATATTTTCCTGGAATATTTATTATTTTCAAAATATTATGTGTAGGTTTTAAATGTTTCTCTTAATACATGAATAGAAGAAATAACAAGAGTGAGTAGAAGAAACTCTGTTTTTAGGGAGTGATTGAGAAAGATGGAAGAGATCTCAGCTAGAACCAAGTTTATCACTTGGCACCATTGTGCCTAGGTCCGTCAGTGAGCAGCGGACACCCAAGCTCTCCAGTCCAGAAGGGGGATGTTATCAATAGTAACAACTCCTCTCCTTACCTCCCACCCAGCGTTTCTAAATCTGTGGGGAAGACACTTAGGAAAGTGAGCATCTTGGTGGGTATTTTACAATACCAACCAGAGACAGAAATGGAGAGGAGGAAGAATGGGGCTGTACTTTAAGAACAGAGCTTTGCAAACTCTGACATCCTCTTAAAAATCCTCCCCTTGGGCTGGAGAGGCAGCTCAGTGATTAAGAGTGCTTGGCAGTTATGAGCACCAGAATTCAGATCCCAGCAATCATATAACAAGTCCAGTGTTGTGCATTACCTGTGCAGACAGACAGATGGCCACACACACACACACACACACACACCCCAACCAAATAAAAAGTGTTTTAAAAGTCTTACCTAAAGCTGGCATTGGTGGGCCATGCCTGTAATCCCAGCACTGAGGACTTTACCCAAGTTCTGCTGTGGTACTACAGAAGCCAGGCACATTCCTGAGGTGGCCCTATGTTAGCTGCCTAGAGAGGTAAATCTTGTACTAAGCAAGATAGGTGACCAGTAAGTGACAAAGGGCACTGTGAGTGGAAAGGAGGCCAATGCAGGTGTAATACAGTCTTCCTGTCAGCGCTTCATGGGTCTTTTTTGGAACTGAACATACTTAATGTATGGACAGTACTTGGCTCAGAGAAAATACCCAATAAAATGACCATGGTAACTAATCCGTACATTGCGTCTTCATGCACTCAGCTGGTTTTCCAACTGGATAATTAATCTTCTAATACTTTGTTATATATTAAGAGCATAAGCATTTTCATATAAATTAAAAATATTTCATGTTGTTTATTTTTTTCTTATTCTATTCTTGACCCCCTCCCTTCCTCTCTCCTGCCCTCCCTCCCCCTCCCCCTCTCCTTCCCTCCCTCCTCCCCTCCCTCACTCCCTCCTGTACTGGCGACAGGACTTGGGTTTCACTCTGTCTCATGCTCCCACTTCCCTTAGCATTTCATTAAAAAAAAATGTTTTGGGCTGGTGAGATGGCTCAGTGGGTAAGAGCACCCGACTGCTCTTCCAAAGGTCCTAAGTTCAAATCCCAGCAACCACATGGTGGCTCACAACCATCTGTAACGAGATCTGACTCCCTCTTCTGGAGTGTCTGAAGACAGCTACAGTGTACTCACATATAATAAATAATAAATAAATAAATCTTTTTTAAAAATGTTGTTTTCCTTTTTTTTTTTTAATTGAACTTTTTTCTTTACATATTTTTCTCACGCATGGTTCTGGAAATCCAAAGTCCTAGAGAAGGGTGTGGGCAGTGTCAGTTACTTGTGGAGCCTATGGTAGAGAAGGCGCCATGCTTTTGGAAGTTGCTGGCAATCGTCCATCTGCCTTTAGCTGATAGCTGGGTCTCCGCTTCTCCATTCACACAGAGAGAAAGCACATTCCCTGTGCTTGGGTGTCCTTCTCTCCTTACAGGAGCTCACTATTAGATTTAGTGTTCTCGAGCTCTAAATGGGTCTGTTCACACTCCAAATGGCAAGGCCTTCTCTTGAGGTTGTTTTTTCTAACTTTTGTTTTTTAATTTATTTTTTACACTCCATATTCCATTACCTGCCCCTCCCCCATCCACCCTCCGACTGTTCCACATCCCCACACCTCCTCCCCACCCCACCCTGTCTCCATGTGGATGCTCCCATCCCCCCACCCCACCTGACCTCTAAACTCCCTGGGGCCTTCAGTCTCTTGAGGGTTAGATGCATCATCTCTGAATGAACACAGACCTGGAAGTCCTCTGCTGTATGTGTGTTGGGGACCTCGTATCAGCTGGTGTATGCTGTCTGTTTGGTGGTCTGGTGTTTGAGAGATCTCCGGGGTCTAGATTAATTGAGACTGCTGGTCCTCCTACAGGGTTGCCCTTCTCCTCAGCTTCTTTCATCCTTCCCTAATTCAACAACAGGGGTCAGCAGCTTCTGTCCATTGGGTGCAAATATCTGCATCTGACTCTTTCAGCTGCTTGTTGGGTCTTTCAGAGAGCAGTTTTGAGTGGACTTAAACTTTTGCAGGGGGAGGGAGAGTTGCTGTCCACCCCACCACAGTCTCTTTTGCGGTTTTCCAGAATTTACCCTTCTCATTTGCAAAAGACAATCTATTCAACATCTCCAAAGGTCTTTATCTATTTATAGAGCAATTATAAATCCACATTATCATATAATGCCAACTTTAAAAAATCCTAAATGTCACCATCTAGATCAAGACACTGGGTGTGATAATATTTTATATTTACAGAGATAGGCTATAAACTGGAATTCCAAAACCATTTTTTGGGAATAATTTCTGGAAGATGACTCATCTAATCTTATTTATGAATTACTTCTACTTTTAGAATGCATGACTATAGCTAAATATAATAGCATTTTAAACAACTATGTATTAAATACCCAGTATGTGTCAGATGCTCTAGTAGGTACCAGCAATTTGTCAGTGAATTGAAACTAAGAACCTTCATTTTGATGTTTGGAGATGAAAATTCTACATTGATAACAAGAATTGATTTCACTGAATATTCTTTATACAAAAGTGAATAAAAATTTAAAGGTAATTTCTGTTTGCATAGGGAACATACATAGACTAGTTAAGTGTCTCATATACAAAACAATTGGGACCAAAAGCACTCCAGAGTTTGTATTTTTTTTTTTTTAAGATTTATTTTATTATTATATGTAAATACACTGTAGCTGTCTTCAGACACTCTAGAAGAGGGTGCCAGATCTCGTTACGGATGGTTGTGAGCCACCATGTGGATGCTGGGATTTGAACCTATCACCTTCGGAAGAGCAGTCGGGTGCTCTTACCCGCTGAGCCATCTCACCAGCCCCCCCGAGTTTGTATATTTTTAGATGTTGGGATATTTGTATGTACATGAGGTGCTGGGGTGGGAACAGAAGGCAAGTCTGTGCACAAAGCTAATTTACATTTAATTTGCATCTTATACAGAAAGCTGAGAGTAATTCGTGATAATACTTTAACATACTAGTATTTTGAGTATGATCTGACACCTGAAGTCAGATGTGGAATTTTCTACTTATGGCATTCCGTCAGATTAAAAACAGTTGGCTGGGAGCAGTAGGGGAAGCAAAGGTATCTGAGCTTGAAGCTAGCCTGGTCTACATAGTTCTAAGCTAGCCAGGGCTGTATAGTGAGACCCCATCTCAACAAACAAACAAACAAACAAACAAACACAAAATCCCTCCTCAGGATGGGTTGGCTAGCTGTGAGTAAGATCATCCAGCCTACAAGTAAGTTCCACTATTACTTGCTCTAAAAGACGCTATGGGAGTCATTTGAGGTCATGTATGTCTACCCCTTTCCCAAGTGACATGTCCTTATTCACTGTCTTCCCAGTCACATGGGAAATAACTTGCTGAACACAGGGTGATTTTCAGGTTGCCAGTGATCTTTCATAAATAAACTTGCTATTAAGTGAGAACATTATAGAGACTAGTAGTTAAAAACGTTTTTATTTGTGTCAGAACGTCTTATATACTTTTCCTTTGTGACATAGGCTCTCGTGTATCTTAGGCTGGCCTCAAACTCAGTCTGTAGTTGAGAATGACCTTGAACTTTGTGTGCATGTGTATGTGTGTGCGTGTATGTGTAGCGGAGTGTTGGACTTTGTGTGTGTCCGCACGCCCATGCGTGCGCCCATGTGCACACACGCCATAGAGCAAATGTGATGATGGTCAGAGGCTACCTCGAGAGTCGACGGTTCTCCCTTGGTGTGTGTCTGGGATTGAGTGCAGGTCATCAGGTCTGTGCTTTACCTGCTAAGCCTCTAACCAGCCCCGTTGGCTGATCTGGTGTGTTGCCTGTTTGTTTTGAGATAGGGTATTATGTAGCCCAGGGGCGGCCCTTGCCCTTGCTATGTTGCTAACTATGACCTCGCACTTCTGTTCCTCCTGTCTCTGCATCCTGAGTGATGGCATTACTAGTCCGTGTCACTGGCCCCAGTTTATGCACCGCTGAGGAGCCCCAGGTATGAAGCACGGTACCACCAAAGCCACCTCGCCAGTCCTGGCGCTCTACATTTCTGATCACTGTACTCTGCTAACACATTAATCCTTAGAGAGGTTTTCAGTTTGTTAGAAGGTTGTTGTTATTCTTGGCACAGCTATTTAGAGACTTGGGACATATAATAAATTATGAGCTAATATAAAATATTGAGCTTTCAGCTTAAAATTGGGGGAAGACAGCATCAGCATATTTTATTTGAGTTTGTTTTTTTTTCCTTAAGTGACTGGCAAAATAGGAGATTCGAGGGGTGCTCCCTTCCTCTCTTGTATGTAGAGCCATCTTAACCGTTGACCCCTTCTCTCCCCCACTGCAGACTCAGCCCTCCTGTTCTCCCACTGTGCTCCCTAGAAGACATACAACTGTCTATGGACAGATTTTTCAGATTGGAACCATCTGATATGAACAATGGCTGTTTTCTTTCTATCTTAACAAGAGAGGTAAGAAAGAAGAGAGCTCCTCATCTATGACATACTTTGGAATTAAAAAACAACCAACTCTCATCATGGGGACCCAACTCAAGACCACGTGGCAGTGGCTTGATTGTATTTCACAAGTAGCCAAAGGGCAGGAACAGGATTACTGCTGTGTGGAACACAGTCTCTGCTCTTCATGATTCCCCTCAGTGTTCCTCCTTCTGCCCTTCACTCCCACCTCTCCCAGAAGTCTGCCTGCTGTCTGGTGTTCTTCCCTAACATAGAAGAGATTAGCAACGGGATTCTTATGAGGTTTGTAAATTGGGGAACTAAGAAAAAGTTATTTTCTGGGGCTTCCGAGTCGTTAGGAACCAAGAACTAAAAAGCATTTACTTTAATATGTTTTATTTTTCACTAGATAACTGATAAATATTTAAAATGTGCGCAGCGATGGTGACCCCTCCCATCCTAACAACTGCCTGCTTTCATTGCAGCGAGACCCATCCGAGACAGTGTCAGTGAAAGACGTTCTGGCCAGGGCGGCAGCCAAGGGTCTACTGGACGGGGTTGAGGTTGGGAAGGCACTCAAAAGGGACAAGAAGAAGAAAAAATCAAAACCACTGCTGCCCAGGGCTCCTTACCATGGGGACCCACTTCGTGACCATTTGGCAGTGGATGGTAATGACACCAGCAACGTCCAAATGAAAATCTCTGAGCTCTTGCATCAAGAAAGCAAGATAAGTACTTCAACAAAAATGTCCATCCCAGCAAAAACTGTGTCTCAAGTCGGCATTTCCTCCCAAGTCAGAAAGCCCAGCAAGCCTTTAACAACCCCACTGGTGAAGAATTTTTCCAGGCCGGTAGAAAGGCCGACAAACTCTGTGAGAGCGCGGCCAGAAGGCAAAGTGATTCCTCTGAAACCGATTGAAATCGCTCTGCCGCCAATGATATTCCCACTGAGTTCCCAGGGGCCCAGGGCTCAGACGCCAGCCACCCATGTCTATTACCGCTTCGTTGGATCAAAGGTTGGTGTGCCGCGCTATCTTACCTCATCAACATCCAGAAGAAAGGAGAAGGTTAAGGAGAGCAGCATACCTTCCTCCCACGTCAGGCACCCTAGACCATGGCTCTGACTGTGTGGCCCTTGTGACAGGGTGGCTCTGGGCTTAGTCCAGTTTTAGATACTGTTACACAAGATACCAGTGCTTGTGGTTGCTTAGTATCCTCTAATGCAATATAACCTCCAGAGAGAGAATGAAAGACAGATGAGGAGTAACACTAGAGGGGCTGAGCTATGTTAAGGTTTCATTAGCTCAGTGCTAATAACCTGTTTTAGGAAGTCCAGTTGCAGACTGGATCAGCTGTTAGGCCTTGTCTCACTCTTGGGAGGTTTCAAGTGTGGGTGGAGCATTGGCTGTCATACCTTAAGGGAACCTAGGACCCCTTCCAGTAGGCTGATTTGAAGACCTGACTGAGGGGCTTGGTAGAAAGTCCCAAGACACGAAGGATGCTGTTCTTTCCAGCCTGCTCCAGCTCTAGCCAGGAACCTGTAAGCACTCCTTAGCTAGGCAGTTACTGCAGCTGAAACTTCTCCAAACCCAACTGAGGCCAGCTGTTTCCTTAAGCATCGTACTGCTCCTGAGACAGGACATGTCAGGAGGGTCTCTAGTGGCCTGAGCTTTGAGTACGGTAGGAAGCACAGGAAATCCCCAAGTGCCAGATGTGCACAGTCCAGATGTTCATTCAGAAAATGTTTCTGGAGAGTCTCCAGAATCCGGAGTAGGCTAAGCATGACAGTCCCTCCCTTCTGTTTATGCCAAACATTGTTGGAAAAAGAACAGTGAGCAAATTTCCACCTAAGGATTCTTATTCTGAGAAATAGGTCTTAACTGTTGAACAGAAGCGACATATCACTGAAGAAACTCAGGGGTTTCTGATTCTACACAAAGACCAGGTGGCACAGCCAAGTGTACAAGTCATTTCAAGGGCACACGGGGATCGAACCTTGGGTAACTCATTTCTGATGCACAGTTAGAATATATTGTAGCACTATGTTAATTACATTAAATGTCATTACTCTTAGCTATAGTAACCATTGCCTAGTAATACTGACATGATTATCATTTCTGGGTCTGATTTTTTTTCATCATGGCAACAGAAATTGTTTGATGTTAAATAAAGTTATGATTACAATTCTTTTTTTTTTTTTTAAGTTCAGACACATTCAGAGTTTGAATGTAAAGCTTTATCTTCAGAATGCAACTGCATAGAACTTGGGGTTCTAGATGCTCGGTTCAGGTAGCAGGACTCCAGTAGATTGGGGGTCTGTCTCAGCTCCAGTGGTCTTTTTTTTTTGGTCTCACTTGAGGTGGGAAGGACAGAGGATTGGGGGGGGGGTTGCTTTTCATAGTTCAGTTTAATTTTAGCAAAAGGTTTATATTTTTCATTAAAATCAGAAGAAAATGAGTTCTGTACTTCAAGAGGTTTACATGTATATTCCGGAGAGTTTTTGCCAGTTGATTCTTTAAAAGTACAGAATGTGGAGAATGGGCAGGTGGGTTCCCAGTTGCAGTCTAGGCTGAGCTGCACAGCGGACCCCTGTCTGGACCCCTGCTGAGCAGGTTCTAGGCGTTACTTCCCATCCCCAGCTCTATAAATGACAAGCCTGTACTGCTCCCAGTGCTTAGACATCTTACCAAGACATCAACCATGCATCTCTTTGAATGATGTGTTTTAGGCTGCAGCCTAAACCTGCCATTTCATCCCAGGAATGGGAGCTCAGGCAAAAACAAAAAAAAAAACCCAAAAAAACCCCAAAAAAACCCTTCCCTCTCACACCAATTTTCTGGGTGAACTCTCATTGCTCCAGAGAAGTTCAGGATATTTTCTAACCTCTAGTGGCATGTGGTTCCTGCCACGTGACCCTTGGGCGTCTCCTAATATGTATCTCGGCACTAAATTCGTCTTCTCTTTGCACATTCATAGATTCTGCTCTTCTTTAGGACTCTTCTAGGGAGGACAGGATCACTAATTTCCTGATAAAGTAAGAAGAGAAACAGGAAAAAAGGCATCCTAAGAGAACTCTAGCGAAGACGGCCGAGCACACTGTCTTTTAACGGGCATTTTACCTGCTTGAGCTTCTTGAAGTGTTGGCAAAATAAAAAAAAAAAAAAGAATCAAACTACTATAGTATTCAAATACCGCCGTAACGATTCACATTTTTATTTGTTTACTTTGTGGTGCTGGGGGTTGAGCCCAGAGCCTTGCCCTAAACAAGCTCCTATTTTTTAACCTGAAACTATTTACCAGTGTAAACCCGCTGAAAGCAGGGTGAGATGTTGTCCATCGAGAGTGTCTTTAATAGCATAAGAGAAGGTAGGGTGTAGGGGCATACATCTATAATGCTAGTACTCAGGAGGCTGGGGTAGGAGGATTGCCATGAGTTCAAGGCCAGTCTGGGTTACAGAGTGAGATCTAGCTCAAAGACCAGACAACACAACAGTACAGCGAATGAACAAAACTTGGGTACACACTTTTGTTTCCTGTCTGTCAGGAAGTTAAAACAGACCCAACTGGCCTAGTTATCACCTTTCACTTTGGAGTTAATGGATCCCCATCTCTGTTCCTCAATCTTATAAAAATGAAAGGCAGACTTTGTGTGTGTGCGCGTGCGCACATGCACATTGAAATATCTTAATCTTAAAAGACTGCTTAACAAAAAATTCCAGCTGCTGACAAGATGGGTTTCTGTGTTCCACATGCCACATCACTGCACTGACTAAAAGCGTTCAAGTAACTACTTCCTAGTTCTTAACAAGCGGGAAGACACAAACACTAATGAAAGCAGAACCCTCCATTACTAAAGTGATTTTTTTTTTAAAGGTTTAATTTGAAGTAAGAATAATACAGAAAATAAAATTACTGCAGAGACGCTTAAATTTGTATTTGTTTCTTATATATGCTGTCAGATCAAGGAGTCAAAGATTTTATGCAGCTACATTTATTCCCAGGACATTTTATGTGAAAATGGGTAAACACGGTCAACAGCAAATGGCAACACAAAGAAACAAGATGTCCGGGGCTGGTGAGATGGCTCAGCGGGTAAGAGCACCCGACTGCTCTTCCGAAGGTGATGAGTTCAAATCCCAGCAACCACACGGTGGCTTACAACCACCCCTTAATGAGATCTGACGGCCTCCTCTGGTGCGTCTGAAGTCAGCTACAGCATACTTATGAATAATAATAAAACGAATCCTTGGACCGGAGAGCGAGCGAGCGGGGCTGACCGGAGCGAGGAGGGCTGGCCGGAGCGAGCGGGGTTGACCCGAACGAGGGGAAAAATATAAAAAAGAAACAAGATGTCCTTCTAGGAGGAAGTGGCCGATGTGGCTGCATGGTGATGTCTTCACCACCTTGAAGTGCCAACCTTTCCCCTGACGCTTTCCAGGGACTAAACTTAGATCCCTGCATATTGTACAAGAGCTGTGCCACTGGGCCACACTGCCAGCATGTCAAAACAGGCTCAATTACTTTTTTTTTTTCCCCTACTGGGTATAAACACATCAGATGCTAGAGAGCTTTTGGTTTCATCAAACTGTGCTAATGTCAGAGAGACATGTGGTTTCTCGAGTCTTGTGTTGAAATGTTCATAAAGCGCATGTGCCACGCACTAAGGGGAGCTTTGGGGGGCTACAAGTTAAGAGGCCCAGTTTTGAGTAGTTTGCTGTGTCCTTCTTACACACCTAATGTGGATTAAAAAAAGAAAAAAAAAAGTAGCAGTGCCAACAGTTGTATCACCAAGAATTTGCTTTAATGGAAGTGGGCCTAACGTCCCTTCATGCAGTAAGACAGACAGACAGACAAATAAACAAAACAGTGGCTCTAGTTAGCTACGGGTGGCTTTGAGTCCAGGTGGAGACAAAGGGCATGTGGCTCTGTGTGTATATTTTTGATGAAATCACACGTGTTGTGAAGATATATAAAAAGGAAGCACCGCACAGTGCCTTAGTCTACAAAGTAGAGGTCTTCGCCAGACGGCATGTCGGCTGCCCCCAAGACGATTCCAAGGGGCACGCAGATAAGGTGGTAAGGGTGCATCTATCTATCTGCTTTTAAAAAATAAGAGGAACTTTAAGCAGTTTACCTTCTACATATTCCAACAGAAATGTGACTGCAAATCACACAAAAAAAACCACCTTTTAGGCGATGGATATAGTTCGCTGAGTTACTTAAGACCTGGATACAAGGACATCATACCCAGTAAAGATAATATAGCAACACAATAATGCAGTATATTTCAGTAAAAACAGAATAAATAAAATAAAAATATTTCAAGCTGTATTTAACAGGTTAATAAAAAAAAAAAAAAAAAGACACACAAGGCATCGTGAACATGACTGCCTGTTTCCCGAATCACAAATATAAAGAATGCATAGGTAACTGAAGTATCACAAAGACCTCAGGTGAAACATCAGCATCCTCTCACAGACAAATACAAACATACTTTCATACATACTTTTTGGCCATGGCAGAAAGTGTCAACATATCGTTTAACATAATTCATTTTACCAAAAAAACCCAAAAACAAACAAAAAAATCAACCTGCACTTTAGTACTCAAAGCTATTCTCCGAACAGAGCATGTGCAGTAAAAGCATCTCACACATAAGAAGGCTATCCTCATCTTACTGCATCCTGAAATTGCATATATAAAATCAGTTTGCTACTTAAAGCTAGCTCAGTCTTCTTGATCCTGAAAAGCAAACAAACAAACAAACAAACAAACAAACAAACAAACACCTTAAAAAGAGAAAAGAGTTTGGGTGGAGACTGCCTATAGAAATGCAATTTCTTCAGAGTTTTGAAGCCAAGTGCCCTAAAACATTCCATTGCAGAGATCAAAATTAGAGACCACGATAATGGGATTCTAAAGTTTTTCTCTGGGCACAATAAGGTTTTCGGTATGCAGAAATGTCTCAGATGGCACCTGTTACTTCAGCTAGTGTGTAAGCCGGCACTGAGGGTAACACCCTCTCTCAAGCGACATCACTTTTACTGTAATGTTAGGATGCCAGCAAACAATTCCAGCTTCTCTGCATCCTACCCAGTCGCTCCATCACGTTTCTGTGGTGGTTAAGCGCCACAGCCGGGAATGTTCCTACCACAGGTAACATAATCTCTGGAAAGTCTGAGATGGGACCAGGCTGTTGAGGACAGACATTCTTCCTCTATGACACATCTGAGGAACACAGTCCTGGACTGAGAAAGGAATGGTCTTATGGTAAGTGGCCATTTTCCTTAACTCACTGGGGAATTCTGAGATTGCATGACAGTATTTCTGTTCACTGTGTGGCCCCAGAGTCCTTTGTGAAGGGTCCTCCTGATTGCACAGAGGAGGCATATGTGGTAAAAGTTTTGAGATGTGGGTCGTGATCCTGGCTCTCGTGAACTTTGGTGGCGTCCTAAGTCACTTCGTTAGCTTCTGGTGCTCTGTATTCTGATTTCCTCAGCGAGTTTAGTGCCTTTCCTACCATGTAAGGCTCCAATGTGATAAAACTGCGCAGACCATTCTGACTGGTACAAAGCAAGGGAAAAAACCCCCCACTATTTTATAAGGATATTAGTTTTGACATTAACAGTAAACACTAATAAGATGGGCCTTTTAAAATAACAATGTCAACAAGAATCTACATTTGTATATGTTTACGGTTTAGGTTCCTTAGCTACATAAAAGAGAGGCAGGAACATGATATGTAGGAGTCACTATAAGAAAATCCATTATTTTTGCTGATAGGAAAAAAAATTAAATCTTGAAAATAAAATGGAAAAATAGATGTTTAAAAACACTTCTAGTCAAGTCTTAACAAATTTCTAACATTAAACACATAAATTCAGGGGAATTACAACTTAAGATTTGTTGCCATGGATAACAGAGATGGACAGACAGCTTCCTGGACAAAGAGTGGAGAAAGGCTGGGGCAGTGGCAGAATCCCAGGAGTACATTTACTCTCCGGGATGAGAGCTAACAAGAATCACGGTGGAGATCGAAAATAACGGTGTGTGACAGATATAAATGACATTTCCTCGACTCTAAATTGCATATTGGCTCGGTATCAAACTAAGGGTGGAAACTGTAGGAATATTTCATTTTCCAGGTGTGGGTAGAGAATGGCCATAGTACACTTTAATTCTCTAGCTGCATTGTACAATGTAAGGCAGAAGTTTGAAATACGTTCCATCCCAAATGCATCATGACTTTGTAAATCTCTTTTTTTAAAATAACCAGTCTGAAAACCATCTGAAAAGAAAGGCCTTTTTTTTTTTTGCTTGATTTTAATCCCTCAAATTTAGTTTTCTATCAATTTTAAAGTTCTCCTTTGCCCGGCACCCCAGACAGCTGTAGACGTGAACCGGTGTCCATGTGTCAGAGACCTCGGTGGCTGGTGTCTGTACAGCCAAGTTTTGTCAACCACCAGGCTCACTTTTATGAAAACAACTAAAACCCAAAGGTGTCACCCCAGTTTTACAGCAATTCAGTGGTATCTGCTGCTCAGAATCCGAAATCAGGGCCAAGTGCCGAGGGACCCCAACGTGGCTTGTGACAGATCAAGGTCAAGGGGACAGCAAAATGAACCTGGGCACCTGTTCGTCCAAGGACGCAGTGTTAGTTGTCTAGGAAGGGTGTGGCCGCATTCTTCTGTGTGTGTGCTCGGGAAGTCCTGTTCACAATATTTACAACAAGAAGAAGAAGACCTTCTGCTGCTCATGATGTAACTTACAGGAAAAGAAAAATCATGCTCCTCTTTATATCACATGGTGGCGGCAAGACGAGGTCACATGCTTGTCTAACACTGTCTGGTTAAAGATAAATTCTCTGGAGACAAAGCATCAACAACGGAGTAGAAGGCCGGGTGTCGGCTTCTTTAGTGTAGCTACTCGATCCTCAGGTAATGGTGACGGACTCCTCCAGACCCGGGCTGCTAGGGCGTCTCGGTGACGGGCCGCTTCTGTTTCAAAGTGTCAATGAGAGATAAGACCCCTCTTTTCACATTGGTCGTGACTCTTCGGGTCACTGAATCTGCTGGCGGGGGCGGGGGCCGGACTTTCTGCGAAGGCGGCCTGGCTACCAAACACTTCTGATACCGCAACTGGAGGGAAAGAGGTAAGGGGCATATTAGGTGATATTTCTTCTTGCTTATTATGCTCGTGACTTACTACCAATATGTTGACTCTCAAAAGTGAATGGCTTCTGAATATAAATCTAGCTCACCATCGCCACCACCAGTACTATTACTGCTACCACCACCACCACTTAGTACCACCATCACTACCAATTACTACCTCTATTACTTTCATCTCTACTGCTGCTACCGTGACAGCCC
The DNA here is from genome assembly GCA_902729485.2 of Mus minutoides. NCBI lineage: Eukaryota > Metazoa > Chordata > Mammalia > Rodentia > Muridae > Mus > Mus minutoides. The sequence goes on from LR750054.1 coordinate 1,001,269, forward strand.
CACCTCCACACACACCAATACCGCTACCATGACTACTGTGTGTGGGAAGATGGATCCCGGTCGCTGTCTGTGCAAGGCAAATGCTCCAGTGCGGAGCACATCTATAGTCCAGATTCGTTTCCTTCTCAGTGTGAGACCGTTTGCTCTTCCCACCCATGGCTCACGATCAGCAGCTAATCATATGAAAAGGGTCAGCACACGAGGAGTGTTAACTGAGGTTTTCACCACACACGTATATGCAGGTGTGTGCCCGCGGCACTGGAGAGGGTGCATGCGCATTCCAGCTCTATCCCTTGTGCACCCCACTTACCCGGTCCTTAGGTTGAGAATTACAGTGCCTTAGAAAGCCTAAGATAGGCCTGGCAATACACATTTGTCCCTGTTTCCTACTTTAGTAGAAAATGTTGTACTGAGATTTCAGTATGTATTTTATGGTCATGTATGAACCCTAATAGAGTTTAAAAAAAAACCTCTTCATTAGCACTGGCAAACATGGACCAACTAGCTTTCAGAAATACAATAACATAGGCCTGGTGAGTTGGCTCAGCAGATAAGAGTACTTGGTGTTGACACCTATCGACTCGAGTTTGACCCCAGGAACCTGTGGCAGAAAGGACTTCCCCGGCCAGGCGTGGTGGCGCACGTCTTTAATCCCAGCACTCGGGAGGCAGAGGCAGGCGGATTTCTGAGTTCGAGGCCAGCCTGGTCTATAAAGTGAGTTCCAGGACAGCCAAGGCTATACAGAGAAACCCTGTCTTGAAAAAAAACATTAAAAAACAAAAAAAAAAAGAAAGGACTTCCCAGTGCTGCTCACTGGCCTTCACATGTGGTAAGTGTGCACCTGTACTCTCTCTCTCACACCGTGTACACACACACACACACACACACACACAAATAAAAATATTCATATATAAAAACATACTAAAAAATAAGCAGCCCATTTGCTTTTTTTTTTTTTTTTTTGGTTTTTCGAGACAGGGTTTCTCTGTATAGCCCCGGCTGTCCTGGAACTCACTCTGTAGACCAGGCTGGCCTCGAACTCAGAAATCCACCTGCCTCCGCCTCCCGAGTGCTGGGATTAAAGGCGTGCGCCACCACGCCCGGCTCCATTTGCTTTTGTAAGTGCTGAAAGCTAAGGCGTCCCTTCAGAGTTCGATGAGAAGGAGGAGCTGCTTTGCCATTTCTCTCTGATCCACTATGAACCAACCCATCGTCAAGTTCAATGTCAACAGGCTCCTTAGCGTAGCTATAGCTGCTTCTCCTTCAAACGCATAACACAGCCCATGAAAGATGGGGTGTGAGGTGAGGTTTCCATGTCCCCTCGTATCCTCAGGCCAGATAACTGATTCCTTCAACTCAATCTGGAAGGATGGCTTCCCACAGGTCTGCCCCGTATGAGGGGGTCTTGCTTATACGTGTCTGTGTCACTGACCACACACTTCTAGAGCATGAATTTATCACCACGGAGGTGTGGCGACGACACTGAACCCTGGACTTGAAATCGCAAACAGTGGCTTTGTGTGCATGTATGGAGTGCGTCAAAATTACATGTAACTGATGAAATTCATAAAGAATCCCCCTCTGATCGATTTTTAAATTTTACTAAAGTGTCTTCACTCGGCCCATATGACACAGATGCAAATTATGCCTTAAATGCAAGCATGTGTCACTGCCGTACCTCGGATACCAGGAATCCATGTATGAGTGAGTGCTCAGGACGAGGAGAGTGGCGTGGATCCGCATGAAGAAGGGGGGGGATTCAGAGTGTGGGGGAGCCTGGATTGTACCCAAGTGCCTGGTACCACACTGCTGGAGCCACTCCAGCTGGTTGCATTAATAACATTTTTTATTAAAAAAAAAAAAATGTTTTCAAGCAGAAAAATGAGTCCGGGAGTTTGGAAAAACAAAACTGTAGCCACTGGTAAAAACTAATTAGCTAACTGTCATTAGCATTTAAAATGTATAATTACGAGTGAAAGCCATTCATTTTTAGGCCCAAACCATCTGTTATGCTGCATTTCAACTCTGTAAAATATCTAGGTTTTTGCTTGATTGAAATGGCACTTGTTTATCTCCTGCAGCCCTTCCTCCCACCTATCGGTCTACACCTGGTTCCCAAGGCTCACCCCAGCACCTGCACTCCCTGCTCTCCTCCCCTCAGGCCTGCTCCTCCACACCCAGGCTGAGACTCCCAGATCCACAGCACTTACAATACTCCGCTAACCATGAACCAGCGAGTGAGAAACAGATGGGGTGTGAATTCCAGGTCTCTCTTCTCGCCCTCTCTTCCCCCTCAGGTCAATGATGTCTTAGAAATGAGAAAAAAAAAGTGTGTGTACGTGTGAGTGTATGTACGTGTGTGTACGTATGTGTATGGTGTGTGTGTATACATATGTATACATGTGTGTATGTATGTATGTATGTATGTGTGTGTACGTGTATGTGAGTATGGAGTGAGTGTGCATATATATGTGTATGTGTGTGCGTGTGTACACGTAGCTTGTGCCACAGAATACATATAGAAGTCAGAGGACAACTTGTAGGACTTGGGTCTTTTCTAATATGGGCTCAGAGCTCAAAATTAGGTCATCGCCAGGCTTGGTGGCGAGCGCCTTTCCCTGCTGAGCCATCTCACTGGCCTTACTGGGCACCCATAAGCTGATCTGCTCTTCCCCTATTCCGTTCATCTCTGCCCTCCCTCCAGCCATCCCACGCCCACGCAAACATTTTACAAATAGCCATTCTGACCTTTCGTACTAACACTTAAACACGAATGTCCCCTTTCTTCCTTGGCTGCCTGAGAACTGGCACCACGATGAACGCCTCTAAACACCTGACCAACTGTGTACTTCAGAGGAAACAAATGGCTGCCCATGTCCTCCCCCTGAGAAGGCAACGGTAACTAAGCCAAGAATTTAGGAAAAGCAGCCAGAATGTACAAAACGTACAAAACCACACCAGATGTCGCTTTCATATCTGGATTCAGAATCTGGTGGTGGCACAGTGACTGGCTTTGGTGTGATTTAAGATTCCACAAGGAGAAATGAGCCCAGACACAGCCTTGCAAGACACCGAGAAAACATGAAGGGGAGCAGGAGGTGAGAGCGAAGCAGGGGGCACCGAGAAGGCCACCAGCTGTGCCAGTGAAGGCAAGAGGAGGGAAGGCTCTGTGGTGAAGGGGTCTCCCAGGGTGGTGCAAACCTTTACGAGAAGGACTGGAAAATTGCAAAAAATTTTTAAAAAGCCACAAATAACACCCCCCCCACACACACACAATTGTAGGCAATTGGTAATTTTCAATGACACTATGGCCTCATGGAACCACACTATGTTACGTGTGGTCTGTCATTTACACAAATGTCACGATGGGGCACTTGATATATGTGGATTCCCTTAGCACAAGAAGTGTGCAGATTGTCCCCATCCTAAAATAACCAGGCTCACAGACCAGCCAGTGTCATCTCTTAGACAACCCTTGACAGACTTTCTTAGCCCCCGCCCTCCATTTTCAGAGTGCTTCCCTCTCTGTCTAATCCCTTCTCAGTCTAGCTCATCCTCTTCCTTCCACACTCCTGTGGGATTTTTGGATTTCGAGTTTCTCCTACTGTATCTGAGCTCCCTGATTCAGGAGTCACACTTGGGCTTTCTAGGGTCTGTGCAGCCCATGGAGCACAGCAGAGGGAACTCTGCCACCCCCATGTCACCCAGTGCTCCATCAGGTCACTGCCGCCTGCCTGCTGATGACCCTTCTTGTGTCTTCAGTCTAAACTGGCTGATGGGCCCTTGGATTGATCACTACACCTCAAGCTACTATTTAAACCCACCCTCACTAGAAAAGATCCATCAGAAAGATGGATGCTCATCCCTCTCCATGGCCTGCTATTTTAAACCCCAAATATGGGTGGTGCTTGCTTATCGTCCCATCGCTTGGAAGGCCGAGGTATCGGACTGCTGAGTTCGAAGCCAGTCTAGGCTACACAGTGAGTTCTAGGCCAGCCTGGCTACTGTGAGACTTTCATCTCAAAACACCAAACCTGAACCCCAAAAGCTCCAAAAGCAAGACATTGCCAATTCCTACTTTTTAGTCTTTTCTGAAGAGAGTCAAACTTCAGCAGTCTTTCACGACAGGGGTCCTGTTTTTCCCACCAGCCCCACTGACCCACACCACTGTCACGAGATCCCACACCACTATCACGAGATGGTACCCTGGGCTCAGGCTCTGGTGTCTGCCTTTGTTCTGACCATTCAGTTTTTCAGTGCGTGCCATGAAAGGTACCCAGAGCACATCGGCTCAATGAAGAGATGTTTTTTTTGTCTTAATCGGATTCACTGTGAAGTAACCTAGCAGCAGAGTGGGGCTGACTCTATCTGCTTCTTACTGATGTTATGTCTAGTCTCTTACCTCACAAAGAAAGCAAAACCAACTACTGGATAGGGTTGTTGTAAAAAGTAAGAGGTAAATAATATATTGAATAGATAATATCGACGTACTGTAAACAACCACAGGAAATGAAAACCAACTTGTTAATTATTATTTTTTAAATCCTGAGTTGATAACTCACACATGACCAGCATTTCTTGGTCACATACTAAAATTAATTCGAAGTCTAGAACTGGTGACCCTTAAATCTTACTGGTTCTTTACAGGACCCTGCCTCCTGAGATGCTTTCTGCTGGTCATTAGGAGTTCTGCCCCCCAAAATTAGAGTGCTATAAAGTTCATATAGTGCATAAAGTGCTATAAAGGGCTTTAGGAGTTAGACTTTATCCTCTTAAATAAAGGTTTCTGCTCTAATTTACAGCATGTAGAATAGGCAGGGTAGGGTGGGTTTGGACATACAGGATGGGCTCACTCACCATGCAGGCAGCCTGGACAGCTTCCGACACATTGGCTGCGTTAGGCTCACACCAGAACACATGGCACTCGAAGCGCTGGTTCCCAGTGTCCATGATGAAGGCGAATGTGTGGATGTCCTTCCCGACGCCCATGAAGGACAGGAACCGTACTCGACACTCCACCAAGACCTCCTCTTCGTTCTGTGAGAGACATCGATCAGCACTTGTGTTCTCTGGGAAGCCAGACAGCTGTCAGCAACAAACTTCACAACTCAAACACCCATTCTTAGAGCCCAGCCGGGGAAGGACCTGCATCTTAGCAGAAGGGCGAATCGTGGCTTAAGTGGCCAGAGAAGTCATCACTGGCATCGGTGTCTCCTGGCATCTGATCTCACTGTGAGTGACCCCGCTGGTGTGGGGAACAGGATGTGTGTCCATCCAGCATATCCCACATCCCCTTCACTATGGGAGGATTATAATGCTCACTGCCACACAGACTTCTACAAGCCGCCCAATGCAGGTCACCCAGTGGCTTAAGACCTCTTTGTCTAGGCAAACCTTGAGGGCCCAGGAGAGAAAGATTCTCAACTCTCTCTCCAAAGGCATCTTTTACTCAAGTAAAACAGTGCACCAAATCACGTCTAACACCGTGGAAGGCAAAACGCTGCCTAATCAACACATCTGTCTAATCACCCCACCACTCCTATGTCTCCACACACAAGGCGGGATAAAGATGCGTGTGGAATTCACTTCATAGCTGACACCCACTGCAACAGCCCACTGGCAATTTGTGAGTTAGTGAACAGAGTCAGAATACTGGCTTTCAAATCCTAACATCCTGACTTGTTAAATATTCGGGGATGAGACACATTCCATAGGCAGACTGCTCCAGTGGGAGACCTCAGGAGGTTAGGGAAAGAAATTCGGGACTCAGAATTTGGGAGACTGGATGAGGATAAAGGGGCCCACTGCTACGGGGTGAAGTGGTTTTTGGTGATGACTTGCTAGTGGCAGAAGCCAGTACATCCTTATGATGCGGTGCTTCATGCATCTCTGTAAAGTAGGCTGAAGTCAGACTGCCTGGCTTTCAAGCTTGGTCCTGTGCCTCCGACCTGACGTTAGGCAAGTGAACTTGTTCAGTCACCACGATGGGATAATCCGGGTTGAGGCTAATGCTGGCCTGTCAGGATGACCAATGACCTCTTCTCCATAACTTAAAAAAAAAATCACTGGGTTTCCCTACCGGGAGCAACATCTGTACCCCAGCCCCAGATAGCATATGGCCCAATTCACACCGCAGCCCTAATACCAAAACCCAAACCCACAGTAAGCCGTGGCTGGCGCTTCATCATTACCTCGAACAGTTTCAGCCTCTGGGGCAAATAAGGAAGGCAGGAATGGGGCATCAGGATGGAAGGATCCAGGGCCCGAGGAAGGTACAATTAGATACAGACAATCACATAGACCACTTTAATCACACGGCGGTACAAACCCCAAGAGGTCAAGCTTTGACTCAGTTTTTCGAGTCTTATGAAAGGAAATTGTATCCAGAACCTCCCCGCATCCCAGGCGAGCCTGTCCCTTCTCCAGCTCCCCACCTTTTCACTGATGACAGTCACAGTGGCGTCGGCCACGTTCATGTTCACCGAAGGCCAGTCCTCCTTGCTGGATGACGTCATGAGATTTTCTATGGCACTGTTCAGGGTGTCCATGCCTACAGATAAAAGGATGACTGAAAATCCACTCTCTAATACAGGTCCAGTCTCTACAGGTCCCATCGCTCGGCAGGTTGGCATCCCTGGTACCTGGCCACCTTATCACTCCATTCTCATTTGCTCAGAAGAAAAAAGCCAGCTTTTCTAATAGAGAGTCATGAGCATCTCCAGGGATCCAGTGCATGAGTGTGTATGTACATACGGGCATATATGTGGGGGGCGGGGCACGGGTGTGTGAGTGTTTCAGTGGGTCATGTCTATGAGACCATAACACTCCAACCTTAAACCTGCTCCAAAGATTTCCCCACTTCAAGGTGTTGCCTTTGATGCCCAGAGATGAAGAGCCCATCAGAAACCAGCATCTATCAGAGTGCTTTCTCCGTCACATTTGACACTTAGCCAGGCCGAGGTCGACGGTCCTTTTACAGACACACTACATGCTGTTCAGTGGGTTCATGCTAGTCATAGAATAAACACATTTAAAGCAAATTAAATGTTTACTGTAGTGTGTGTATGTGTGTGTGTGTGTGTGTGTGTGTGTGTGTGTATGTGTTGGGGCACATGTCATAGCATGTGTATGTATGATGTATGTCAGAGGACAACTTTTGAGAGTTTTCTTCTTCTACCATTTGGGGTCGGAGGGTTGAACTCATGCTGACAGGCTTGGTAGCAATCTCTTTTACCCACTTAGCCATCTTGTCTGCCCAGAAGTAACGAGTTTATTGGGATGTAACTCACATGGCGTTCACTCTTTTTAAAGCATGCGTCCCACTCAATGGTTTTCAAGAATTCAGTGCAGTCACCAGATCAACTTTAGACTATTTTCATCAGCCCTGTTAACTTTTAACATGGGACCACTCTCCATGTTCCCCATAATCTAACCTCAAAGCAATGCCATACTATTTCTAGAGACATACCTATCCTTAGCATTTCATGTTAGGAATCCCCCCAGAGGACTTGGGTCATGCATGCTGTGGCATGTTTCAGTAATTTTTAACTTTTTTCTTGCCATATAAAATTCCATCCCCTGAAAGTATTAATTTATTTGTTCATTAGTCAGGCAATGGCATTGGGAGGGTCTTTTCTTTCTAGACTGTCATAATAATGCTACTATGAATGTTTTTGTTTTGGAGGGGGAGGTGATGCCTCTACTTTTCTTGGGTAGGGGCGGAACTGCTGGGTCAAAGGTTACGGCCTTTAACCCGTTGCTGCCGGGCTGCTTCCCAGAGATCTTTTTGCCTTATCCCCAGTAGAGCTCTCATGGCTCTTCCAGTCGGGAAGACACTACAGCTCCCAGCCTTGTGAGCTTGAGCAAATGGAGCATCTTGGTTCCTGTCACTGGGACGGGACCTAAACACTGGAGATGCCACTTCTGAGTCCTAGTGCACAGACATGGGGGTGGGGGTGGGGGCTCCGTCAGTTTTTCCTTCCTGTCCCTAGTTGGTAAGGACGGAGGCAGGAGCCTGGTCCAAAGCTAGAGGAACAGTAGAGCACTCTCCAGTCCTGGGCTGCTCATTTCTGGAATGATGGGAAAACAGGAAAGTCAAACCAGTCCCCTCATTGTCGCTATGGATATTGGGATCATACGTGGAACCAGGCTAGCTTTTTCTCCATTACTCATGTGATCAGGACAATTATGTGTCTAGATGGTGATACCACAGAGGCATGAATCCAAACACGGAGCGGAATGGTACAGTGGCCTCGGCCTCGTGGGAGAACAAATGGCTCTCCTATTTGGAAGGCTTGCAGAGGTTTACCTACCGACGGGTCTGTCTACAGGTAACATGCCCAGGTACTGCACGTGGAACTTCTGCACCAGCTCCGTCTTTGGTGTTGGAAAATCTACTACAGGGAACAAAAGCAGTGCGATTCTCAGTGGTTCAGGAGACAGTGAAAATCAACCCTTGGCATCTGCACTCCCAGATGGCCAACCAGACCAGGATGTCTTATTCCCGTGCGGACGTTCTGTCAGGACAGCATTTCTCACCTCCAGACAGAGGGTCCTGTCAGTCTAAATTCTCCCCGACCTCTCTTTCCTGGTGAAAGGCTTTTGGAAGGCTAAGGTCAGGTACGCTAAGTCTTTGGTGTGCTAAGGAACAGCTTTTTGTGCCCTGTTCCTTAGGCGTGTCTGGCGCCCAAAGAAAGTTTAATCACCAAGGGCACAATCAAAGACATGTGAGAAATAAAGGAGCCCCCCAGCTATGAACCTACATATCTTTAAACTAGTAAATCCTTACCCTGGGGCTATACATGAGTTCAAACAAACAAACAAACAAACAAAGTGGGAAAAACTCTGCTGACAATAGTATTTAATTTGTTCAACAGAAACACAAAACAAATGCCTTTTGTGTTTAACACTACTGACAAAAGCGACTGTTCCTGGGAGGGCCTGGAGCAGAAAGCTTCCTCTCTTACCACCCAGGAAGGGCTTCATCTTGTAGCACCCAGGCTGGCTCCTGCTCCTGCTTCTACCTCCCCAATTCTAGAGAATGGATTCTAGGTTGGGGGGCCACCATGCCCGATCTTAAGACATATTTTTATTTTATATGTATGAAACCTCTGCTAGTTTGCCTATGTGTACCACGGGCACTCGGTGGCTGTGGAAGGCAGAGGAGGGCAATGGATGCCCTACCCATGGAGCTCCAGGAGAGTAGCCACGTGGGTGCTGAGAGTGGAAATTGGGTATTCTGTAAGAGGAGCTGGAGCCACCTCTCCAGCTCTTGAAACACCAATGTAGCTGCACAACCCTGCTGCCTCGTCAGGCTGAGAGGAGCTGCAGAGGATGAGCAGGAGAGGGAAGGGGGAGGGGGAGGGGGAGGAGAAGAGGGAAGAGGAGGAGGAGGAGTCACTGTAGTCATACCTTGCAAAGGGACATCGAGACTCATATTGGTCCTCTCCTGTAAGGAGCTGCAGGCCAGTGCTTTGGCGTTCTTCCGTTCAGCCATAATCTAGACATCAAATGAAAGTGTAGCTTAGGTTCACGGTTACAGACCCCATGTCACCAGCCTGTCCTGCCAGGGAAGCGCTGGAGTTGATTCCACTGGGGTTTAAACTAGTGTTGCTTCCTGCCTTCTTCCCCTGCCATCTGCATTATACACTGCCTTCCACTTCACCAGTCTCCCTTCCCGGGAAACAGGAACAACAAACAGCTCTCTTAAGCACTTAGGAGTTCCTTCTTCCATCTGCTGGTTCTCCCTTCTGCTGAGAACAGCCCAGCAGGCACCTTGCGGGGGACACCCGGCCCTTCTGGCCCCTGTGCTCAGGGAGGAGAGTAACACACTTTCCTGCTGCTGCCCTATGTGGACTTTTGACACTCTTTCCACTGGTTCAAATCTTACCACTGCCCTTACTGGCTGTAACCTTGCTTAAGTAAGCTTCCCTTCTGGGTCCCGTTCCCTTCACTGAATTTATGTCGAAGTGCAGTTGTGTGGCTTAAATGAGTATTAAATGAATCCCGAGGGCTCAGAAATGTTGGCTGCTGTCATCGTTATTTTTTGAGTCTTCCAGGCAGTCCCTCTTTTGTGAGGGACACTAATGGTCACTGTGTGCAGACATCACTCTTTTCTCTTGTTCTCAACCAGAGAATTACACAGTGGTGAGGATTTGGGAACTGAAAGTACTTGCCCTACAAGTAACTCACTTTCAATCCCAGGCCAAGGTTTTTATTGCAAGGCCGGGAAGTCATTTCTCTAGGTATGCAACCTTGAGGTGATCTGGCATACATAGGAAGAAAGCGTAAGTTACCCACAAATACTCCACCATTAGTGAGGGACTCAGACATCTGAGGAGGTAAGTGGTAACCCTGTCACCAGCGCCCTGGACTTCGAAGGACCACTACACATTAATGACTCCGGCTGAGCACTGTCTGCCTGCTGCTTCCCAAGTCTGACCTCACAGGCCGCAGCTCTCCTGCCCTCCAGATTGTCTTATCTGCTCAGGCGGTAAGAGGAAACAGGGAGGTAGGCTGTCCCTGCCCTGACCCATCTTACCTTGGAACAGATTTCGTGGAGACTTGTGGCAATGGCTTTGGCTGGTGTGTCACATCGAAACACATGGCATTTCAGAATCCTCGTGTCCTTGTCTCTTGCCACGTAAGCAAAGTCCCTGGGCAAAGAACATTCACCGGGGTATTAGGAAAAGGAGCCTTCCACCAACACGCTCTCTAGTTGTGGATGTTAACTGAGCTCAAAGCCGACGTGTCAGTGGTGAACTGTGGATGCAGGTTAAAAACAGAACCCCAAAAAACGTCAGCAGCTATGGATGGCAGAAGCAGAGACCAGTGGCTGTTAGGGATGGGCGACTTCTAAACCTAGGCTCTTGTACTTTGGGGTGGGGGACAACGCAGAGTGCACACGGAATTCTACAGAAAGCGGCTGTCACAGATAGGACGGTGAGACGATGAACATGGAACTGGGGAGATGTGAACTGCAGAACGATACAACTGCAAACAGCCCGGCAGCCGAAGTGTAACAATGGCATGTGATGTGTGCACGAGTGCACGTGTGCATGTGTGCACGTAGGATGGGCCAGCCCCATAGCTACCTGGGAACGCTGATGGGCCGTCAGAGGGATCACAAGAGCATACAAATCCTGTGGCTGGAATACTACCAAAGGCATGTGACTCTGCTGAACAGCCATGCTTCAGCCCTGGGCGGGGGAGGAGGGGCAAGTCTGGCCTCCTGTGTTACATATCTGGTTCGCTCCAGCAAGTGGACCACTCTGGGTGACTATATGTTCTTCCTGATACCCACTGTGACATGACTTGGCTTCCGAACAACCATGCCACACAATTAAGTTTCTTGCTGCTATTAATGGAGACAGTGGTTCTCCAGAGGGGGAGTCAAGCATCTCACTGTATAGCCCAGGCTGGCCCTAGAGCTCCATTCTTCTTGCCTAATTTTTCAAGTTCTGACAGCAATTGAATTTATTTTTATATTACTTGTCTTCCTCTCTAGTTTTTAAAAAATCTTTAAAGATATATTCTATTTTTTTTTAAGTTTCTTTTTTTTTTTTAAAGATTTATTTATTTATTATGTGCATGCACACTGTAGCTGTCTTCAGATACTCCAGAAGACGGCATCAGATTTTTGTTACAGATGGTTGTGAGCCACCATGTGGTTTCTGGGATTTGAACTCAGGACCTTTGGAAGAGCAGTCGGGTGCTCTTAACTGCTGAGCCATCTCACCAGCCCCATATTCTATTTTTAATTATATGTACATGTGTGCGCAGGTGCCCACTGAAGCCAGGGCATCAGAGCTCCCTGAAGCTGGAGTTGCAGCTGTCTCGAGCTGAGTGCTGGGAACCCAGCTCGGGTCCTCTATAAGAGCAGGGTACACTCTTAACTGCCGAGACACCTCCCCAGCCCCTATAGGTGGGGTTTTGCCACATGGTCTTGTGATGTGGCCTCTTGTGATGTTTCCACCTCCCCCAAGTGCTGGGATAAAAGGTGTGAGCTACCTTGCAGGTGAAATTACTTCTCTTAATATAAGAACGGTTGCTTCTGTTTTCATGGCTGACCTCAAGAAGCTCTAGCCAGAAGTGTGGTACGAGGGTGAAGGAAGGGTGATGAGCTAGAGGGGTTGGTAAGAGAAGCCTGCCTCCTTGCCTGTGTGTTACGGGAAGCCTTGGAGTTGGTCCTGAACAATCCTCCAGGCTAGGCCATCCTTGCCTATCTCACAGGCTCTACCCTCACCTGCCCTCAGCATCTATCCTAAGTGCCTTCTGCTTCTTCAGTGACCATCTCCGCTGGCATCTCCTATGCTGAAATCACATGGTCCCTGTCTGTCAGCCAGAGTCCTGTACCTGATTCCAATATGATGGCTTAACTCACCACCTGGACATCTCCTGAATCCCTTGGTCCCATTGCAGCCCGACCAGTACTCAGCACTCTAGCAAGTCCTTATCCCTGCCTTTATTGCCATGGCCGGGCTCAGCAGCGCCCCCTCCAGGTTCTGTATAAATCCTGCACTTGCCAGTGAGCATCCTGCAAGTCCATGAAGCTCTGTGAAGGTGCCTTGTGCCGTACTCCCAGTGCCTAGTCTCAGCCTGACCATAACTGGAATTTGTAATGTTTGTGGACTGAAGCACAGGTCTGTTCCACGTGTCTGTAGTGCCTATTGGGAATGGTGGCGTTTACCCGGAAGTAGGAACAGATACTATGGCACTGGGTGAAGGATGAGTCTGGGGAAGGCGTTATAGATTTGCAGGGGTGGGTAGACTTTGACAGGCAAGCATGATCTTTCTTTGCATTGCTCCAAAGCCTTCACATCCTACTCTCAAGCACTATAAAGGAAACACACGACCTAAAAAAGCAACAGTTCCCTTCTGGAGACTGCTCAAGGGACACCCTGTACTTGGCTGCCTCCCCCAGCACCTGCATCCCCAGATGGTTGGTACAGTAAGGCACACAATGTCTCACAACTGTTCTCCTTCCAACTCCCAGGTCTGGCTGCTGTGCTTCCGAGGCCAAATCTCTTCAGGTGCCCTGGGGTCACGCACACCAAGTGCAAGCATCCTTGTCTGGATTTTAAGAGACACGGAATGGCCGTGCCATCTTTTCCACATCATGCCTTCTATCAAGGGTTCCCATGATTCCATGCTGTGGTATCTTCCCTCATTTGGTGACCCTCAGCCCTTCCTGCACTGTCCAGAGCTCAATCTACCCAGTATACCCTTCCTGAGGACTGCCTGGCCCTCTGGCCCACAATGCCTTGCTTGTTTAAATCCTGTCAGTATGCAAGTTCTGCTTGCTACACCATCTCTTTTGTAGAAATGTACACTTTGCATGTCTCTCTGTGTCTGTCCTCTCTAAGGAACAGGAAGGAACACCTAGTAGCATATCAGGCAAACCAGCTTCAGGTTCATTCCTGGTTCTGCTTAGCAAACATCCCCAACCCCCAAATCTTCAAGCCAGAACTTTCTGGGTGTCAACAAGTGGAAAAGACAGGGTTTCTCTGTGTAGCCCTGGCTGTCTTGGAACTCACTGAGTAGACCAGGCTGACCTCGAACTCACAGAGATCCACCTGCCCCTCCCTTCCATGTGCTGGGATTCAAATTGTGTGTCACCACTACCCAGCCATGGAACTTTTTGAATGAAATTATCAAAACGGTGTTAAAGTTGCCTTCAGCTTATGGGAACCAGGTGAACACAAAGCAGAAATAAGGGTCACATTGAGTTGTGGGTCCCGGCTCATCAAGTAGATGCAAACACTCCAAACCCACAAATCCTTGGGGAAGCATATTAGATCCGTGTGACCCCAGACCTAGATGTTAACCCCATCTTTATGTGTGCGCAGAGACGTTTATTTCAGCACCACATTACCATTCTCTGATGGAAGTGTCTAAGATCCAGCATCCTCTCCCTGCTGGATAATGGCTGGCAGGAAGCATCCTGTCCCAAGGTTACTAGGGAGGATGGGATACAGCTTGGACCACTAACCGCTGGATCAGTTCTCCCAAACACGAGCTTTGTGCTGCCTGCTCTTTCATGTGTGACCTCACAAGCATAATTTAAAAAATTCACTATTATAAATCTTCATTTCCTTTCAGCTCAGGGGAAGGGGACGAACGCCTCCGGGCAGTGGTCTGGGATCTACATTTTCCCAAAGGAAGAGGTTGCAGCCCTGGGTTTATGGGGGAGGGCTTCTCACAGATTTTGAGCAGCCGATCCTTCCCAGATAGATAATGGACAGCAGAAATATCCCAGTGAGAGCCATGTGTGAGCGCACTCACTGACCCCGAGGAGGCTTCGCCGGCCTCCCCAGTGCCTCTTTCTGTAGAGTCAAGAGGTCTGCATGCTTCTAACTTTATTCCACTATGCATCCTGAATCACCCAAAATAGCTGTTAGTCCCCAGCATGGGGGTCTGCAGAGGTGACAGGGTTTGTTCCTCAGACCTGGAGCTTGGGCAATGTACTGGCTGGTTTTGTGTCAACTTGACACAGGCTGAAGTTATCACAGAGAAAGGAGCTTCAGTTGGGGAAATGCCTCCATGAGATCCAGCTGTAAGGCATTTTCTCAATTAGTGATCAAGGGGGAAAGGCCCCTTGTGGGTGGTGCCATCTCTGGGCTGGCAGTCTTGGGTTCTATAAGAGACCAGGCTGAGCAAGCCAGGGGAAGCAAGCTAGTAAAGAACATCCCTCCATGGCCTCTGCATCAGCTCCTGCTTCCTGACCTGCCTGAGTTCCAGTCCTGACTTCCTTTGGTGATGAACAGCAGTGTGGAAGTGTAAGCCGAATAAACCCTTTCCTCCCCAACTTGCTTCTTGGTCATGATGTTTGTGCAGGAATAGAAACCCTGACTAAGACAGGCAAACATCTCAATAATCGGCAGTGAGTCCAGACACCGCTTCACAGGTTGTTCTAGAAGCTGTGTTCTCAGAATCCCTTTTCTAGAAAGGGGCTGCTCTGGCAGACACAGTAATGGCTTCCCTTGTTCCCCAAAGATGCTCTTAATAAGTGTCTTTAGTGATCTGCGCCTGTATTTTTGGGTTGTCTGACTGGCTCAGGGAAATCCCAAGGGAAGGAAGGCAACTTCTGCCTTAGATATGAAAGGACAGGGCCAGGGTCATGGGAGAGGGACACAGGTAAGGACAAGCATGTGTGCTTTCCTGAAATGACAACCCCGTAGACCTCTGACCTCTCGCACTCTGTTACTTCAAGCCACTTATGCTTGTAGTAATTTGTTACAGTAGCAACAGGAAACTATGCAGCTACCCTAGGACTTTCTCCAAATTGTAGTAAGCATTCTTAAATATATTTTTTTAATAGTCAATTCATTTCCACAGTTTCCTTCTGTGTGTCTGCTGTGGTGCATCCATGATTCAAACACAGACAGACAAGGTTCCAGCCGGGAAGCCCAGTGGCAAATGTCACACACTGGTCAGAGACATGCGAGCTGTGTCCTTACACCCTCTCCAGGGTAAAGAAAGGCGAAGAAGGCTCAAATGAAGCTCAAATGATTACAGACAGAGACAGGAGGGAGCTGAGCACCCGGGGGTCTGGAAGAGACCCCTTGGTTATCCACTGTACACAGCAGGGGCTATAGTGTAGTTGTGGCTATAAGAATCCTGTCCCAGGAGTCTATGACCCGTCTTTACAGCACATTCCCTAAGGGGTGCCTAGCCTTTAACATGGGGGCATTCAAGCTTAGTATTCTTACAAGTGTCCAGACATGTGTGTCATGCTTCAAAACGTTCGTTCTGCTGCTGGATGCTGAGTGTGAAGTACTTAAAGGGCAGCAGCGGGGAGGGCCAGCAACGTGGATATTTGGTCTTTGAGGTCTGGGAGGGACACAGACTGGAGAGTTCGCTGAAGTCAGCAGAGCAGACAAGTGTGGAGAATACAGAAGCAAAACAAGGTGTGGGGTTCAAGGAAAGGCACTGACAGGCTCAGTGCAGAAACCTCTTAAGAGAAGGTGGGGTAGAGTGTCGGGGGTGGGGGGGGGTTCCAGGTGAGGGGCTGGGGGACATTCCCAGGGCTGAGAGACTGAGCAGCAGGAGACAGGCAAAGGGAGGCTGGCAGTGACCTTGGCCTCCGAGACTCTGACCGTAGAGAGGGGAATATAGGATCCTGGTTAGAACAAAATTGATCCTTTATTTACTTTTTGTTTTGTTTTGTTTTTTTGAGTCAGGGTTTCTCTGTGTAGTCCTGGCTGTCCTGGAACTCACTCTGTAGACCAGGCTGGCCTCGAACTCAGAAATCCACCTGCCCCTGCCTCCCAAGTGCTGGGATTAAAGGCATGTGCCACCACCCCGCTCTTTATTTACTTTTTAAAAGATCACTTTTTGGGGGGGCTGGAGAGTTGGCTCAGCAGTTAAGAGCACTGACTGCTCTTCCAGAGGTCCTGAGTTCAATTTCCAGCGACCACATGGTGGCTCACAACCATCTGTCATGGGCATCTGATGCCCTCTTCTGGGGTGTCTGAAGATAGTCACAGTGTACTCAGACATAAAAATCAATAAATCTTAAAAAAAAAAAATCACTTCTCTCTTTGGAACTCATCAAATGTATGTGAAAGCAGACAAGAAACTCCCACATCTGACTACTTGACTTCCACAGTCATGGAAATGGTACCAACTAGCATGGCATAAAATTTTACTGTCCTTGCCAGTACCACGATGCTACAGGCCATTATGCTTATACCTCAGATTCTTTCATGTCTTCTAGTGATCTCCCTGCATTCCAAGGAAATAAAGAAATCATATTGTGTGTATCCCTCCATGGTCAGAGGACGCCCGGAAGTTGGACCATTTTAGTGCCAGGCTCGTGAACTAAGGAGACAACTAGGGGCCATATGCCTGTCATGTGTCACGTCCCAGTTGGTGAGCAATAGGTCCCTACGGCTCAGACATTGTGGGATAGGTAGCTGTTGGTCTGCAGCAGGGACATTTCAAGAGCCAATAAAGAGTCTCTGCGTATTAGCGTCCATAGTAGTGGTATAACTCTAGAGATAGGCTCCTCTACTGCCCCCTGGTGGCTGGGCGTCTCACACAGCTAAGCATCTTCCCAGGACCCCAGCAATTCATAGGTAAAACTACACCACTAGTCTAAATGGTCCCCAGACCACAGTCACAACAGAGCTTCTGTTTTCCCTCACATTCTTCTAGATAGCTAACCATCCAAGATGGTCTGCTTGATGACAGGAACCCTTTGCTCCAGCTCAAACCCTGTAGAAGGCTGCACCAGGGGCTGTCAAAGCAGGTGTGGGCCAGGCCATTTTGCTCAGAATCCTACTCCACTGTCTCTTGCCATCGTGGGAGCTGTGGAGGTTTGTTGTACAGAACAGGGAGGGGGAGGCTTGCAGCCGCAACTGCAACCTCATGTCTCCTTCTTAAACCCTGGCAAGCGTCACTGACAGAACTCAAGTCTCTCTAGCAGTTTGATTACTGAACCCGTGTGCCTCCAAATCCTTTCTTCCTGTCCTTTCGCTGTTCCCTCCTGTAATTACTCCCCCAGAGGACCAGCCTCAGGTTCTGCCAGTGAGAAAAACGTCAGCGCTGAGACATCTTTGACAGCCTCAGATTTCTTAA
Organism: Mus minutoides; assembly: GCA_902729485.2. Classification (NCBI taxonomy): domain Eukaryota; kingdom Metazoa; phylum Chordata; class Mammalia; order Rodentia; family Muridae; genus Mus; species Mus minutoides. Next base: position 1,018,849 of record LR750054.1, read on the forward strand.
TGGCAAAGTAAAGAACCAAAGATTGCTTTCCTTATTCTCTGCTCCACAGCATCCCGATCACCCTACGGGGGCTTGCTCAGTCTTCACGGAATGAACGGATAAACAATCCCTTATTCAAAGGGCTGCTATTAAAAACAGCCTCTCGGCTCACTCTGTCAATCTCTCCCGGCAACTCTCTTAGGGTGTGTGGAATTTACTTATGCATTTTCTCTCTCTGCCAAATGAACTGGAGGTGTCTAAAGACCTCTTAGCTGCTACAAACATTAACTGTCCCTGCTACAGTATTCCTGACAAGTGATAGCCAGACAGAAACCAGAAACCTCATTTCCTTATGGAACCAGCCTACCTTGTTGTTGTAGGCTTCCAGTGGGTGAGTGAAACGAAGCGTGTGTGTGTGTGTGTGTGTGTGTGTGTGTGTGTGTGTGTGTGTATGTGTAAGAGAGAGAGAGCGAGAGCATGTGTGTGTATAGATGTATATATGTGTACATACATACATATGTACATATACTTTGTTTCTCTTAATGAGAAACTGGAACCTCCTTCCTTTGATGGTTAAAGTTGGCTTTACTTTTTTTGGGGGGAGACCCAGAACAGGATGACATCGTCAGCCACATATAATGCCTCTTGAGCTTTCTCCTCCTCTTTCCCATTTACTGTCTCACCAAACTTCCTCAACTGGCATTTCTTACCTCCACAGCCTAGAGGGACAGCTTTCATCTAGGAATTCGTATTTGTTCAGGTGGGACGTATGTTTTTATGCAGAGACTTTGTGAAGGCTAGTTCATGACTAACATCTGCTAAGTGGTAGTTACCATTATAGATGAGGAGAAAGTAAAGAAAAGCCTGCTCTGGCTGGCAAGATGGCTCAGTGGTTAAGAGCGCCGACTGCTCTTCAGAAGCTCTCAAGTTCAAATTCCAGCAACCACATGGTGGCTCACAACCATCCATAACGAAACCTGATGCCCTCTTCTGGAGTGTCTGAAGACAGCTACAGTGTACTTACATATAATAAACAAATAAATCTTAAAACAAAAACAAAAACACAACAAAAAAAACAAACCTAGGGGGTGGTGGCGCAAGCCTTTATCCCAGCACTTGGGAGGCAGAGGCAGGCAGATTTCTGAGTTCGAGGCCAGCTTGGTCTACAAAGTGTGTTCTAGAACAGCCAGGGCTACACAGAGAAACCCTGTCTCTAAAAGACAAAAAAAAAAAAAAAAAAAAAAAAAAGAAAAGTCTGCTGCGGAACACAGCCTCCCTTCCATGAAGGATGTTGTGGTGCTTTGAATATGCTTGGCCCAGGGAATGGCACTATTAGGGGGTGTGGCCTTGTTGGAGTAGGTGTGGCCTTGTTAGAGGAGGTGTGTCATTGTGGGATGGCATTCAGAAGCCATCATCCTCCTAGCTGCCTGAGAATAAAGGCAGATATCTAGAAAAAGGGAAAACAGAAGCCACGTGGTACTAGATCAAGATTTAGAACTCTCAGCTCCTCCAGCACTGTGTCTGCCTGGATACTGCCATGATGATAATGGACTGATCCTCTGAACCTGTAAGCTGGCCACAATTAAATGTTGTCCCTTATAAAAGTTGCTTTGAGCTGGGCAGTGGTGGTGCATACCTTTAATCCCAGCACTTGGGAGGCAGAGGCAGGTGGATTTCTGAATTTGAGGCCAGCCTGGCCTACAGAGTGAGTTCCAGGACAGCTGGGACTACGGGACTACACAGAGAAACCCTGTCTTGAAAAACCAAAAAAAAAAAAAAAAAAAGAAAGAAAGAAAAGAAAAGAAAAAGTTGCCTTGGTCATAGTGTGTCTCCTCCCAGCAACAGAAACCCTAACTAACAAAGATAGATGTTTGATTCAATCCTGCATTGACTGGATGGCTTCCTAAGGCACATTCAGTCGCCCCACCTCCACCCCTGTCGACCTTTTTGTGGAAGCTGCAAGGCACCAGCATGGTATCCAGCAGAGGGCAAGGTGAGGCCACCATCAGGAGGAGACAGGCACAGGGACTTTAGCTAACCGCTTCTAGCACCTTTGGAGGAAGATTTCCCTCCCTTTTGCTTCACATATGGAGTTGAGCATGGGGTTTTGGAATCTGGGAAGTGGCCTTCATCAAAACACAGACAGAGGGCCGGCAGGAATCAAAATATGGCCACGAACACCTCCAGGACCTGGGAGACAAATGAATCCTGTTTCCAAGACTGACTGCTCTTATGTTCAGATTAGACTTGGAGTGGGTGATACAGGAGATGGAGAAGAGGACATGAGAAACCTCACTGCCCTAGATGGCTGGTCTAGAGTACCTGCCTGCGGCCTGTCTTGGGTGGTACTTTTCTGTTTCATCATATCCAACATCAACCATACCAGGCATGGGTATCTGGGATCTCAAAGTTTGGGTTCCAACTTGGCAAACTCGTGTCTCCTTCTGCCTCATCTAGGAAGATGCTGAGTTCTGAAAGGAGCAGCCCAACACCTCGCTACCTGGGGTGAACACATCCTGTACAGCTGGGGGGCCTCTCCGGAACTTTCCTGAGATGTGGACTGTGTAAACAGCAGGTCCGAGTTCTACCATCTGCCAGGAGTGAGGAGGCTTGAACAGAAGGCAGAACATTCTCCAGTGTGCACTTTCACTGTTAATATTCAGAACAGCTGTCACTGCTGTCTCCTAGTAAGGAGACCGGGACGCAGAGGCGAGGAGGAAGAGAAGAGCCGACAAAATGTCTGGATACCTCCCCACTGTGGACTCCTGTAGGAGTTGTGGTGTACAGAGGTAAGGGAGCTTATACTCCATGCTCAGGCCCAGGGTGTATCACCCCAAAAGGAGAACTTCTCTTAGGCACATCTTCTGTTAGTCCCATCTCCAGCCACTGGGCAAGACAGAAAAATGGTCACTAGCTACAATAGGGAGGGTAGCTAGGAGGGAGCCCAAAGCAAAGAGGAACTCGTGCCTGGGTTTGTATCTTTACTATGGCTGGCACTTGTCACAATGCCCTTCATCTACCAAAATGGGAGATATATATATATATATATATATATATATATATATATATATATCTATATCCATCTATATTATATATCTCCATTCCATCATATTTGGAGGTTGACATTCAGAGCATTTGAAACTGTATAAGCACCATGAATTTCATGGGTATATCCTCTCCATGGATAACATCCTTCAAGGAGGACAGGAGGGTTCCCTGGCTGTGCCGTGGCTAAGAACTGATACTGAAATTGACTCTATTCTGGCTAGTCACCCAGGAAACATAAGAGAACACAAGCTGGGCGTGGTGGCGCACGCCTTTAATCCCAGCACTCGGGAGGCAGAGGCAGGCGGATTTCTGAGTTCGAGGCCAGCCTGGTCTACAAAGTGAGTTCTAGGACAGCCAGGGCTACACAGAGAAACCCTGTCTCGAAAACAAACAGACAAACAAACAAACAACCAAAAAAGAGAACACAACAAAGCTCCATATTGTCACTCTTCAGTGTGTCACAGGGGGACCAATGTGACACGGGGACCCAAACATATCAGTCATATTGCCTCCCCAGCATGCTGAGTCATTTGTTCTATCATTTGTGAGAGAGACCCGAGACCTGGCGGGGTGGCTGTTATTCTTGGTCATTCAGCCCATCACCTTCCCCAGACAGGACCACACACAGAGAAGTAGGTTAGGGGCCCAGGTACACATGATGAGGAGAGGCTACACAAGACAATGGCCTGCCTGGAGAGGCAGAGAGGCTGTGAGGATGGGGATGGAATGGAAGAAGCGGTGAGTTCTGCCAGACACATGAGATGCCAGGGAAGGGGAGAAGTGAGAAATCGCCGGTTACCTCTCTCTGAATCCGGGAAGGCGTGAGGGAGGGAAAGAGGAGAAACAGCGGGTTAGCATCCGTAACGTACCCAGTCTACAACGCAGCCCTCAGCACCGACGTCCCACTGTGGTTCCCGACTTTGCAGCCATTAATAGCCTCTCTGTGCTTATTTTAGCCGCACCCTATCTCCCAGAAGAGTGTATTTCGAGCCACACTACGATGAAGCCAAGAGTTGCCAGCTGAATTTGCAGAGGCAACAGATCAGCTGGGGGAGGTAACCAGGCTTAAAAATATCACAGTCAAGTACAGGGGACTGTTTGCAGGAAACACTGGCAGGGAACTTATCTTCTGTCTCCAGCCCCGGCTTCACACACACACACACACACACACACACACACACACACACACAAACACACCACAACCACCACTACTACCACCACCACCACCACCACCACCAACAACAACAACCATACAGAAACAATCAAGCATACACACTCTTACCTGCTTCACGGCCCCTGGACATGCTATTAGAGCTGTGGCCCTGATACCCAGGAGCTTTAACAAAGTCCTTAGCGGGCAATGGGGAGGGACATAGGGCAGAAGTGGGAAAACAAAGAGGTAGAAGATAAAGACTTCAAGGGTGCGGGTACAGAGCAGTGCCAGGGAAGAAAGGAAGGGGGTACAGAGAGGAGCTGGGAGCATCTGAGGGTTGCGCGAGCGGGGTGGGGAGGGAGGTGGGAGGACAACAGCAAGCTTTGAGTTTTGTGCTCAGAGCTACCCGGAGTTGCTGGGCCACCCTAGTGATGTCGAGGAGTGCCCTATCCCTTTCTGTTCTGACAAAGGTATTACAAAAGGTCCCAGAGGCAGCATCCTCTAAGTGACACAGGTGTTCTGTAGAGTAACAACAGTCCAAGGAGGCAGAGTGCCAGACAGCTAAGCCAGGAGAAGAGAGGCAGGGTTCTCAGGGACCTGCTCTCTCCCGCATACCAGCCTTGCTGCTACTGTCATGCTACTGTCACCCAGGCCAGCTGAGAGTGATAGTGAATGCGCCATCAAGTATATGGCCAGACAGAGGGAGCCATCACACCCCACCCCAGAACAATACTTGTGGCATACTCCGACCAGGGCGCAGGGGTGCGTGTGCCCACAAACCTAAGCGGAACTTACAACGTCTCCCAGTGAAAAGCCACCAGAAAGCTTAGAGTGCATTTGAAATTTGCATGGTAAAAGGCTACAGTAAGCCGGGCGGTGGTGGAGCACCCCTCTGATCCCAGGACTCCGGGAGGCAGAGGCAGGTGGATCTCTGAGTCTGAGGGCAGCCTGCTCTACAGAGCGAGTTCCAGGACAGCCAAGGCTACACAGAGAAACCCTGTCTCAACAAACCAAACCAAACCATACCAAGCAAAAACCAAACCAAAAATAACAAAACAAAATAAATGGAAAAGGCTGAAACAGCATAGCACAGCACCAGACTGGCACCTTAAGAAGATTTTAGACGATACTTGTAGGAATATTATACAGCAAGCACAAATGAATTTTACACATCCACCTCCATAGTCAGGGAAAATCACTGAGACCTCATCGGCCAAGCACCAGCACAGGTGACACCTCTCCTGTTTATGATTACAATAGCACACTGAGCTCTGGGGTCACATGGTCTGCGCAGGCCCTACCAGCAGCCTGACAGGGTCGTCAGTATGTTGTTCATGGACACAGGAGAAAACAGGGTTAAAGAGTTTGAGGAACTTGGCCAAGTCATACAGCAGAACCATAGTGAAGAAAGGGCTTGTGACTGCAAGTCTGTCTTGGTTCTGTCTCTCAGATGATAAACCCATAGAGCTGAACAAGTTTGCTTATGGCAGAGCCAAAAGGTTTGACAAGGAACCTGGGGTTCTTGAAGGATCAGGGAGCTCAAGTTTCCAGGAGAGACTCTCTAGGCTGAGGAGGTAGACAGGGTTCAGGATCTTCCATGACCAAGCTTACCTTCTTGTTGTCAATTTAATCAGGCTCTCCCCAGTGTGCCAGGCTCACTGCATTAGATGACATACTAGGTCACCCATCAGTGAAGAGGGGATAGAGACGCTAGCTCAGGGCATTCACGAGAAATGAGATTAAATGAGATGGCATTTAACCAATATGCAATCACCTGCGTTTTGGGAGCTGTTAGCACAAAAGTCATGTCATGGGTTCCTGCTGGGCTGGCATGGGCAGTGTTTGGCCTTGGGGGTCTATTTAGAGGTTCTTGCAGGGGACTGCAGCTATGTGTATACTCTTGAATGGAGGACAGTCTTCCTCTGTGGGAGAAGGTCATCTTCAATGAGGCATGCAGCTTTGTAAGGGGACATGTGGGACAGTAAGGGAGCGGGAGGACAGTTGTCTAGCCAGCCAGATCAGCTGAATCAACCATGGTTATCGGTGAGATGACAGATATCACAGCCATATTGCCCTCATATCTATAGGTGGCTTCTGAGGGACACTGTCTCTCATGGGAAGGCATTTGCCAGGAAGGGAATGTTTCTTAGACTCACTGGATATTCTTGTACATTCTCCTCACCCTGCTATCAAAGGCAAGCTTTAGAAGTAACCTTTTGGAGAGATGGCTCAGTGGGTAAGAGCACTGACTGCTCTTCCAAAGGTCCTGAGTTCAAATCCCAGCAACCACATGGTGGTTCACAACTACCTGTAATGAGATCTGACGCCCTCTTCTGGTGTGTCTGAAGACAGCTACAGTGTACGTACATGTAATAAATAAATCTTTAATAATAATAATAAAAAAGAAGAAGTAACCTTTTGTAAGTCAGTGACTCTGGAGTGAGTCTCAGGTTTCCTACCTCAGACAAAATAGGCTCTTAGAATGTCCTTATAACCAGTTCCTTCTTTTAACAACAACAACAATAATGATGATGATAATAATAATAACAATAATAAATGTCTTTTAGGAAGACTGTGCAAGTGATGTTTCTTTGATTCCATCTTGATTTACAGCAAGAGCTTTTAATTTTTCACTCCTCTCAAATGCTTCTGTCTAGTGTATGACAACAACTTTTGCCCAACAGCGGGAAATCTAAAGACTGAGAACAGGATGTTTTCTTCTGTGAATAGCCTTGGCTGTTCAGACTCAGACCCATTCAAGGGACTCATTTGAATAAACAACCCTGACACACAGCTTCTGTGCCCCCACCCCCCCAGGAGGACGAACTCGGAAACATCTAAACAGTTAACTCTTTGGGGTTTACGAGATACTGCTTGCTTTAAGTGTTCAAGTAAAAACCCAGCCATAAAGAGAGATTTCAGGGGAGCTCTGAAATGTCATTGGAAAACCCCCAACGAGTAGTCACCGACAGCAGTAGCTACTCCGCCACTCGGTACGTTTGCTAAATGAGAAACATCAATAAGGAACCACCCATTGGCCCAGAGCTGGGCTGCGAACGGGATGAGCCATTCTGAGAGAGGAGGCTAAACTTAGCCAGCCGCAAGCCTACTCCCTCCGCAGGGTAGATGATGCCAGTGGGAAGAATCAACTCCCAAGATTAGCTCCACTGAAGTAGCTCACCAGGGCTGCCTGATCAGCAGGCTCTTGCCGCAGCTCCTTGAAAAAAACAAATGCAGAAACCGGGACACTGATTTCCTTAACACAAATCTCAGGCAACAGAGCTACTTTGTCATGTGCGCTGGCCTTCCTGAAAAACAGCATCGGGAACGGGCACGCCAGAGCGACACAGTATAGTATGGTTCTTTGAAAGAGGATGTCATCATTTGTGCCCTGGCCAAGCTGTTCCCCACTAATGAAAAAACACAACCACCCCTTTCTCTCACCCCGGGCTCACCAGGCAAGGGCTCTGCTATGGCCCTGCTTGTCCACTGTGGTGGAACCCGTACACGTGCTTTTTAAAATACTTCTCTTCATCACAGTGGGTCTTTGGAACCTCTGGATGCAGTCACCATTGCTCATGTGACAGTGAACTGCAGTGATAAAAGTCTTCCACCGGGCTGGTGAGATGGCTCAGTGGGTAAGAGCACCCGACTGCTCTTCCGAAGGTGATGAGTTCAAATCCCAGTAACCACATGGTGGCTTACAACCACCCCTTAATGAGATCTGACACCCTCCTCTGGTGCGTCTGAAGTCAGCTACAGCGTACTTATGAATAATAAAAAAAAAAAAAAAACTAATAAACAAAAAACGAATCCTTGGACCGCAGGAGAGACTGGCCAGAGCGAGTGGGGCTGGCCGGAGAGAGCGGGGTTGAGCGGAGCGAGCGGGGTTGACTGGAACAAGGGGGAAAAAAAAGGAAAAGAAAAAAAAAAGTCTTCCACCTGTTTTCGCATATGCCCTTGGTTATCTGACTTTTTATTATCTGTTTGCCCTCAGTTGGGGCTCTTGGTTGCTTTGTTCGACAATTTCATCTGTAATTCGGGAGAACCAGTGAGACACACACATCTTTACAGGTCGGAGAGCTATCTATGTCTGAGTCGATCCACAGAATTCCAGTGGTGGTGTGAATTGGATGTGAAGGTATGGGGGGGGGAGGGTGGCAAGAAAGGCGGGTCTGCCCCCGCCCCTCAATAACTTGTTTTGGATTACCACCTCTTTTGTGACCTCAAGTAAGAGTCATCTGCATCACAATTTTAAGGTCAGTTTTGGAGAGGATGGACCGGGAACGGCCCGGTAGACCCCTGTGGACTCTCCACCTCAGAACTGAGGTGAATAACAAATTTATGTAAATCACCCATCTGGTTTCTGCCGAGATTCACAGGCTTCAGCTCAGGGACGGGCTTTCCTTCCCGCAGCTGAAGATGACCACAACGCCTGCCTCCAACCAGGGATGCTGTCCTTCCCAGGATAGGCCCCTTCCCCCAGCTCCCGTTTCCAGCCCCGGACCCCAGCAGCAGCCATAGACTGGAGCCAGAGAGAGTAAGAGAGCCTGAGGATTTACAATGGGTAAAGATATTGAAATGTAAAGCACCCTCTTCTCAACAAAGGATTTCTCATGATTCTGGAGAGAACACACAACAGTTAAACTGGCAGCTCACTGATGAGGGTGGGAAGGATATTTAAACGCAACCAAGAAATGGGTGTTTTCTTTTGTTTTGTTTCCCTCCGAAGTCCATCTTGGGAGGAAGAATTGAAGAGTTCCAGCTTCCCTCTGTACAGCGTTACAGATCAAAAACACAAAGTTTGCCTCTCTGGCTGAGAGGAAATTTTTAACATTTAGTTTTCAAATGGGGGAGTAATTCACGACATGCCCCAGTTTTCAAGGGAAAAGTCTGAGCTCGTTAAATAATATATGTCATATGTGACCGGCGAAGGCATGGCTTTCTTTTGGAGAGCAGAGACAGGAGACACATGCCACCCAGGAGGCGTCTATCTGACAGGGTAGAGGAGTGTACTCTCTTTGTTGAAGACTTTGATACATTGTCTCCACACTGTGTAAGAAGCGGCATAAAGTGCCTGACAAGGACTCGCAGGGATCTGGCTTGGTGGCACCTAGCGTGCACAGAAAACAAAACCACAAGCCCTAAAGCAAAGCCACTGCTGTGCTTGTAGGTAAATTATTTTCTTCTGTATGCCCACTTCTTTGGGTGGATGGGAGAAATACCAGGGTAAATAACACATCAATGTTTTTTTTAAATCATCTCTCTCTTAGATGCAACTATTCTTGATAATTATACATTCAATAGTGTCTAAAGAAATACAGACAACACTAGAAAGAGTTGTTCATCACTGCTGTTGAAATAAGCGCAGGTAGTCTCTGCTCACGGGGCATGCTTTATAAAAGGGAATCCAAGGTCCAGAGAACTTACCTAACTTGCTTCAACCCCATGACTAAGGCGGCCATTTACCCAGGAGAGTCTGGGCTACACTCTGTTGAGCTCTTCCCCTGTTCTGCGGGTCATGTGGGAACCAGATCGGCTCTAGTTAGCTGACTTTGCTCAGGGTCCCCTCCCGCAGGAGATGTGGCCTTGGTTCTTGGCCATATCTTGTTCCTTTTTGTTTCTCTCATTCTCTGTGTGTCTGCCTTTCTCTGACCTTACCAGATTTGGGGTTTTTTCACTGCTGGGGCCAACAACAGTAATTACCTGCTGCGTTCTGTCTTCTCCCATTGGCCTACAGCTACCCCCCAAATTCCCTGCCTTCCCAACCCTGCAACCCTGGGGGTTCTCAAACATACCAGTTTCTTCCTGCTTTGGACCTTTTTGCCTATTGCCCATCTGTGCCCTCCCCCGAGCCTTGAGCGGGCCAGAATCAGACCTTGTTTTGCCACAGTCGCTTAGCCCACCTAGGGTGGAGTCTTTTGAACTAGGTGGAAGTCTATGGTCCTGCCACGTCTGCAGTTTCCTGCAAGAAGCCACTACCTGCTGGGCAGCTGAGCTTGTTTTCCTGAAGAGATCCTGGCAAAGTGGGAAATGGGTCTCCCCCCTTTTAAATTCAGACCCTAGAATCAAAACACTGAGCCTCAATCAGAGAACCTTGTCTTGGCTCGTTATTTCTCTCACCGTCCTTCCCATCCATCCCCAGCTTTCCTTTCAGGAACCCAGGAGCCCGTGGCCATTGGCAACTACACCCATCACCCTGGGTTCTGTGCAGGTTCCCCTCCATCAATCACCATCACCCCTAACAGGCTCCACTGCCCCCAGTCACAGCTAACTGGAGTCCTGGTTATACTCATAAGTTCCCCCTCTCTCCCCCTGACTAAAACATCAAGTCCATGTGAGCAGGGGCCTTTGACCTAGATTACCCGTCACTGGCTGGCATGGGGCAGGCAATCAATAAGCCTTTGGAATGGATGAATAGCTGGAATAGAGTATGGGCACCACTCCCTTGCCAGCCTTAGGCATACTGGTGAGAGAGCACCTAAGGGAACGTTGCCTGCACAGCTGGCTGGATTTCTCTTTCTCTGATTGTAATTCACAGACAGTCCTTTAAAAATGACTTCAGTTCATGTCGCATTTCCATGCCATCTGAAGTCTTGTTATAAGACACCCACTTCACTGCAATGGGCAGGAGGAGAGAGTTCTTGGAAGTTCATTAGTCTCTTGTGACTATTTGAAAGCTAAGCACATCTGTACTCGGTTATCTCCAGCCGCAGTGACAATGATTTTTCTAGAGTCCTTAAACAGATTCTTTCTTTGGGACATTTGTCTAAACGAAAAACAGTTCCTCTGTTCCTACAAATCAATACATAAATTTTCCCCAGATATAGATTTCTATCAAGATTTATCGGCTCCGCAGAGAATTTTCTTTATGCTTTTACTCTGAGAAATAAACTTTAGCTTGTTACTTGGGGGGGGGGGGAAGAGCAAGATAACAGGTGTGCTGAAGGAGAGGATGGGTAGAAAGCTCTGGGAGATCTTGAGAGAATCATCCCTGAGGGCACGGTATCCCAGCAAGAGTTAACCTCTCATGGTGTGACGTGTTTACACTCTTCCTATATATTAAGCTTATTATTTCTAAGTGCTCTCTCTCTCTCTCTCTCTCTGTCTCTCTCTCTCTCTCTCTGTCTGTCTCTCTCTCTGTGTTTGTATGTGTATCAGAGGACAACTTGCAGGAATTGGTTCTCTCCTTCACTATGTGAGCTCATGGGATTGAATTCAGATTGCATGTGTGGTGTGTACATGCATGCATGTATACATGCACACACTTGTTCATGGTTTATATTATGTGCATGTACACACACACACACACACACACACACACACACACACACATACATGTATACATTTTTAGGGGGTGGCTGCACTCGAGGTTTGGCTCAGAGCCTTGTGCATGTTAGAAAAGGGCTTTACTGTCAAGCTAGCTCTCTAGTCCCGCTCTTATTTTGAGTCAGGTGCTTGCTAAATTGCTCAAGCTAGCCTTGAACTTTGGATCTTCCTTTCTCGGCCTGGCTGGGATTACAGGCCTGCATCACCAGACCTGTCCGCAAAGAAAGTCAGTCAATCAATCAATGTATCTTAAGAGAATAAAAGTGGCAATACCATCGATGCATTGCTCTAGTTTTACTGCTTGGGTCTGCCTTTCTGGTATTATGTTGACATCTGGTAATTCATACACAGCATGTTAAGAAAGAAAGAGAGAGAGAAAGAAAGAAAGAAAGAAAGAAAGAAAGAAAGAAAGAAAGAAGAGATTAAACAGCCTGACCTACAGAAATTCTTTTTGGAAGCTGTTTTTCAGAGCTGGATAAAGGTAATTGGTCCTTCTGACTTCCACAGGACTAACAAAACAAAACAATAGCAAATAAATAAATAAATAAATAAACAATAAAAAAAAAATCAATGTTCATTTCAGCTGTCACTGTGGGGTTTTTTGTTTTGTTTTGTTTTTAACTCATGTGTTCCTAGGTCAGGATTTAGGAAAGAGTGATCTGCCACAAATGTCTTTAAATGTATAGAACACTGTGACATCAGTCCTCTTAGGTATAGGCTAAGGCTGTATGTGCTATAGGCAAAATAGTTTATTCAGAGGCCACAACACCAGCAAACACTAAACACTGACTCCTTGGCCTTGGAAGGGTCTCTGAGCCTGTTCTTGATGACCTGATTCAGCGGTACTATGTATAAAGTTGGCAAGTGTGTGCCAAATGGTTTCTAGAGCACCCAGTGCAGAAGAGAAACATACAGCTGCCTGCTAAAGAAATCCTTTAAAAGTTTCGGGACCGTTATCTGATCCTAACACTACCAAGGGAAGAGAAAATCAGGATCATATCAGCGGACCAAGAATGGGGCCTGGTGCCAGGGCAAGGCACTAGAGTAATTCTTATTATAGATAGGTGACAGACACCAGCACTGGCTGGAAACTAACTATTTCATCCACGTGCAAGTTCATTTTGGGTTGCTAAAAAATACCAGAGACTGGGTACTTTATACAGAGAAGAAGTCTATTTAATTTACTGGAGATCCAGAGCATGGTACCAGTTCAGCTCTGGTGACAGTCTTTGGTTACACCATATATGGTGATGGTATCATAGTGGAATCATAGGGTCACTTGGCAAAACAGGAAGCTGGAGAGATCTGGGAGAAAGTCTAGGCTCACTTCTAAAATTCAGTTCTCACAGGACTTCCTGCATTAATAACTTACAGGATGCTGTCCTGTGACCTAATTTCTTTGCACTAGGACCTAGGTTATTAAAGGCCTTGACCTTCACATCAGCCAAGCAAGGGCCATGTTTCCAGCACATGAACCTTGGTGGAAAACCACAAAGGGTAGCTAGCATTAACAACCAAGATGTAGGAACAGAAGATTCTCCAATTTGTAAATCCTCCAGAAATCTCAGTCTCTGTCTGCCTGCCTGCTTCTGTTTCTCTCTCACAACACACACACACACACACACACACACACACACACACACACACACACACATTAATGGAATTCCTACATGCCCACCCTGAAGTGATAGCAGCATTGTGAATCTTTAATTCAGCCATTTTATTGTTGTTGTTGTTAATGTCACTAGCAGGCTGTGACACTTAGGGGTCTTTCAAAGGGGAAGGGATGAAGGCAAGAACACACCTGACCCTCGAAAACAGCATGTGCAGGTGGCCTGGCAAATAGATGGCGTGCTCTGACATGACAGAATCAGGCCGCCCCGGCCCCAGTTGACAACCATGCTTTTGGCAGCTGCTTTCTGCTTTCCTTCTGTCATAATTATTTCAACTGTCATAATTTATTCATCCGCCCGACGAGCTTACAAGTTGTAGGGCAACCAGTCCAGGCTTCTAGATCAGAAAGCCTGGTCGCGCCCCCGCCTCACTCCTGGGCCTCCCCAGCTGCCAGGATACTGACTGCAGACGGAGGATTGTGTATCCACATAGTTTTGCAAAACTAAAATGATTTTCAAAACTCACGTCTCCTGTCACAGTTGCCCTCAATTTTTGGGTTCATAATTCTGCAGTGAGAAGGAGATTAATGGAAGGATTCCTCCAGAAACTTAAGTACAAAAGGTCCTCACTTAGAATGACTCAACTTGACCTTTTTTTTTTTTTTTTTTTTTTTTGGTTTTTCGAGACAGGGTTTCTCTGTATAGTCCTGGCTATCCTGGAACTCACTTTGTAGACCAGGCTGGCCTCGAACTCAGAAATCCGCCTGCCTCTGCCTCCCGAGTGCTGGGATTAAAGGCGCGCGCCACCAAGCCCGGCGACCATTTTTTTTTTTAAACAGCTTTCTGAAGGAGGGAAAGGGAGACCCATCCAGTCAAAACTGTACTTTGAATTTTGATCTTTTCGCAGGCTAGCAATATTTGGTACAATGGTCTCTTGTGGTGTCGGGCAGTGAGCTATGGTTCAAGTCAGTCATGTGATCAAGATTAAAAAACAACAACAACAAAACCTGACCAACTATACAGCATGTTGGCTGGCTAGGCCATGATGTCAGGTAGGGGCTCTAAAGACATTTTCTGCTTACGGTATTCCCAATTTCCCATGGGTTCACAGGGAGGAAACCCCAGTTTAAGTTGAAGAGCATCTGCATTTTTTTTCCCTATTCTTCAAAGACTAGGTCCTTGTAGCTCCCCAAATGCTAGTGAATTTTCTGTGAAATTGCTAGAGGAGTCCAGCCTTTTCATTTGACATACCTCTAGAAAAGTTTTAATTATCAGCTGTTAAAAATATATAAAAAGGGGACTTCATCGATGGCTCCTTATAAAACTGGGAGCAAAGGTAAATAGTTTTATATGTAGGTTTAAATCTCTCTGCCCCCTACTCCTTTACTTTGAATCTTTATTTTTGATCCAGAGCAGAGAGAGAGAGAAAAAATAATGCTTGCGGTCTGACAACAAGCAGAGAATGACATCAAGAACCCCGAGGGGTTAAAGTGTCTCGGAAAGACAGTCAGACGTGTAAAAGTCCACTGGGTACAAGTGCTCAGCCACACTGCAGGAGACGACGAAGTGAAGTCAAGGTCTCGACACAACATAAATTTAAAGCGAGTCACTCCACTGCTTAATAACTCTGTCCTTGAACAATCATTACTTCCATTAACGTGTATTCCCAACAGAAAAAAAACAAAAAAACCCCCAATGAATCCAGATCACCGCCTTCCTGCCTCTTCCACATTCAAACTGTCAGTTGGGTCTCTTCTATAGCAACCCCTCATCCTGCTTGTTTCTCTTCATGCCCTCCATCATGTGGGATCCTGCCCGAACCAGGACCGGCTCCCCCAACCCTTTGTCCCAGGATCCTTTCCTGACAGCCCTGTCCAGGATCTTCGTGGATGAAGTAGATCAGTCCTTGGGATTCCTCCCTTCAAGAGGTCTCGTGCCCATCAGAACAAACGTCAAATCTGCAACCACAGTTCTAGGACCCTGCTTGACCTTATTCTCATCTGTCTCTTCTGTCTGCACACAGACCACTCTGGTCTCCTTAGTCCACCTTCTGTCATTCTGTCCAGACCAGCCTTGAAGCCCAACTCAAGCGTCACCTCCTAGGGCGGGTCCTCGCCACTGAGTTAACTACTGTCTGCTCTGCCATGCTGTTGACTGTATTCAAGGAAGCCTAAGCCTACACGATCTTGCTCCCAGGGTTGTTTTCCTCTGCTTCTTTGAGGATGGACTGTCTCATTCTCTTTGTACTTCCTAAAGTGTCCGACTCACAGCCTCTCTATAGTTGTTAAACAGATTAACCTATGGATTATAACTTAAGATGATTGCAATTAAACTCTAAAACAGACACTGAAGAGTTTCTATCTACATCTGTTCATTTGTACATCTAAACGTTCAGTATTTTATAAGACACAAGTACCATGCAAGGGCATGAGAGCCAATATCTAAGAACTCAAAATAAATAAATAAATAAATAAATAAATAAATAAATAAATAAGCAAGCCATGGTTTGTGTTAACCATTTAGTATATCACAGGTGAGATTGGTGGGAGACTGAAAATCCAGATGAATATGAAGTTATCTGGCATTAATATTCTCCCTCCGTTGTTGCATCAAGAGTATAAATACATTCAAGGGCCCCGCCTTGGAACCCTTCTGGGCACGCTGGGGGCTGTGGGAGACATAAGCTTTGCTCAGTTTGTAGTGCAGGATAACATTCATTTTTCTGATTATTTATCTCTTTATTTATTTATTTATTTATTTTGGTTTTTTGAGACTGGGTTTCTCTGTGTAGCCCTGGCTGTTCTGGAACTCACTTTGAAGACCAGGCTGGCCTCGAACTCAGAAATCCACCTGCCCCTGTCTCCCAAGTGCTGGGATTAAAGGCGTGTGCCACCACCGCCCAGCTTTTTCTGAGGGTTTGCTCAAGGTAAAAGCTGCTCAGGTGACAGCAAGAGACAGCATGAATGATGATTTTTGTAGCAGATTAGAAACACCACAGCTGAATGAACAATACCACTGCTCACACCCTTAGAGGTCAGCTCCAGCTCTGCTCGGAGCCCAGGCTACCCTGAGAGGAATCTTTGCATAGGGAAGTTCCAGCCCGACAGACCCATGGACCTGACTTATCTCTCTCCACCCCTTCTTTGAGTGGAGACAGCTTGGGTTCCATCTGTTTTCACAAATAGCCCTGGGCCCAGCTAACCTCACAGTGCAGCCATCAGGGCTCAGGGTCATCCACCTTGCTCTCCAGGGAGGTCCAAGCTCAGAAGACCTAAAATTGTCCCTATGACAGCACAGTAGGAGTTAGAAGAATACAAGAAGGCACCCACTATGCTCAGCACTCTATCTCTAAGACTAAGGCTCAGCGCTCTGAAGTTCAATACTTGTTAAATATTTGTTAAAATACTGTTCAAAATCCATGAGAACTAAAAATAATGTTTGCAGTTTTTTTTTTTTTTTAAAGCAGGATTCCCATTGCTGGGCCCAAAACCATGACACCTTTTTTCCTAGACAGTGGCTGATGTTTGATGTTAAGTCTCCCTCCCCCTGACCCCCTCTCCTGCTTGGTTTGATTCCCATCTCATTTTTGAGGACACAGTCACAGGCGATTTTTTTTTTTTTTTTTTTTTTTTTACAAAATTATAGGTAAAAATGTGCACAAATACAAATTGTGGGTTGGTTTTCTTGACACCATTTTCTGCCTCGAACTTCTTACAAAATATCTCTAGACACTTACTCCTTTCCAAAAGCAAATGACTAAGACAGAAGTAGCAAAGATCTGGATGTTAGGTAGAAAACTTATAAAACGCCCTCGAGTCAAAGAGAGGCTAGAGGAGAGACAAGAGTACCCAGTGGTCTGGGAAAACCAAGGGAAATCAGGCAGAATTCCCCCGAACGGAACCCCCTAGGCACCAAGGGAAAGGCGGGCTGCAGTAGAAGAGTTATCAAAAGAAGGAAGAAGACGAATGGACCGCCTCCTCCTGTCTCCTTCCACCCAACGCAGTAATGAAGATTCACAGCTACACATTCATTAGGAGATCGATAGATGTGCCTGGTTACAATACTGGGACAGAGAAATGGGTAATTGCTAGAAAAGGCGCAGATTCCTCAAGAATTTAACCAAGTGTTGTAAGCAATATTTAAACCGTTGTGTTTTTCTTCTTCAAAAACCACTACTTTTTCAATGCCAAGAACATGCATGCGATAAGTTGGCTGTGCTTCCACATTTTGAGAATTTCAGGCATTTTCTACCCATGGAAATCATACTGATATTCAGATACATAAATAAAATTACTTGGGAATGAGGCTTTTCTACACAAAGGATATTGCCCTTAATTCAAATACCGCATTAAAAAAATGTAATATTTTTCACTTCTAATTTAGAAAAGATGTACACGAACATTTCCCGGGGCACATGTAAGATGAATACTCAGCCACAGGACACTGCACATCAAAGAAATGCCCGGTGCAGACCGTCTACAGTCCAGCACTTCTTGCAGCAATGGTAAACTGAGATCAAAGGAATGCCTCCCACTCATTTCTCTCCAGAGTGGTAGGAAGAACCCCTCCTCAGACCAGCTGGCTGCCCTTCCCCAGGCATCAATCTAAGCGCGCCCGGTGGGCAGGGAGGCTGCGGCCTTTGTCCCGCGTGCCTCCAGGACCCACCTCGCTGCCTCCAAGCCCAGTACCCCATGTACCTGCAGACAAAGGCGTGCCATCCCTCTCCAACTTCCTCACCTTGAGTTCTCGGTCTACCAGTTACCGGGGCAGGGCGGAGGCACTGTCCGAGGCTCTAGGACGAGGTCCTGGTACCCTAGCCAAACCAGCTGGGTGCACTTGCTTTAAGCCAGCGGCAGCAGCAAGCACCGGCAGCAGCGGCGGCGGCGGCGGCGGCGGCAGCAGCAGCGGCGGCGGCGGCGGCGGCGGCGGCAGCAGCAGCAGCAGCAACAGCGGTGGTAGCGCTTCCATCTCAAGTTCAAGCTAGCGGCTTCCGCGCCGCCCCACCCCGCCCGCGAGGCCACCGTCTCCGATTGGCTGCTGAGCCGGGGGCCCTCCTACGGTGCTCCCGCCAGGTGCTCAGGCCAGATGCTTCAGCAAAGGGGCCTTTCGAGCAAGGGAGCTGGCTGTGCAAACCCGCCACCCCAAACTACGTTTTGTGACTAACATTCCCCTTTGAACAGTCTCGGGGCTTGTAAAGAAAGTTAATCCTGACCCCATTGTGTGTGTGTGTGTGTGTGTGTGTGTGTGTGTGTGTGTGTGTGTGAGCGACTACCCACAGCCAGAGAGCTACCTCCACGACAGACTCTTCCACAAAGCATAAAGTGAATGAAATGAATAGATTTTAGAAGGGAGCCCAAGGCGAACTGGGCTAAGCGCTACACTTCCAGACTACCGACCGGATCATTTGCACAAAGCAGCTCACTTCTCCAGCCCTGCTTAAGGCACCTCTTATGAACTGCTGACTCGAAGCCAGGCTCACCCTGGCACTTTTAACATTGTCGTTTCTAGTTGATGGCCCTTCCCCCATTCTACATGGAAGCAGAAAAGTGTCCAGTTGGCTAGGTGACAGCATTTTAAATGGGACTGGCGGTCAAAATAGAAGTTTGAAAGGAGGAGGCTAACTCATTTGCTGATTACATTGTGTGCACAGAATACTTCCTTTGCCTAATTGTGCTGGGCAAGAATAAGTTATTTGATTGATTAATTAACAAAATGAAGTAGAAGATTGGCTGTGATTTGCTCAGGACACCTCCCCCCTCTCCCCGACTTCTTGTGCAGAGAAAATGGGAAACAGACCCAGAAATGAAGTAGTGCTCATTAAATGAGGAAGTTTGTCTGATTTGGAGAAGCACAGCAGGTGTACTGGAATCTCTTAATGTTCATGTTTTAAAACAGGACCAAACATTTACTTATCTGTTCCATATTTATGATATGCATATGCTAAGCACCAGGATCTGTGCTGATGATTCCCTTTGCTGGTTGGCAGGTGTCTCGGCGGGGACAGTGCTATTTACTTCATAGTGATCTGAGTCTATGACCTGTGTTACCTGTTACAAGACTTAACTCAGGCCGGGCGTGGTGGCGCACGCCTTTAATCCCAGCACTCGGGAGGCAGAGGCA
Source organism: Mus minutoides (assembly GCA_902729485.2). Taxonomy (NCBI): domain Eukaryota; kingdom Metazoa; phylum Chordata; class Mammalia; order Rodentia; family Muridae; genus Mus; species Mus minutoides. The sequence continues at coordinate 1,038,091 of LR750054.1, forward strand.
GGCGGATTTCTGAGTTCTGGGCCAGCCTGGTCTACAAAGTGAGTTCCAGAACAGCCAGGGCTACACAGAGAAAGTGTGTCTCGAAACAAAACAAAACAAAACAAATCAAAACAAAAAACAAAACAAGACTTAACTTAGAATTGGCTGCTCGCAGCAGCTACAAGTTATGGATGCAGCCCACCTGAAGGTGGCGCTGTGGGTTATTAGAGGGTTATGGTTCAGCAGCCGGGGCAGCCATGACCAAGGCTGGTTTTCTGCCTCCCTGCCTGTAGCAGGATTGAAGTAACAAGTCGGTCAGATGTTCACAGGCAGCACCTTCACTGCCTAACACTGGCTTCCCCCACAGCCCTTGCATCATCGCCCACTTTACTGTGAGCTTTAGGGGTAAACAGTAGTCTATTGTTCTAGTGTGGTAAAGAATGTAAGCCTGGCCACAGAGCCTGGTATCTTTTGTTCTCCAAGACCCTGGGATGCCATGCCTCCCAGAGGTGGTGTTTGCTGGAGGCCTTGGGTGTTGTAGCCTTAGCTCCAGCTCTGCAGGTGCTAGAGACTAAGATCAGCCACTGGACCAGTCAACCTCCGAGATGGAGCCCTCAATTCTGGCCACCAAGGCTGGGACAAAGCTCTCATGGTTGACAATATTCTGTGCTACAGTCACAGTCATTCTGTCTACATACAACCTGCCAGGACAGAGCAAGTCCATGGTTCACACAGGACGCGCCCCCACGGCTTCTTCCCATGGGTGACTCCAATCAACCTCCTTTATAATAACGCAGCGATCCGTGTGTGTGTGTGTGTGTGTGTGTGTGTGTGTGTGTGTGTGTGTGTGCCTAGAGTTCTTCTAGCAGTCAAAGGTGGGAGTGGGTGGAGTCAGGGTCTTGGGGGGAATCTTTCAACCATGAGCACATTTCCCGATAATAATGCATCTACATTTAGTGGTTATGTTCAGTGACTTTTGTCCTTTTTAAATTTTTCAATGACCACGTGATCAACACATGACACTTTTACAAATTAAAGGGCAGACTCCTTTTCCCAAACAACTACTATGAATTAGTGTCCAGATCAGTGGTCACCTCTTTCAGGAGCCTCTTCCAGGGCTTAGCATCCTTGCCTGTGTGTTCTCTGGTTCATAACCCTGTTTTGGGCAGTGGTCAGCAGGACTGGAACTTTTCCTTTGTGTGTGATGGATGTCAGACCAACTCCAAGTTCCTTGCGTCAGTCACAGTATCTCCCTATACAGCCCCGTAAAACATGCTTCCAACATGAAGGAAAAAAAATTCCCCAAGTATCATAGCAGAACAACAATAACAAAAATCCATTTTATTTCTTCTGGACATGCATTTAAAGTGGGTAATAATTGTTTTAATGTACAACAGACATCACCCAAGTCCAGAGAAACATAGGTTCAGTCATAGGTAAAATTTGGTACTTATCCCAACATGTTCCCTGATAAATACGGAAGCTGTTACTGTAGTAACCGACTATTACGAGGGTGTACACTATTTTTCTGGTTTTTTTTTTTTTTCTAAAAATAAGAATGTTGCTCAGAATTATTATCCACTTTAGAAATCTGACATGAAAAGAAAATCTGACATGATTTATAAAAGCAGGGAGGCAGCTCACGGAACTCTCCAGCCGTTGTTCTTCCTAATTAGA
>LR750053.1:0-381814 GCA_902729485.2 Mus minutoides
TGAAGGATTCAGGAGAACAATGTTCTAGCTTCATACATGAAAATTACATGTACTTCAAAACTCATTAGGTTTATCGATCATAGTGGCTTTTGCCTGCATGAGTTGTTGAGGGCCTATGATGCTCACCACATAATCTTCCAAGCCCAAGATATGCATCTCTGGCCCTTGTATCTCTGATGATAGACTTTCGGGCTTATGTGATTCTTGACTGCTGACCCTGCTTTTTCTGGGGTAAGACACACTCTGCTTCTGTAACCTTTTCACTTGGTACCCACCCATGTCCTGGCCTCCCCACCTCAGTCTCTTCTATACCTTCAGAGTTCTCTGCTTCATGCACACCATTTTTTTATCTTTCTCGGGGTGGAATGATGATGGAATTCTGACTTTATTGGTACGGTGAAGTCAGGGTATACTTGACTAAAGTATGGCTCTGCTCTCAGCTTTGTGTATTTCTCCTCTTGACATCACATCTGTAGGAAGTGGGGCCCTAGAAGAGACACATCCACTGCCACACAGTCCATGTGTCTTCCTTTGTGCAAGCCCCCAGACCTTTATGATGGCAGCTACTTGCGTCACCGTCTATCCTCACAGCTGAAACAAAGAGAGCAATACATTTTTCTTTCATCCTTTATTTAATCTAACAGTATTTAAAAGAAGATTCCCTGGCATGTCTGATCCATGAGAATCAAATGAGAGTGAAATTAATTAAAAATTGAGGTTCCCTGACAGGAGATGGGGAACTTTTGGGGACAAGGATGATGGAAGAAATCACCCGGAAAGGCTCATTTCCACTTGCTAATACACAAGTTAATGAAAGTGGTGAGAATAGTCAAACCAAGCACAGTAAGAAGAGCACATACTGCAGTGTGGGAGCTCCAGCAGGACTTGACTGTGCAAAGCATTTTAGCTATCCAGCTGCCCTCCTGCTCCTCCAGCTCCCGCCTCTGCTTCTCCACCTCCTGCCTCACCTTGGCCAGGTAGCACCTATAGGCTTCCTGGTGCTCACCATAGCCTTCTCTAAGGAGTGCCTCAGCATGAAGGAAGAGGTCATTGCTGTGGAAAGAGCCCTCACACTCCTGTTCTAGCCTCCTCACCAGGGCCATGAGCTCTGCCAGCTGCCCCTGCTGCTCCTCCCCAGAAGCCCTGTTGTTGAAGGCACAGTACCTCCTCCCACACTCCTGAACCAGGCTGCGCAGCCTGCGGTTGTCAGTGTGGGTCACAAACTCTTCCAAGGACTTCTCTGCCAGGTCTTCCTTACGGGTGAAGAGGACGATCATGTGCCTCATGACCCCTACCCCAAAGACCTCCTTCACCATCCTCACGGCCATGGCATCTTCAGCTGTGAAGCGTCCCAGCTGGGTCACCAGCAACAACACATGGGGTCCTGGGGCACACAGCAGGTAGCAGTGTCCAATGTCCTTGTCCATGTCTTGGTTCTGGGCCTTTGACTCAAAGATGGGGGGCGTGTCTACCACTAGGATGCTCCTCCCCTCCCATGTGCCTGTCTCTGCCTGGCTGGTCCTGGTCACAGACTGGCCTCTGAGCCTGGACTCGAATGCTGGTCGTTGGAGGATGCTGTTTCCTGTGGCGCTTTTTCCACAGCCAGATCTGCCCACAAGAAGGATCCTCAGGCAGCTAGATTCCTGTGCACAGTAGGCTTCTGGTCCTGTAGACAAGAGAAGGTTATGTGTCACTTAGTAATTCTGACTTTGAGGTCATATTCGTAGTAGAAGCTCTTCAAAGCAATGGTCCTCCAGCCCAGAAAAATAGGAATCATTTAATGCTCCCAACTGTTTGCCTATAATTTTAGGTCGCTCTTGACTTTCCCAGAGTCCCTGTTGGAAGTCACCCAAGGGTAGAAGTGCCATAGGCAGGAGAGGCTCTGTTCCATATGAACCAAGACAGATAGGTCATTTCTGAAGAAACGGTCTTTGTGCTCTCCCCTGGAAGATGCTCAGGGCAGCACCCCAGAAAACTGGTCATGAAGTAAGTGTGAGTTTAGAAGGAGGCAGAGATGGATGAGAAGCCTTGACTGACAGAACAGTCATCTCCTTACCCACAATTCTCCAGACAGACTGTGTAAACGTGCTTAGTATATGCCCCCTACCCACGCAGGTGTCTTAGGTGGAGATACTGCTGTGACATACATTCAGAGCTGGCTGGATATGCAGGAAGCAAAGAGGCACTTGAATTTGAGATGAGGGAGGGCTACAGTTAATGTCAGGTGGAAGTCTGGGAACTGACACTACAGTGGGTGGCTGGAGAAGGGTGGAAGAGAAGATGGTCAGAAACACTTAGAAGCAGACAAAGAGGACATGCCAGAAAGGTCTGCTGATCACCCAGGTGTGGCCCAGGGCCCATAACAGTAGGAGTGCTGGGGGGCGGGTGCACTAGGGAGCCATGAGCTCAAGTCTCCAGCATTGAAGGGATGAAGGTCTGGGGCTGTCTGTGAATCCAAACAGTACATTATAGACTAAAAATTTCTCATTTGGGTGGAAAGCTGGGGTGTAGCTCAGTGGTAGGATGCTCAGCCAACAAGCATGAGGGCCTCAGTTCAAGTTTCATTGTCACAGAAAGCAAACAGCTTATTTTATTCCTTTTACTCTGTGCTGTTTTTGTTGTTTTGTTTTTTGTTTCCTTTAGTCTTCTCTTTGTGTGTGTGTGTGTGTGTGTGTGTGTATGCACATGTATGTGTACACGTGTATTTGTGAGCGTATATGTCTGTGTGAATGTATGTCTCTATGAACATGTGTATGTGTGTGCATGTGTGTTTTTAAAGACATAATCATTTTAAATGATTTTTCAAAATGTATGCAACCGAGAGGAGATGAAGAAACTGTCACAATTTAGTTCCAGGCCCTTCTAACTCTGAATGAGTGTCAAAGACAGGTTTCCACAGTGTGTGGAAGAAGAGTGTGTATGTTTGATTGTGTGTGTTTGTGTGTGTGTATGCACATGTGTGTGTACACATGTGTATTTGTAAGCGTTAACATCTGTGTGAATGTATGTCTCTCTGAACATGTGTATGCGTGTGCATGTGTGTTTGTATATATGTATATGTGTGTGTACATGTGTGTATGTATATGTGCATATGTATACATGAAAACCCCCCAATAGCTTAGACATAATAGAATTTCAGACATGAGGAAAAAATACCAGTTGACTTTTGTTTCTCTAGATCTTAACTGAGTATCTGCACCTGTTTTGGAGTGAGACAAGGAACAGTTACTCCCTCCAATTCTCAATCTCTTGGGACCTTGGTGTTTTCTTACCTTCAACTATAGTTCCATATGTGCGTTTCTGAAGGTGTTCCATTCTCTTCTGGAACAAAAATGGGAAGGAATTAAAGTCGGATCCATTTGGGGACTGATAAAGCACCTCGACTCAGGTAACTAAGGCTAACTCTCCTTGGGTGGCCAGTTCCATTGCTAACTCCCCCACCTATGCGTTATTTCAAATATCTGCAAGTAACGGGCTGCAGGGAGGCGGGCGTCATCTCGGCACAATGTGCGATTGCTATTGTTTTTCCTCACTCCCAGGAAAGCGGATGTTCACTACAGAGGAACGGACTCCCTCCTCAAGCTGAAAGTACAAACTGTGGGAAGCATTCTCCCATGAGCAAGAAATAGACCAGAACAAAACAAACAAAAAACTAACAACAGCAAAAACTTAACCAATGTAGACAAACTTGCCAGACTAGAGAAAATAACTGCTCTGCTGAGTACCATTGATTTGTTTGAAGTACCATGCATGTCCAGAAAACATTCCAGAGGCAAAGAAGCTATCCGGCATACTTTCCCTGGGAGGAATGAATGGAGTATGGCAACTTCTCCAAGGACTGACTTGAGAGGAAGGAGGTCAGGAGGTCAGACGAAGCATCTTCCTTGCCTGGTTCTGAGGTCCTGGTTTACCAATAACCACAATCTTTGTATTTAAGTGCATTCAGCCAGACACTGGGTTGAGGATGGCATACATATTCTGTGCACAGGGCTGTAATGTTGTTTTGATGGTTCTGGCATGATAAAATGGAAACATGGAACAGGAAGGGCTAACCTGTGACATCAACCACACCAGTAAGGGCTAGCCTATGACATCAACCACACCAGTAAGGGCGGACACCAACTGCCCCTAGGTGAACTCCTGGCTCATGTTAGTCAGCTAATTTTTAAACATTTGTAGTTTTAAAACATATTTGTACTTGGAAAAATGTGCGTGAAAAAAATAAACCATAGCGTAAAGACAAATGGCCACCATTTGCAATGAACAGAGTGATTTGCTGTGCCCATGTCGTTGCACACGACCTGATTTAAAAATTAAAACATCACAGATGTACTTCATGTTTTTTTGTCTTTTCCTCCATCTTCTGTCTCACTCTCTCATTCCGGCCTTCACAGCAATCAGTATTTTGATGCTTTTACATGTTGCGAGTATTTTATATGTATTTGCATATACATGTTTAGAAAATTTCATATTAAACCTTTACATAAATGTCATTTTTGCAATGTTATTCATTTTTTTTATTAACAGACATCTAAACTGCTCTGAAATTGTTGCTTTTCACAACAAAGAATGCTGTAAAGTAGTCCTCCCGGTACCCCTCAGCATTCCTGTTGAACAGTTCACCTAGAGCACAGATTTTCTGTTAGCTAGATGGATATGACCAGGCTTCACCCTGAGTGAGGTAAATCAGCTTTTGCTCGACCCAGTATCTCAGAAAAAGAAAAAAAAAATCCCCAAATACCCACAGCTGTTCCATGATGGCACATTCTGTTTTAATTACCCTTATAGACAGGACTGGTTGTTAGATTTACAATACTTTCTAGCACATGTGCTATATTTGGATGTTTCTGTTATTTTGTCTTTCACAATTTTATTTTGAAAAAAAAAAAAACAACAAACAAACAGCTTTTTTGGGGGGAGACTTCTTCATAGAAAACTATCAATTATTTTCACATTGTCAGAATATCTTAAGGCATCTCCCTGGCTTCCTCTGTTCCCCTTCTCCTCTTTCCTTCCCTGTTTGTCCACCTCCTCATTCCCTTCCCTGGTCTTCTCTCCCTCCTTTCCTTGCTCCCACAGAAGAACAGCCCTCTCATGGCTATTTCTCACACATCATTCTGACTACTGTAAACTATATACAGATTTTTATTAAAATTCTTCAAATCATAGAGTATCATTTCTACTAATTTTCTGAGATTTGAAGGTGCCAGGTACAATGTCAGTGGGGATGAAGCTGAATTTCCCCACCATGACAGTCCTGGTTACAGACATCATTCCCAGGCTTCTTGCATGACCATCTTTCCCCTGTATTCTCTGTGTTGTTATTGACAGGCCCTTGGCATTTCTATTAGTTACATGACCTCCCCAGAGTCACATATTTGCCTTCTAGCTAAACCTCTCTGTAGTGGCTATTCCTGGTTGTCAACTTGACTATATTTGGAATGAGCTACAATCCAGATTTGAAAGGCTCACCAGTGACCCTAACCTGGAGACTTGGATATAGAAGTCTCTGATCTGGATCTTGGTATGGAGGTCTTGATAGCATACCGGCTATGGATTCCAGAAGATTAAGACAGAGAGTTCTCCGAGCTCAAGGTTANTTTTTTTTTTTTTTTTTTTTGAAAAGATACACATCTCAAAGCAAAGGCAAAGAGGAAGAACAAAAGGTCCTAAAAGGTTTGGGTTTGAGCCGGTTGGTCGTGGTGGCGTACGCCTTTAATCCCAGCACTTGGGAGGCAGAAGCAGGTGAATTTCTGAGTTCAAGGTCAGCCTGGTCTACAAAGTGAGTTCCAGGACAGTCAGGGCTACACAGAGAAACCCTGTCTCGAAAAAAAAAAAAAAAGAAAAAGAAAGAAAAAAAAAGTTTGGGTTTTAGTAGTAGTAGTAGTAATATTATCATTATTATTTTGATTTTTAAGAAAGAAAGGAAAAGAAAATTCCGAGGGATGGTTCTGTCCCATTGGAGAGATTTTTTTTTCCATTTTGATTTTTATTTAACCTTTGGTTCTTAACTTGTCAGAAGAGCTCAGAGTCGCTCAGAAACCTGCCAGAGGCCAGAGTTCACATCACCCCATGAAGACCACACCGACCCAGTACTACGAACTGAGCCAAGGGCCCTGGGAGGGAACATCTGGTCCTCCTGCCTATGCCTCCTAGCAGACGTGCAGTCAAGTCCATCTTGAAATAATTCTTTTTAAAAAGAACCTTTACTATTTTTTTTACAGAGGAACAAATTAACCTCCCCCCCCCCAAAAGTCATGGCAAGTGTTCTTTTGAAGATAGGCAGTGACTCATCTCTCATTATTAATGTTAATTAATGAAGCCAATTTTCACACCCTGTGCTTTGGTGTGAACACTGGAAGGAGATCCCTGGCTGGCTCTGTGGAAAGAGGGCAGAAGGACTTTAAGAGCCAGAGGTGGTGGATGACTTCAAGGAAACTGTTTCCAGACACAACAGGGCAGGTCACACATGAGCCGTAGTAGATGTGACCGTGTTCACCACACCTGAGCAAGTGCAAGCCCAAATCCCCACAAAGGCTGTGGGCACAAAGTCCCACTCCAGGCAGGAGCTAGTCACACACCATAGCTCCCGGGAGAAGGAAAATCAATTTTCTTCAATGAAGTAACACTGGGTGTATCCATACCTCAGGGCAGGCCTCATGAGGTTCTGTGAGTAGGGAGGTGGAGAGGATTCGGGAGGGCTCGGGGAAAATAAAAGAATATAATAAAAATATATGAAATTCTCAAGGAATAAGTAAGAAAATTATTTTTAAAAAAAGAGGGAAGAAAACATGTGTTCTCTTTGCACTGTGATTTTTGCCCCCCCCCCCCCCCCGTTTACAAGCTACTGGGTGTATTTCATTATTTTAAGGGAAGGATGGCCCACGGGGATGATGAAATGTGTGAAGGAAGCGTTTTTTATTTTTAAAACTCTGAATGCATATAGTTAAACCTGAGACTCAGCACAACAGAGCCTTAGCAAAGTTGATGCCAAAGTTCCTGCACTGTGAATCACTAAAGCTTTGAGCAGAATGCTAACTATTCCGTTTTTAAAAAGATCTCCTTCCTACTCAGAATATCTTCTAAGACCAGCTCTACCTGTTATTCTGGTCCCCAAAGACCTTTCTGTAGAGCAGCAGATAGATCAAGATGGTCACACCCAGGAAGACAGTCAAACCCCGTCTCCAGCTCTTCCTGTAGAATTTCTGCCATCCCCACAGCCCAGCTAGCAAACTGGTGCGCCTCTGCATGCGCGCAGCCACCATCTCTGCCACCTTGGCGACTTGGTCCTGGGGGTCAGCGCACCGCATGGCCTGCACCAGCTCGTACACCTCATTGGAGTAGTGCGCACCCCCGTGCTCCCTCACCAAGCACGCGACCATGCCCAGCAGCTGCTCAGCCTGAGCCTCGCGCTCGCTGCCTGTGGCGCGGTTGTTGAGGGCGCACACGCGGCCCCCGCACTCGGCCACCAGCTCCCGCAGCGCTCGGTTGTCCGTGCAGTGCACATAATCCTGCACGGAGTCTTCAGCCAGGTCCTCCTGGCGCGTGAACACCACGACAGCGCGCGCCATCACCTGCTTCCCGAACACCCGTTTCACCGCGGCCAGCGCCTGGCTGTCCTGCATAGTGAAGCGACCTAACTGAGTGACCAGCAGCAGCGCATGCGGCCCGGGAGCCGACAGCACGAAGCAGCGGGCTGTCTCCACGCACCCGGGGTCGGTCCGCCGGGTCTCGGAGCTGAAGATGTCCGGGGTGTCCACCACCTCCACCTGCCAGCCGGCCCACCTTCTGCTGGCCATGGTGCAACTTCTGGTGACAGGCACCGCCCCCAGCCTGGACAGGAAGCACTTCTGGCCCAGGATGCTGTTGCCAGTGGCACTCTTGCCGGTCCCAGTCCTGCCCACTAGGATGAGCCTCAGCTGGGGCTCCTGCGGGGCCCTGGAGTCCTCTGAGCCTGAGGATCAGATGTGGCAGCATTGAGTCAGAGACACAGGCTTTCCTCTGGGAAAGGCTTGTATTCAAGCCTTCAGCATACAAGGGAAGGACCCACATTGTCTGCTCTCCTTGGAAGCCTGATGCTCCCATCTGCTTTGGGCTCTCTGAGCTCAGGTTCTTCCCCCATCTCTCCTTTCTGCATTTGGATTCTCTGCCGCACCTGCAGATGCTCCTGCTGACGTTTCACAAAATATTCCTTTATAACTCCTGGGTTTACCAGGGTCTCTGGTCGATCTGATGCTGAATTGAGACACCAGGGTTGACCCCCCCCCTCCGAGATGCAGACCACCAAGCACAGAGGAGCCCCTCAATCCTAGGCAATGGGGTTGGCTGCAGCCTACCACGTGTTCCTTGTGTAAACGCAGTAAGTGATTAGTCTAGGACACAGCTCAAAGCTTAGACACATGGGGCTTTCTTGGGGTTGTTGGAGAGTTAGAGAAGAGAATTCTTCTTCCTCCCTCTTTCTCCTCACTTGTCTCAAGCCAGCTCCCTCCTCATGGTTAATATTTTATTACATTTTATTTACTGAGGGGGCACACAGCCATGTCCCGTGGAGGCTAAAGGTCAACTGTCAGGAGTCGGTTCCCTCACTCCATCATGTGGGCTCAGGAGTTGAAATCAGCTCATCAGGTTTGGCAGCCTTTACCCACCCAGTCGTCTCCCTGACTCCAAATACTGATACCCAGTTAATTCCCCATCCTCCTAACACTGGGGACCTAGTGAGTAAAGCTCACTCTAGGACTGGATTTCCCATCCTGTGTCATTTTTGTGGAAACCAGAGTAGGTTTTTATCCCTTTATGCTGTGGGAACCGGTGACAGGCTGGTCAAAGCTCTGAGCCAGGTGGGCCGTGTGTGTGTGTGTGTGTGTGTGTGTGTGTGTGTGTGTGTAGTGGTGGTGGTGGTGGTTTGCAGGGGGTGTGGGAGGGGCTGCTATCTCATCCCAGAGGCTTGCAGGCCTGAGGAAGCTCCACCCCTTTCTTCCCTTTCTTCCTCTGAGCTCACACAGAAGCCAGGATGCCTTTCCCCAGAAGGGCTCTTACCATAGGCGCCTTCCTCATCTCTTGCCATCTTCCTTCCCCCCATGCTTCTTAGAAGGCTCTCAGTTTTGGTTTTCTCATTTGTGTACTCATTCCTGCAACTGAGCAAAACCCAACCACAGAGTCAGGCAAAGTCTAAAGAACACAGAGCAAGGCTTTTGTCTACAAGGAGCACATTTACGCGTGTGCTTCAGTTTACAGGCATGTGTGGAGGGGCACCTTTTGTCCACCATAATACATCCTTCTATTCCTTTTTAGAGATATCATCTGGATTTTGAAGAATAATATCTAGGGGGACCAGAAAGATGGTGGCAATGCTGGCTTGACAACCTGAGCTTGCTCTCCTGACCTCAGGAATGGTGGATAGAAAGAACCAACTCCACAAAGTTGTCTTGTGAGTCTCCAAGCCCTTTGCTTTAAACTTTTCCCTTCTACCGCCTATGTAACATTATCTGGTACAGCCAAGCACTTCCGGGTCACTTAAGCCTGATTCCAGGAGTCCCTAAGCCCAAAGCAGTGTTCCCCCCAATTCTGCTACTCCAGCCTCTTATTCAGCTGACAGGTCTCAGCCAGTGACTGCCCAGAAATCAGATTCAGCCTCTCTAGCTTTCTCTGGCCTTTCTCTGGTGATAGCTTTGGTTCCACATTCCTGTCTGAGTGCTTATCTGCATTTCTCCATCATTTCATGGTCCATCTCTTTGTCTCCACTATGGGTGACATGTTCCCTCCTTCTCTCCCTCCTCTGGGCACAACACCAATTAACTCAATAGCCTATCTCCCACATAAGGGCTTTGCAAGCCAGATGGGCTAGTACCCCTTCCATCTCCCAAAGCCTTTAGTAGAACTCTCTGTGAGATTCCATGTCACTGTTCTGTGTGCAGAAATCAGCAAATGCCCACAAATGACACAGATCAGAAATGAAAAAACAGCCATAAGACTGAGAGCAATGAGCAAGGTTTCTGCAGGAGCTGAAGAAGCTTGTCCTGGAGGAAAATGAGGAGGCATATACAGGGACTCCACGGAAGTCCAGGGCAGGACACCAGGACTTCCCAGAGGTCAGAGTGGAGGCTGAGCTTCCTTTGATAGTTTCTAAGAGAAAAGCGAACACCGAGTGAAATCTCGGATGATAAATGTTTCTATTATCTGGGAACATAAAGCATGTGCAGTTCTATATGCTCAAGAGAGCCCAAGATAGTCCAGTTCCTTGCCTACAAGCTTGATGGGGTTTTTGTTTTTGTTTTGGAAATATTTAGGTGTTCCCCTCAACATCATATTTCTTGGGTCCACCCTCAGTTGTTCTGATACAACAAATAGGATCTTTTTCACAAGCTTAATCTGCATCCAGAATTTGAAGATCGTTGTTTCCTAAACCCTTCCTTGTAGACAGGAAGAAATAGAGGTATATTGCTTCTTGGCCTTTTGGCTAAGATCAAGTGTAGAAACAGAGGTATCCCTGCAGTTGGAGTGGGGCAAACTCTAGGAAGCAATGGTCTACAAGACAAGTGAGGACTAATTTCATTCCTCTCAAGTTTGCTAGAGCCCCTCCTACAGGCAACAAGAAGAGACTTCCGAGAGACAGACGTGGTCAGTTAGGAGTGGCCTTGAGCCGGGCGTGGTGGCACACGCCTTTAATCCCAGCACTCGGGAGGCAGAGGCAGGCGGATTTCTGAGTTCGAGGCCAGCCTGGGCTACAGAGTGAGTTCCAGGACAGCCAGGGCTATACAGAGAAACCTTGTCTCGAAAAACAAAAAAAAAAATAAAAATTAAAAAAAAAAAAAGGAGTGGCCTTAAAGGCATGGTTTATAGGGACATAGAAGTATCTTTTGCCTTTGCTGAATGTGCATTTTGAGGAATGGAGCCTTCTAAACTGTGCTTTGCTCCTGGGAGGGGATCCAGAGTACATTTCCCTACTGTACGAAAGGAAGTCCTAAGACTTCCTCCAAACTCGAAACCCAGGCCATCCTAAAGCATCTGGCAGCCCCCCTTGCCTGTGCCGCTTGCTCGCTCACTCGGTGTGCACCTGCATAGAGTTTTGTACAATGCAGGTGTGTAGGCAGCAGACACTTTGGTCTCGCAGTCCAGCCTCCTCTCCACCCCAGCTCACAGCCTCGGGCTCACCTTTCTTGTTGACAGTCCCTGAAGTGGCCCAGAGAAGCCCCAGCCTCGCCTTCCTTTTGCTTGTGAGTGCAGAAGTCTCTCTGTGCCCACGGCCGGCCGAGCATAGAGGAAGTAGATGGGCTGCCTGGGTCTTAGAGATCAGGAAACTGAGAGAAAGGCCGGATGGTGATGGCTTAAAGAGACAGAAACATTTTCCATTTTGTTTTTATTATTTTTGTTTTCATTTTTCTCTTCATTTTCTCTTTAAGGATTTATCTTACTACAAAATAGCCTCCAATTGAGATTGGAGGATGATAAATTTAAGCCCATTCTAGGCTACTAATCTTTTAAAGACCCCCATCTCAAAACAAACCAAACACCAAAGGCTCAGAGTTTAGCTTATTGATAGAGCATTTGCCTAGAATCATTTGCCTAGCATATACAAGGTCCTAGGGTCTATCCAATACCAAAGAAAACAAAAAAGAAAAATTTTAAAAGAATAGAATATCTAATATCACTAAGACTGATTTTGGCTATTAGTGATTAATCTTTAAATTATTGCACGCATATTTTGTTCATTCCTATTTTACTAAATAAAGGCTTTGATTAGAGATGTGAGTTACTTTAAAAATGTCTTTTGATGGTTGAAGTAATTGCATGATTTTTCTCTTTTGATCTATTAATATTGTAAACTATGTTTCTATGTAAGTATATTTATGTATCTATTTGTGTACTTGCACGCACATGTATGTGTGTGTGTGTGTGTGTGTGTGTGTGTAAAAGGGTTGGGTTCCAAGGCATATGGACTATTGAGGTGGAGATATCATGGTGCTGAAAGAAGCTATGAGACTTGGGATTTACACCTGAGAGAGGAAGGAAAGAACACGGCACTGGGTAAAGACAAGTTAGATTGAGTCAGTCACGACAAATGCTGACTCCACAGGAAATTCTACAGTTTGCATAGAAGATAGAGATAGAAGGTGAGGAGACTGGATTTCACAATTCTATCAGCCAGTTATTGGATGTAAACTTCTACTGGAGAAAACACTTAACCTAGAGGTGTTTCTCTTCAGCAGATGCTAACCTCCGGGCAAGGGTAATAGTCAGACAGTGGGTACTGCCAGTTGGCTGCACTCCTGGTCAGCTGGAGGAAGAGATTGTGCTGCTGCTGCTGCTGCTGCTGCATATTGGCATGCTGATAGAATCTCTCTTGCTTCGTTGTTTGAGCCATTTGAAGAGATGTGTCAATATGGTTTTAAAGATGTCCCCCCAAAGCAGGCATGTCCAACTCTAGGGAGATCGAGGTAGAAGGATGATAAGTTTAAGGATAGCCTGCACAACTTAATAAGGTTCTGTTTCAAGATGGCCTAGTTGGCCATCATTGGAAAGAGAGGCCCCTTGGTCATGCAGACTTTATATGCCCCAGTTCAGGGGAATGCCAGGGCCAAGATGTGGGAGTGGGTGGGTAGGGGAGCAGGGCAGGGATGGGGGAGGGTATAGGGAACTTACTGGATAACACTTGAAATGTAAATGAAGAAAATATCTAATAAAAATTTAAAAAAAGGCTCTGTTTCAAAATAACTGAGGATATAACATGTGGGAAGCCCTAGGTTCAATCCTCACTGGAGAGGGCGAAAACCTCCTCAAAAAAGCTTTTTTCTTAGCCTACCCTCTTCACTCTTGCCTTTGCAGCACCAACCTTAGAAGAAACATCTTCCCGCTGTCCTATTTACCATCACACGTGTGACCATAGAAGTCACCAGATACAGGACCAAAGTGAGGAAGAAGTTACAGGCCCCAGCTAACATGAACTAGCAGGGCTTACTGAGAACATCTGGGTCCACAATAATTCATTTTACTCTTGCAGTTTGAAGCAATTGTGGGAAATGCTTCAGACCACAGACATATTAAGAAATCATTGACAACTCTTTGTGGTTTCTTGCATAGCCCTTGTTTGCAAAATGCTTCTGCTTAATCAAAGATTCTGCGATGACAGCAATGTTCCCAGGGCTCCCAGGGCTATGAACTTTTGCATTGTGGTTGGAGTGATGGGGAGACTAAGGTTTACATTTCAGTTCATATTATTGAATATTGCATTCATGTGGCCTGAAGCTATTATACCTGTAGTCATGGTATTTATTTTCTTCTCCACTTTATTTCAGTATAAGGATGGAGCCCTGTTCCTAGCACATGGATGTACTGTGGCATCAAACTGTATCTCTGGCCCTCTGTTTGCCTCTTATTTTAAGACAATGTCTCACTAAGTTGTCTAAGCTAGCCTTGAATTTTGCTCTGTAGCTGAGGCATGCCTTGAACTTGCCATCTTCCCGCCTCAGCCTCCCCAGGTAGTTGGTATTACAGGTCTGAATCATCAGGCTTGGCTAAGGCATACTTTTTAGCAAGATGATACAGAATTCTATGTGTGGTGAGGGAAGGGACACCGATAAAGATATGTAAAACTGCAAAGCAGAAAGTGCAAATGGATTTAATATTTTTGTAAAATCCTCAGCTGTAGTGGAGAAGTGTGGTCCTGGCAAGTTTTACAGTGGCCTCTAGCAAGCTTAATTTCCCTGCTGTCCTTTGTCAGAAGTTGTCGACTTTTTGGAATGATTATGAGTTAAGAGGTATTTAACCTGGATACAAACACCCAAACTTTCATAACTAGATCATTTGCTATAAATTGCTTACAATCAAAATTTCCCCACATCATTCTTTTTTTTTTTTTGGTTTTTCGAGACAGGGTTTTTCTGTAAAGCCCTGGCTGTCCTGGAACTCGACCAGGCTGGCTTCGAACTCAGAAATCCGCCTGCCTCTGCCTCCCAAGTGCTGGGATTAAAGGCGTGCGCCACCATGCCCGGCCCACATCATTCTTTGAGATGAAGCTCCACAGAAGCCTGGTGGCTTTACACTCCGCAAAGACGTTTCCTTATCCTGTGATGGGGAGGATGATGCAGAATGAACATAGTCATCCCCCTGCTTCTTTCTGAAAAGATACTGTCCCGAGCTCATGTCCACTAAGTTTGTTTTGAATCCTGAGAATTCCCCCTTTTCACACTGGGAAATAAAATGGTTTCCTAGGAACACATTGGGGACAGCATGTGGCTGACTGTCAAAGTTTCACAGAGGAGACAAGGGCAAAGTCAAGCTCTCCTCAAGGCAATTGTGAGACCAGAGTAACATTACTGGGAGGTGGGTACTGTCAGCACACACAGCACAGAGATGTGTCTCCTGTGAGTTTCCCATCTGTGGTGTCAAGTGTAAGTCTCTGTCTTTTTCTGGAAGGCCAAGTGCAGGATATAAAGGCAGTGGCCACTTCCTTGGATTAGATCATGGACTGTGTAGTGCCATGTCAAGCTCCAATGTGTCCTCCTCATACTCCACAGACACCCCCTCCTTCTTCTCACCCCAAACCTCTTTTAAATGCATGCTAAAGTGTAGAGAAATGCATCTTAAGTGGTCCTTTTTTAAAGTTGTGGATTAGGAGCTGGAGCGATGGCTCATCAATTCAGAGCACTTGCTATTTTTGCAGAGAAGCTGGGTTCAATTCCCAGCACCCACATGATGGCTCAGAACCCCATATATTCACAACTCCAATTCCAGGGGATCCAGTGCCCTCTTCTGGCCTCCAAGGGTACCAAGCATGCATGTGGTATACATACATACATACATACATACATACATACATGTATGCGACTGCTCGTGCATAAAAACTCTTCACTGGTGAATTAATGTGATGCCATCATCATATGAACACATTCTTATGATGAATCTATTTTCTGAATGTTCACAGAGATGTACTAGAAAAGATGGAAGGCACTCATGACATTACCTACTTACAAGTTTAGTGTCCATCTAACGAAGGTTAGTGGTAAACTGTTAGACTGACATTTAACTTTAACTTTAATATTATACTTAATAGAGACTCTGGGTATATTGTTAGAGTTGCTTGAGAGCCCCTTAGAGGTGTTTGGATGGAATTACCGGGGCTTTGCAAAAAGCCAAGGATGCAATGATGGCTTCCTTCCTTAAGATTATGGTGTAGGTCATTACAATTTGGCATTTTGCTATGTAGCTTTATATTAGATGTGTTCTATTCAGAACAAGGGAGGCCTCTGCTTTGAACTATTGTGTGTTGGGAATGGAGAAGTTTGATATGAGATACGAGTAGGCAAGAGCTCCATCAAGGCCTCTATCTACAGAGTTTACTGACAGTTCCTCAAAGGCACATGGAATGGCATTATTCATTAAGTACTCTTTGAACATATTCAGAGCTGTTGCTTCAGTGAGTGGACATGTTCGAGCTGCTATAACGATGCAATGGCCTATTACAATGAGACCTTTGCACATCTGTGATCTTGGAGTCTCACATAGACTTGGCCTTCTTCCCTGTTATTAGCCCAATAATAAACAGAGCCTGAACAGCACTACCTTTAGACTCCTCTGACTTTATAGTGCTCTGGTAGACCTGGGGGCACATTTGCCAGGGGAAATCGTTGGGAAGGTGTGGAAAGTCTCACTTCTGCCTCCATAAGTGCTGAGGAGCAGGTGACAGTAAGAGGTTCAGGTGTGTCTCCTTATTTAATTCTCTGCTATCCAGAGTCATTTGAGCTATTCCTGCTGAGGCCCAGCGGAGCTCAGTTGTACCCACTGGGCTTTGCCTGAACTCCCGACATAAACTATGAGTCTATTAAAATTATTTAACGTCCTCAGGTTTTAGAAAGACTTTTAATGGATAAACAGGTGACTCAGTTGTCTAAGTTGACTTCTTCACTGAGAATTAGCAAACAATTGATACCTGCACTTATAAGTGTCCTAAGTGTTACACAGATTACAATAAAAACATTAGCAAATACATTTGACTGCCATTTTACTAATGTTAGCTTTTCTTAAATCTTCGTTCACCATGCTATCTTTATTAATATAATAGGTAATGTTTTCATTGTTATTTTTATACAAGTTACTTAATGTAGATGTAGCTGAATCATTTTTAATAAGTTAAAGAACAATGGGTATTTATTGATGTCCATCTTACACATTTCCTGCCCATGTCTTTGTTCTGCTGGTAGTTTCTTTGATGCGGATTTATAGAGATACACACCCTTTTTGCTCAAGTGATGAGCAGCTTGTCTTGTGTTTATGAACTTAGAAAACAAACTTCTAGATTCTTCTGTTAGCTTATTATACCTAGTGTCTGGGAGAATGTTAATAGTGGGTGTCTTTGGTATGACATCAGTATTTCTTACTAAACAAGATGGAGACGAGTTGAGATGGAGAACCTTAGTCCTGGTAAAGGAGAACCATTTGCCAGAGGTTTAGCTCATTAGTTACTGTTTGGTAGCTCAGGAGGTTCTTTGCAAGAGCATCAAGTGCTCTTAGCTATTGAGCTCTCTCTGCAGTATTCCCCGAGGCATGTGGCAGCAAGGAGCTCTCAGATTGTCAAAGGCAGCAAAGAGAAGCAAGACCTACAGATGAAAAGCCAGATTGTGAGGACTTGGATCAGCGTTCAGGCAGACAGATGGGTCCTGACAGTTTTCTTATGGAAAATGAAAAATCACCTGAGGGGTTGCCATGTCTTTTCCCTCACAGTGCCTCCCCACAGTGGAGCTGGGTTCTGGTTCTCTTACTGAGGCCCTCCTCCAGTTCCTCTGCTTCGTCCACACCCACTTCCTTAGTGTGTGTAAATAGGTAATTGTGGTCAGAGTGAGCCCAGGAAGAGCCCTAGGTGAGATCTCTGATAACGTTCGCTGGCTTCTCACCTGCTGCTTTCCTCTGTTCAGAAGCTCCTCGGAAACCACAGTTTCCTCTGCAAACTCGTTAGGAAAGCCCCTTTTATTTTGACTCTTTCTGCTTCCTGAGTTCAACCATACCGTGAGATGAACCCTGTGGTTAGGTGAGCAGCCACGTGTGAATTAACTGTTTCAGGTTCGGTATGTGAAGAAAACCAGAAAATGACTGCTGCCAGGTCCTGCAGAGAATTGTTCTTCCCTGTGTGAGCAAAAAGGGTCAGCAAAGCGCGCACCATCCACCCACTGGTCTAAAGCTTATGAGGAAACATTTTCCATAGGGACCGTGAGCAGATGTCAAAATAAAAATAAAAATAAAGCTCAGGTAAAGACTGGGATAAAGCTCAAAGCCGCTGAATAAGATAAAACCAATTGACTGAAGCACTAAGCAAATGCTAGGGGTTTGTTTGCAGGCAGTTTGGCTGGTACAATCCATGACCTGTTACTCTTGGATACACAGCACCATGGGAAAGAGATGAGCTCTGCATGCTGCACACTACAAGCCTGAGCTAGCCTGGGCTTAAATACCACATATTTGAGTGGTTCAAATAGCACACTCTAAAATAGCACATGCTAAGATAAAAGCAACTTCATCACAATAGCTGCAAAGACATATAGAAATAAATTTAACTTAGGAAGTGAAGGACCTCTGCAAAGAAAATTACAAAACACTGATGAAATAAATTGGAAAACACACACACACACACACACACACACAAACACAGCTATACACATGTGTGTGCATGTACACACAAATGGAAAGACTGGTCGTGTTCATGAATTGCAGAAAATACAGTTTAACCATCCATATTGCTGAAATCACTTTATAAACAAAACACCATCCTCATCAAACTTCTAATGATATTTTTCAGATAACTAGAAAAAGCAATTCAAAAATTCTCGTGGACACACAAAAGCCCTCCCACATTGACAAAGCCATCCAGCATAGAAAGTCATGTTGCAGGTGCCATGTATCTGCTTCTAAGAAATACAATACAGCCATAGGAATAGAAAAGTATAAAACTGACCATATAGACCAGTAGACCACAATAGAGGATCCAGAAATAAATTCACACATTTTTCAGCCACCTGATTCTTGGCAGAGGTGCCAAAATTATATACTATAGAGAGGACAGCCTTTTCAACAGACAGCGCCCCCCACTCAAGGGTAGACATTTACATATAGAAAATTGGAACATGGCTCCTATCTGTTATCTACCATAAAAGCCAACACAAAATAGGTCAAAGGCCTAAATATAAGACCTGAAACTCCAAAATCACTAGAACAAAATATAGAAAAGATACTTCAGAAGACTGATATTAAGGATGGGTGTTTTGTATTTGACCTCAAAGTGAAATTACATCAGAGAGAAAACAGAGTGGAGAGTCGTCACACAACAGGGAAGAAAACAACTGTAAACACCACCCAGCTCAGGAGAACACAGCTGTAAATGACACACAACTCAGAAGACCACAGCTGTAAACTCTTCACCTGACGGGGCTTCAACCTCTGCTCCACACAAGGAACTAGAGGCCTTAACCACAGAGAAAAGTCAAATCAAGAAAGAATAAAATAAAGGAAGAGCAAAAGATTGGCTGAGAAGACACTTCTCAGAAGACCTGCAGGTAGCCAATAAATGGATGAAAAAGTCTCAGTATAATTAACCTTAAGGGAAATGCAGACTAAAACAACAAAATGCCATCTCACCTAAATTAGAATGGAGATTATAAATAAAACAGCAAATGCTAGGGAGAAATGCTAGAGGCATCATACGCTGATGAGGGGAACATTAACTACTACATCCATGGAGAAGAGTGAGGCTTGTCAAAAAATATATAAATAAATCTACCATATAACACAGAGACTCCACACAGGGCTGCATATCCAGAGGAAATGACATCAGAATATCAAGGATGCACTTGCATGCCTGTGCTTATTGGAACAACATTCACAATAGGTATACTATTGTGAATCAAAATAGGTGCTCAACAGATGAATGGATTGGAAAAGATGTGGTATATATACACACACTGGGATTTCATTTAATCATAAAGGAATTTACATCAAAGTGAATGAAACACAGAAAGATAAATACTACACATGAGTTTTTTTTAAATCAATAAGAATATAAACTGGTAATTACTAGAGTCTGGGAAGTGTGGGAAGAGGAGACTATATTTGAACAGTACACACTATGAGTGTGCATGTAAATATAAAGCCATTAATATTAATAAAAAATGTTAAGAAAGCAGGAACAAATGAGAAGTTAGCAGAGATCATTCCCCTTACCAGTTTCTAACACTTCCTTTCTTCCGCCCAGAACAGGACTCTCAAGCCTTTGTCTGCATCACCTGAGGAGACTGTGACAGAGCCTGGATCCCCTGGTTTCCAAGATGCTGCTGGAAAAGAAACTTCGAATTCAGAACTGCTGTCCTGGGGACATTGTCCTCATATGGACTACTGAAACTGTCTCACTACCATATCCAATAGAATAGGTCCTAGCCTAATTAGATTCTAATAACTAGAAGTGGAGAATTTATTTCTGAGATACCTTAACTTTCTGGGTTTGTTTTTTTATATGTGACATTTAGGCTGTGGTATAGCTTGGACAAGGATCTCCAAAGCCCCGCATGCTAATGGGGTGAGCTCTATTCTAAACCTTTAAAGGAGGTGCTGGGACCATTAGGAGTTGAAGCCCAATGGCAAGAAGTGACGCCATTGGAGATGTGTCTTTAAAGCAGCTACTGGTGCCCCTTGGCCCTTCCTGTTTCTCTCTTCACCTTCTTGATTCTATGGTAAAGAGATCTTCTCCCCTATGTTTCCATCATAATGTATGGTGGTGCAACAGGTCTGAAGTAACTAGACTAAGCCATCATGGAGGGGTACCCCCGAAACTTTCCATATTGTGTGATTATTTTCTATCTAGGCATGGTGGTGCATGTCTGAAATCCCAGCACTTGGAAGACTGAAATGAGAGGATTGTGAGTTTAAGGGCAATCTGGTTCCATAGTGAGTTCCAGACTGAAACAAAATGCAATGGATGGTTGTGGGTATTTTCTAAAGTCCGAGAAGCTAATAGAAACTTGGAACCAGAAGGTGAGTCATTGCTGTGGCTACACCTGAGGTGCTGTGGAACTGAATAACTGGAGTGCAGGAGGAATCTGAGAAGTTTTGAGGATCTGGGACCTAGAAATTGTAGAATCAGAGCTTCGTGGGTAGTTCTAATGAGGGCCCAGAGTTCCAGGCTCTTATAGCAATGTGAGGGTTATGTTCATGAGGTTTCAGATGTAAA
Organism: Mus minutoides; assembly: GCA_902729485.2. NCBI lineage: Eukaryota > Metazoa > Chordata > Mammalia > Rodentia > Muridae > Mus > Mus minutoides. The sequence continues at coordinate 20,207 of LR750053.1, forward strand.
TTAGGACTCTACTGGGGACTAGCCTAGAGGCTGTCTTTGTTACACCTTGGTAAAGAATCTGATGAATTATGTCCCTGCCTTGAGACTTTGTGGGAGATCAGCTTAAAGCTGATGGAAGCCCATCCACTGGAGAATGTTTCACGACTGCACAGCATCCGGACTGTGGCACTGGTACTGTTGGCTACCTTCAACTCAGTGTGCTATGAGAACCAAGAGCAAAGAACACAGCAGACTTTTTTTTAAAAGTTGATTAAGTCAGCAAAGAAACACACTTAAAGAAAGTCCTGTCAAGAAGGCAGAGGGAAATTTGCTAAAGAGACCATAACCATGAAAATTAAACCAGGTACTTCACAGCAGGATAGTAAGAAATAAGTTGTTCAGAATGAAAGAGTCTCTGCAGGCTTCAATATGAAAGTATAAACTTGTTGGGCAGTGGTGCCTCCCAGCACTCATGAGGCAGAGGCAAGCAGATTTCTGAGTTCGAGGCCAGCCTGGTCTACAGAGTTCCAGGACAGTCAGGGCTACATAGAAAAACCCTGTCTCCAAAAAAAAAAAAAAAAAAAAAAAAAAAAAAAAAAAAAAAAAAAAAAAAAAAAAAAAAAAAAAAAAAAAAAAAAAAAAAAAAAAAAAAAAAAAAAAAAAAAAAAAAAAAAAAAAAAACCACTCTGGAAGTTCCTCAGAAAATTGGACATAGTACTACCAGAAGATCCAGCAATACCTCTCCTGGGCATATACCCAGAAGATGTTCCAACTGGTAATAAGGACACATGCTCCACTATGTTCATAGCAGCCTTATTTATAATAGCCAGAAGCTGGAAAGAACCCAGATGTCCCTCAACAGAGTAATGGATACAGAATATGTGGTACATTTACACAATGGAGTTCTACTCTGCCATTAAAAACAATAAATTTATGAAATTCTTGGGCAAATGGATGGATCTGGAGGATATCATCCTTAGCGAGGTAACCCAATCACAAAAGAAGTCACTTGATATGCACTCACTGATAAGTGGATATTAGCCCAGAAACTTAGAATACACAAGATACAATTTGCAAAACACAAGAAAATCTAGAAGAATGAAGACCAAAGCATGGACACTTCATTCCTCCTTAGAATAGGGAACAAAACACCCATGGACAGAGTTACAGAGACAAAGTTTGGAGCTAAGACAAAAGGATGGACCATCCAGAGACTGCCCCACCCAGGGATCCATCCCATAATCAGTCACCAAACCCAGGCACTATTGCATATCCCAGCAAGAGTTTGCTGAAAGGACCCTAATATACCTGTCTCATGTGAGGCTATGCCAGTGCCTGCCAAATACAGAAGTGGATGCTCACAGTCATCTATAGGATGGAACACAGGGCCCTCAATGGAGGAGCTAGAGAAAGTACCCTAGGAGCTGAAGGGGTCTGCAACCCTATAGGTGGAACAATAATATGAACTAACCAGTACCCCCAGAGCTCATGTCTTTAGCTGCATATGTAGCAGAAGATGGCCTAGTTGGCCATCATTGGCAAGAGAGACCCCTTGGTCTTGCAAACTTTATATGCTCCAGTACAGGGGAATGCCAGGGCCAAGAAGAGGGAGTGGGTGGGTAGGGGAGCGGTGGGGGGGGGGGTATAGGAAACTTTCTAGATAGCATTTGAAATGTAAATAAAGAAAATATCTAATAAAAAAAAGCACAAACTTGTTTCCAAGACTTCTGTTTGGGATACTAGCACTTTGCTGTCGTTGGGAAGACCTTGACTATATCCTCCCCTCTGCTACCTTCGGGTCTTAGACTTACTGGGTTTAGCACCTCCACAGATGAATTTGCTTCAGAAGTTCATGTGCTCTACACAAGAACAATGATAGAGAAAGCGTCAGATATAGGCAGATTGCTCAGTGAAGCAGACTGGGCGTCGAAAGATCCCTCTGCATATAAGGAGACCCATGTGTCACAAGATCTTTGCACACTATAACAGGAATTCTAAATTCTAGCTGATGGCAACAAAGTGAAGGGACACAAGCCTTCATTCTTCTTTGTTAAAACATATTGGGACTTCCCCAGTCATCTGTGTCCCTCCATATGAATTCCCACATATAAGTCATTGTGGCTCATTCAGACATCTCTGGCGGCCCAGTGATACCCATTTTCCATGGGGATCCTGTTAACACTGGCCTTTCTGGAAATTTTCTCAGCACTGAGCCTGTCCCCAGTACCCAGAAGAGTGCAATCAACAACCTGGGACCAGGGATGCAGCTGTGGTCCTGATGCTGCCCGAATATTGTGCTCTTAGGCATGGTGTACTAGAGCCTCTGTGCCTAGCTTGTTAAAGGGAGGTTATAGTAGATTGTGTTGTGGTGTATTAAAACTCTGAGCCTAGCTTGTTAAAGGGAGGTTTCAGTGTATCATGTTAAGTCCCTTCCTCCTCTGACACCTAAAACGCTCTACTTCTAGGCATATCAAGCAAGCATGAAATTCTCATTCATGATATAGCCCATGTCACTTGCCCATCAACACTGTTCCCATCTTCAGAGCACTGGCTGAACTTGGTTTGAAATCTATAATGTTTCTTCTCAAGACTAACAGTTCCTCTTGGAGACCAGAGGTTCTGAGAGGGAAGGTTCTGTCATGCTAGGGTAAGAAGTTCTGTCAGGTAGCAGCAGTTTGGAACTTTGACTGACAAGGTCACTCACAGCCTTGCTGTGTTGGAGACGCTGATGGGTGATCACATCTGGGATCAGCTCACATCTTGACACAAAATATTGATATCCCAGGAAGCAGATCACACTGCTAGCCAGATGTTCCTTTCTTTTGTCCCTCCAAGTCTCTTTCTTGTCCAGTTACACACTATACTATGTCCTTGTACAGCCTCTGGCTTCTACCCAGACCCCATTATCATGGAGAGAGGCAAGTGTGCCAGGAAGAGTATGAACAGTAAGAAAACCATGGACAGTGAGCCATATTTACCCCACGTCTGCACATGAGGTCAACATAGTCTTCTTCTACCTTCAACCCTTCACATCTTTCCTCACACGTGCTGGCTGCGCTCACAGGACGACGCTCTTGCTTCACTGTGCACCTTTGTCCCCTTTGGTCTCTATGTATCTCTGCGAGTCTGTGACCTCCATTTCTCAGAAAGGCCTCAGATTATGAAAACAAGACCATTTCCTGACATTTTGCCTGTGTATGTGGTAACACCACACCTGCTGTCTCCACCTCAGCCATTTTCTGTTTCGCCACCACTTCCTGGTTGGGCCTATCGAGAAACAACATGGACACCCCACAGGGCAGAATTAGAAGGTGGGGCTGACATCTCTCCCCTTACATGGAATCCTTGGACAATTTAATCATTCTGTGTTTGGGATGAGTCGTGGGGATAGACTGGACATGGTGAGACCTCACCAGAGAGATCCCATCAGGCTCCTCTACAGAGCCTCCCCCGCAGTCACTCTCTCCTGGGTCCTGAACCAGAGTGAAATACATGTTTCCTGTCAAAGAGTCTCACTCAGAACAGAGCAACAGGAGCATTTCTTCTTCCCCAGGAGCAAGTAGAAGGACCTTTTCTGGCTGTGGAATGTTCTTTCATGTTTGGCATATACTTGAGAAATGAGGTAACATGGTTCTCAGTGTAAACTACCACCCTTCTTTTGTAGGTTTAGTGTGTATTTTGAAGCCATGCAGACTTGAAACTCACATCAACAATTATAGATGTCCATGATGAGTCATTGTGGATATCAATCGCAGAAGCTGCGTCAGCCTAAGACAACAAGGTAGAGGTGTGGGGATGCAGGACCAGCCCCCTCTATTGACTCGGACTCAATTTATACAAAAGAGAAACACATGCAATTATTAAGCTCCTAACATTTGAGATTGTGCTCCTAGACCTGAGTGTAGAGTTTTATGGCTTTAAAAACAAGAGAATGTGGGGCTGGAAACATGGTGTAGCGGTTAAGAGCGCTAGCTGCTCTTCCTGGGGAACCAAGTTCAGTTCCCAGAACCCATGTGAAGCAGCCCCACAACTGTCTGGAACTCCAGCTCCAAGAGAGCAAAAAGCCTCTGGTTTTTACTTTCAAAAATCATTAAAAAAACAAATGGTTAAAAAGAATCCAGTCATTCTAAAATGGAACTTCTGCCCAGTGTGGTGATGTACACCTATAATCCAAGCACTCAGAAGGCTGAGGCAGGAGGATTATGAGTTTCCAGGCCAGCCTGGGCAACTAACAAAACAAACAAACAAACAAACAAAAACAAGCAAGCACTAGGGATATAGCTGTGTGATTACACAATTGTTTATGATCCCAGAGGCTTGGGATCCATCCCCAGCACCACAATAGCAAACGTACCAATTGATAGCATATGCAGTGTAAGCAAGACCTCATTAGCAATGCCAAAAAGTTCAAGTGAAATATGTGGTAAAAAACAGTGTGTGTGTGTGTGTGTGTTGTAAGTATAAATGGAAAAGGATGGAGGAGAGCTTTCTGAGGCAGAATTATGTTCTGGGGGCTTCGAGGGCAGGGCACATTGCTGGACTGTCATTCTAAAACCAGATGTAATGCTTTAAAAAATGGCCAGGACCTCTCTGAGGGGTTCCTCTGGTGCTAGCTTCTCTCTGTGCTGGCGGGAGGAGGAACCAGAGTCTGTGAAGCTCATCTGTGTATTTCCTCAGGAGTGGCTGACTCACTGAGAATACATAGAAATGAAATCTATGAGAACTTGCTGGGCTTTCAAGGAGCCCTGGGGTTGCTGCAAATGTCAATAGATGTGGAAAGGTCATGCAGCCCTTTATCTTTAGAGCCTTAATTGACTTTACATATATTTACATATATATATAACAGAGAGAGAGAGAGAGAGAGTTTATTAAGGTAAAACTCACCCCTGCTAAGAAAATTGCTCATCACAGACATATTTATTCTGAGAGACAATTACACATTTGTTTTTAGAGTATATATTTAACATTGTTTACTTAATAACTATTGGGTTCTTCTAACCATGTGTTCATGGATAGCTTCTGGATGCAAAAAAGTTCACACTCTAGTTGGGCAGGTGTTTGGAATCACATTATATCTCTTTGATGACTTCCGGGTCTTATGAACCAGCTGTCAGGGAATGTCAGGAATTAGCAAGAAGGAGTCAGAAACCACAATGACTACATTAGTCTAAGGGCAAACAACTGACCTTTAGCTGGTATCAGGAATATCTTAATCCCATATGCTATGTTTTGTAAAGCAAGGTAACCCACACATATACAAGGTACCACTCTAGTATGGATGAAGCTTATTTGGGGAAAGTGGGAGTTAAAAAGGGAGGAGAGGCAGAGAAGGAAAGGGTACAGATAGAGACAGAGAGAGAGAGAGAGAGAGAGAGAGAGAGAGAGAGAGAGAGAGAGAGGAGGCCAGCAGGAAACACAAGAAGAGAGAAGGGGAGAGAGAAGAGGCCAGAGAGGGAGGGAAAAGGGTCAGAGAGTGAGAGGCCAAAGTATTTTTATAGAGCAACCTGGCTGTTGCTAGGTAACTGGTGCGCAGAGCCTAGAAAGAATGCTAACATACTAACACCACCAATTGTACAAAGAAGGTCAAGTTAAGGAGAAAAGGAGTTTTAGGCATGGACCAGAAGGTTCCTCAGCTGGCTTACAGGTAGGTATTCATAGCTACATCACCCCTGAGGTGGAGACTGCTAGTCAGATTCTGAGCCTCTCCTGCTAAGTGAGTGTGTGGGAGATGATTGTTTCTTTGTAATGTGTGTGCTTCTATTCCTATTTCTGATCACCAATTAAAATTACCAGTTGCCATTTTTTTCATATCCTAATAGAGCTTCACCAAAGACACAAGAACTGGGCAAATGCTGAAAGAAAATCTAAACAAAATGGAGCCAACCCATCCAGAAGACCAAAACCCTGAATTCACAGATCAATGGGCATCTAACATCCTATAGTCAAGAGGGATATGGTCTTCATTCAAGCACTGACCCTCAGTCACAAGGTCTAGAACAGTTACTCACAGACAGTGTGGGGAGACACTTTTTCCTCTCTCCCTGTCCTTGTGTTCTGGTCCACATATTCTATGTGTCAGTAAATCATTCCCTGTGGGCAGCAGAGGCTGTGTGGAGTTAGCATTAACCACCGTGAGGGAGTGACTGAAGAGCTACATTGAAAAGCTTGGAGATGCTTCCTAGAGGAAACACTGGTATGTGGTAGTGATGGGGATGTAGGGGGTTGGAAAGCAGTGGTTAAGAATTTGACTCTGAAATCTAGAACAAAAGTTCCTATATTTCCCTAACACCATAGAAGATCACCTTTAACAATAAAATCAAAGCTACAAACTGAGAAAAGGCTATATTTTGCCTTTTCTGTTAACGTGAAAAAAAAGTCTCACAGAAGCAACTCAAGGGAAGCAGTGTTTATTTGGGCTCACGGTTACAGAGGCATTTCAGTGGGAAAGGCAGGACAGGCTAGTGTAGGGAGCTGAGCACCGAGTGTGATCCAGCCTTGGAGCCTGGCACTGAGCCCTGACTCTAGTACACCGAATCCCCGGCTTTGCTATCTCTTAAATCTGCGGGTGGCTGTAGAAGAGGGTCAGCAGGGAGAGTGGTCAGGAGTGAGGTGGAAAAATACTCAGAATAAGTGAAAAAATGCAGACTGCTTATGAAAAAAGATGCCATATTTTCAAAATAATTTTCTTAACTTCTTCAAGAATATGTTTGAATATGTTCTTCTCTGCTTCCTCATGAAGTTTTCTTTTCTTATCTTCATAATTTTCCCTAATGGCTTGTATTTTTTCCTCTCTTGCCTGAGCACTAATTTTCCCAAGAGCATACTCCTCCTCTACTATTCTAATCTCCTTCTCTTGTATATCAGTGTAAATTTTCCTCAAGATCTCCACTTGCTTCTTCAGCCTTTGCTCCGCGTCCTTGTATATGGGATGGGAGAAGTAGCGACCGCCATTGTTCTGCACCAGGGTCTCTACAAGCCCCATCAGCTCCTGCACCTGCGTTTCCCTCTCAGCCGTCTCTGTCTCTGCTTTGTTATTGATGGCCAAGCAGCGATCGTCACATTCCCTGATGATGCTTTTCAGGTTTGTATCTGAGTCGGCAATGAAGTCGCTTAAGCTCTGGTCCTCCAGATCATCTTTGCGGGTGAACAAGACAATCATGTACTTCATGACTTCCTCCCCAAAGATAGCCTTGATCCTGATAACAGTTTCTTGCTCTTCCACCGTGAAGCGGTTCAGTTGGAGAACCAGGATGATGGCGTGCGGCCCAGGGCAGGACTGGAGGACACACCGGCTGATTTCAAGGCAGGTGGTTTCCAGTTTTACCTTGGTGTCGAAGAGCCCTGGAGTGTCAACAACCAGGAGGTCTTTCTCCTTCCACGTGCGGGAGCCACTCTGACAGGTCTGGGTGACAGCGTGGGGTGCGATTTTAGAAACAAATCTCTTTTGCCCCAGGATGGTGTTTGCTGTGGCGCTCTTTCCACTTCCTGTTTTCCCTACCAGAACAATCCTCAGAGAGTCGTCACGGTGCTCAGCCATGGTCTTAATGTGGAAGCTCTGGAATCCAGGTGCCTTGACTACGGTGTCAAAGAGGAGAAACTCGGTCAGATAAGGTTGCAAATCACACTGACTCTTCTGACCTTCTGTCTTCCCCACTGCAAATCTAAACAGCCTAAGACTTCCGAGAGACTTCTCGTCTAGAACACTCCATGTTATGTCCTTCCTAAGGGTCTAGGCCGCTGCGTTCCCTTCTCCATTCCCTGTGAGGAAAGCGCCCACCCATCTTGAAATCTGGCCTTTTACTATCATATCGTTGTATAGTTATATTTTGTTCTAAAACAGAATCATCTTTGTTTTTGAGACATCAGCTCAGAGGAATCCAGGGAGAAGCAATGACCATTCTGTCCTATGAGAGAGCAGTCAACAGAAGCGTTAACAATCTGGCCATATGCAGTGGCTAGATTTAAAGAATGTCTTTATTTGTTTCTGTGTTTTGAGACAAAGGTCTTACTAAACATCTCGGGTTGACTTTGAGATCATGGCCTGGATGGGAAGTATATCTTTATGTATATAGACAATTTACTGCAGAGACTGTTAGCACCGGAAGACTAGGGCATTTGGTAGAAGGTATGAAAATTGTTTAATTCTGTGCATTACTTAGGGAAGTGTTGGTCTTACTTTCTCAAGCTGCAAATTATTTTTCAAAGGTTCTCCTATTCCAGGGAAATAGCAGATAAACTATGGTGTTTAGCAAAGTGTTTGGAGGTCACCAGACTGAGAACTATTGGTGACCAACCCACCCTAAGAAAAAAGCTAAGACGACAATGTCTGAATCACAAGTGGATTCTGTGTATGAATATCCCCTTTTAGTTTAGATGCAAGTTGATACAGGCCGTGAGATAGTCCAGGGACCATGGAAGATATACAGGTCACTTCTCAAGCTCCCCGTCAAAGTTGCATAGTTCCTCAGAGCTTCTCAGAACAACTGTATTACATTAAACTCCAGGTGACTGAAAAATTCCAATGCTACTCTACTGCCCAGAATCTAGGGAAAGAAGGAATGCTTCCCCATGCTTTCTTTGAGGCAAATAAACCTCACAGGCCAAAGTTGACACAAGATTGAAGAAAAATGCAGACAATTCTCACATACAATTATCAATGCCAAATTTTAATAAAATATTCACAAGACAGAATCCCATGGCATTATAAACATGACACATTATGACCAAGTGGGATTTCTGTTAGTGCAGTTTCTACAGAGTGTCTGTACTCAGGAAGAGGAAATTATTAAGATAACCCTCCAGCCAATATTCATGTAAGAACACTGCAGAAAATGTGGATTGATGCAAGCTTCTTATCTGTTTGTCCTTAGGTTTTTGTCTCTATCTTACTCATTGGAACCCCAAGCTAGCAAGTTATTAGTGGGGAAAATATTTTCTACTAAAACTCAGATGTTTCCGACTCACTTTCCCTAAGTATTTGAAGAATTAGCCAACTCAAATAGAGAAAACAAGAGACAAAGGGACATTTTCACTATCCATAGTAAAACTACAGGGAAAAAAAAACTCTTATCAAATTTCAGACCTTATCCAGCAATCTGTTCCTTGCAAGTATATGGTTTAGTATATGCATAGTAACACTGAACAAATGCCTAAATAATTTGCAAATATAATAGATAATGACATCATAAAGAAAGTATGAAGGTGGAAGTCAATCCTGTGAACTGAGGATGATGTAAATACAGTACTCAGATATAGAATTCTCAAAAATTAAATGGGCATGCACATGCAAAGAATGTAGTCAGGTAAAATGAGAGTACATCTATGAAATAAGCATTGGGTGGCCTCCCTGCCAAGTGATGGCTGCAGAAATAAGCATATCAAGAGCTCCGATCATGGCATCTAACTTCCACCACTTAGTAAAAGGAGCCAGGGTCTCCAGAGGAGTAGGAAGTTCCAGATAGAATTTTCATGTGTTTATTTAGCAAAGGTCTGATCGTGCAGCCACACATTCCTTTGAGACAGGTGTGGGAGAAGCAGAAACTCTCCAACAACAGATGAGGAAGCTAAGCTACAGGTCTATGAAAGGCCATCACTGAAGTATTTACCCTGGATATCACAATATCAAATGTACCCAGAGAAACACTGAGAAGAATACAAAGAGAAGAGTGCAGAACCCCATTCCTGTGGTCACAGTTACAAATGGCAAATGCAAAGGATGGTCCCATTTGCCATGAGTAGGAGACTGGAGAAGGAAGGAACTCACACACACACAGAGGATGTCACAGCAGCAACATTGCTCAGGACCAGGAGGTGGGGACCTCAGGACCTTCAGCATCACTGTCATCAAGACCTGTGTGCTGAATACAACTAGACCTAAGATCCCCACCATTTACCTGGGAAAGGGTGTCACTCACACTTCTATGCCTAGATATAAAAAGTATGTGTTGTATCCATTACATAGACACATAAAGATAAGGAGGGGGAGACAAAGGAAAGGAGATGGGAACACAGAGAAATATTAGGCAGCAGGTCTTATGGGCAGGCTTCCTTGAGCTGACTGTCCTGTAGGTTTAACTTTGGAATGATGTAAATATGAATTATCGCTTTATAACAAGCATACATTGGAAAATCAATTCTCCAAATCAAAAATAAATGAAGCAAGAGTCTGTGTACCCATGTATCTTTAAACAAACCAAGTTCACTGAAGATCTCTGCAGAGTGGAGGAAACAAAAAAACAAAACAGAGATAGTGTAGAAGTGCCTGAAAATTTTGTAATAATAATAAAAAAACTAAGAACCATGTTGATATTTTTACATCCTCAAATTATCACCTGTGTGCATGCTGGAAATACAGACAGACAGACAGACAGACACACACACACACACACACACACACACACACACACACACACACACACGACAAACAATGCCATTCTCACTCCTAGCCATGGCCCCCTCTTCTGAGCAAGCAGTCCTCAGTACTATTCAACTCCATGGAATCAGGGAATCCTGGGTGAATGCCAGGCCCACACTTCTCACCAGAAAGGATGTGAAATGACCTGTGATCCTCACACTCTGCTCTGTGTCCTAAGTTGAGCTGTAAATGCTTTGTGACGTGTGCAAGAAACATGAGGGCTGATGGTGGGTGGGTATTTGATACAATTGAAGATGGATACTGTGCTTGGCATCCTGAGTATGATAAAAAATGGCTTTATGTTGTGCACACAAAGACAGACGCAGTTGCACATAAAACTATATGTGGGATGTCTACTATCAGCTTTAAAACAATCCCGGTGGGTGGGCGGTGTGAAACAAGCTGTGGGCTAGGATAAGCACTAAACCTGATGTCCAGGAGTTGCTATCCTCTACTCTCTGGCCCTCACCTTCTCTGTAGCCATGTAGTATCTTCTCTAGTAGCAAGTTAAGGTTTGTGTGTGCATTTTCTAAGTACAACTCACTATGTGTTGCTTCAGCACAAATGCATATTTCATGGCAGTATTTTCTCCACATAAAGACTCAGGATGGAGAGTCCATTTCTTCCTAATTTGATAGGTATAGAAACTGTAGCTCCAACAAATCCAAACACCACCCCCATGCCTGTACTCACACTGCCCAGTGCAGAGACTGGAGACCAAGACCCTCTGACTCCACCACACCCCTTATAACCTTGCCGCCTCACCCTCTGGACACGATTCCAAAGGCCAGTGAACATCTCAGCAGATGTGCCACCTGGAACAGGAGGGGAGAGGACAGCCCATCCCCCAGGAAGTGAAGCTGGAAACAAGCTGCACTAAGCATGCCAGGTGAGGACTGCCCATCTCTCAGTTGGATTTTTTTCTTTTTTCCATAATGACAAGGCAATCTCCAGAGANGCCTCACCCTCTGGACACGATTCCAAAGGCCAGTGAACATCTCAGCAGATGTGCCACCTGGAACAGGAGGGGAGAGGACAGCCCATCCCCCAGGAAGTGAAGCTGGAAACAAGCTGCACTAAGCATGCCAGGTGAGGACTGCCCATCTCTCAGTTGGATTTTTTTCTTTTTTCCATAATGACAAGGCAATCTCCAGAGACAAGAATCAGAAATACTCATCTCACACCAGTCTAAAGTAGTTCCAGGACACCCAGAGAACCTGGAACTGAGAAATGAACAGAGAAAGTGCTTCAGAAGGGTGCAGAGATAGGTCAGGGCCCAGACCATTCTTGAGAACCTCGGAAGCCCCATCAGATTCAATTCCCTCGACTCTCAAAATTGACAGTGCAACCAGCCCATCAGGGTGGTCCTGGGAACTGCACAGGGCAAGTTCTGTAAAGATCACTGCAGTGCTAAGTATAACCACCACTCAGGACTAAGGTTTTTGCCAGGCAATGCCATTTGTGTGCAGGAAATCCATACAGGGCTGGAGCCACAGCTCAGTGGCAGGGCACTGGCCCAGTGTGTAAATGGTCCTTTGTTAGTGTCCTCAGCATCATGAAAGAAGAAACCCCAGACTGCAGAGTTCATAGGTTCAGTCAGAATTACAGAGACACTGGTCCTTCTGCAGGTCACATCCTGCTTCCAGAGCTACCATCCTTCACTCCAACCCCCAATCTTTAAGGATCACAGCCTCTTTCCTGGGAAGCATAAGGTGGACCTAAATGTAGAGTCAGCAACTGGACTTCAATCCTGTCCATGCTGATGGTCCTCAAATAGTCATCAGAGCACTGAGATTTGATATGGGGAGCTGAAGTGAGTTACTTGGTGACCTGCCTCCTGGTTCTGAAGATCTGCCTCAGGGCCAGCTGGGAATTTTAACAAAAAGTGCTGGGTTTTTAGGCAACAGCTTCTAATGACATGGGTAGAGGCCACCCATCAAGCAAGTCTTTCCTGTCATCCATGAGATGATGGACCTCATACTGAGCAGTCACAGAAGCCTTCCAGGACCTCTCAACATCATGTACAGAGTGGCTGGAGCGCACCATGCTCACCACCCCCATCCCCTATCCTGCATGCTCCACGGCATCCACCCAGGTTACCTCCTGCAGGTCCGATGAGTTCTCACACCGTCCTCAAGGAATCTGACTGCACCCGACTCTAGCTGCCGTTCTGCAAACCCTGAGCACAGAAACTGGAGGGGTGGAGCCAATGTGGATGGTTTCAGTTTGAAGAACAGAGGAAGCAGTCCCATGTTGTGGTGGACTCTTCAGCTTAGCCCTAGGTGAACCCCTTCCTTCTTGGACTTGCTGTGATGTCAAGTCACAGCCGGTGCTTTTGTTTGATGGTGCTGGCTCTGAAGACCAGTCAGTGGTCCCCATGCTGCTTAGGACACTCCATCATCTGTTGCAGGATTGCATGCTGCTCCTCTTTGCAGGAGTATGGCCCTAATCTCCAAACTGAGAGGAGTACCAACCACTGATGGGGCTCAGCTGAGCATGTACCATCTCTAGCCACCCTTGAGGATCACTCTTAGCTGAACTTTAACCTCCTGAGAGGTCATCCCCTGTGCCCAGGTAGCTCTTCATCGATGATTGGTCAGCATGGAGATATAAAGGCACACCCTTTAGTGCCAATTTAGGATATAGCTAGAATTGCACCTTAGTTCCCACGCTCCAACTGAGCTGACTCTCTCTGGTCTTCTTGACACTTATCACATCCCTGTGTCTCTGTTTACTTCAGTGTCTTAGAAGTCTTGACCCTAGAAGCCATCCTAAGTATATTGTGCACCTGCATATCTCCGTATAACAGCCTGTTACCTATGCACTCACCCTAGGAGTGTCAGAAAGTTCTGTCTGACCCTCTTTTCTGTGTTGGTGAAAAGCTGAGGGCTCACTTTGGGGAAGGGTCCAGGCTTAGCATTACTCAGGCTGTGGTACTTGAGATAACCTAGGGTAACTGTCATGGCTACATCATGCAGGGTAATTATTTTAGTCTTTTGAAAAAGTGGCTCTATTTGTGGGTGATTTAAATGTCTACATAACAACTAACTTGCTGTCTTTATTTATTTATGGTAGTGTATACCCAGAAGTAGACTTAAAGACCTTCCATGAGGAGTTACCTCCTGCTTCCTTTTATTAATAACACACACACACACACACATACACACACACACACACACACACACAGACACACACATTTAGTTGTTCTTACCTCTCCAGTACCCTCTTATCCTGCTTCTTCTCTCAGTGAAACCCTTCTAGCTCTCTTAAGTCCCCCTCCCAGTTTCATATTTTCTCATTGTGTATGATATAGAGTTCAATTAGAGTTGCTTGCATGGATGTGGTTTGTTTCCTGTAGTTTTGACAACTATTCCACTGAAGAAAATGATACCCCTCTTTTCTAGCAACCACTTGCTGCCATTAGTTCTTTAGGGAGAAGTAGGACTCATAGGCCCTTCCCCCACCCATGATGAAATGCTGATGAGTCCAGCCTTCTTCAGGTTTGTACAGGGATACAGAGCTACAGTGGGTTCATAAGTATAAAGGCCATACCATCCTCTGGCTCTTATATTCATTCTGCCTCATTCCATGAGCCTTGGAAGGGGTGATAAAGCTGTCCCATTTAGGGCCATGAATCCCATTATCTCTCATTCTTGACACATTGACCAGTTATGAATCTATACATTAACTGTTGCCTCTGAAAACAGAAATTTCTGTTACTGGAGCTGAGAGAAACACTAATCTGTGGATATAATTGTGCATTGAGAAGACAACTGGATAACATTACCACTTAGGAAAATACTAGTAGAAGTTTTCCCCCGGAGACCTATGACTTTGTCAGCCAAGAGCTCTGAACCAGGTAAACAGTACCAGACATGGGCTTCCACATATGAAGTGGGCCTCAAATTCAAGGAGAACAGATTTGGTTGCCCCAATAACAATCATGCCTCTATTGCATCAGAAGACACACTTTGCCTGGCAGGAAGGTATTGTAGATTGCAGGATCCATAGTCAGCTTTATCTCTTAAATGTTCTTATCTCTTAGCACCATCACACCAAAAACCAAACTTCCAGTGCATAAACCTTTGGGAGACATTTAAACTATATGCAAGCCATAGAAGCATCTAAATAGATGGTCAAACTATATTTCTTTTTGACTGAATAACCATTTTGAATTTCATTTGTCGATGCTCTAACATTTAATCACCTAGCATTCTTACCTAGCAATGGAGGGCTCTTCAGTTAAAGCATTATACTGATACTTAGTTTATATCTGTCTGTCTGTCTCTCTGTTTATATATCTGTGTCTGTGTTTCTATGTATGTCTGTATGTGTGTCCATATGTCTGTGTATGTGTTTGTGTGTGTGTGTGTTTGTGTGTGTGTATTTGTGTGTGTGTGTGTGTGTGTGTGTGTGTGTGTGTGACTCCTATTGCTCACTCAAAGCAGTTCGTGTATTTATTTGACTGTTTTAGCTTCTGTTGACCTGCATTATGATGAGAACACAGCTTAATATAAAATGTTTATCAAGACCTTTTAATGAATACTTTTCTTGATGAGCAATTTGGTAGCAGCTCTTTACATGGTTAATGAAGAGAAGTCACAAAATGCTTAAGAAACTGAAGTAATTCCATCAAGGACACAAACCAACACAGATATCCCAGTAATGCTTCTGTGCAGTAACAGCAAACATGTAAGAAAATCATTAGCAAACAGCCTATCTGCTACAGCCAGAAACAAAACAAAACAAAACAAAACAAAACAAAACAAAACAGGAATAATCACAACCAAGCTAAACTGGTTCCCTGACCACAGAGATAAAAAACCTTGCAAACAATAAAGAAAAGAAACAAACCTTTAAGGCAGTGAAGATATTAACATGGATACTGAAGAGAGAAAGACCTCTTACACTCATGAATTGGCAGAACTAATTCTGTCAAAATGGCAACATTATGGAAAGAAACGTCCAAAAAAGCATAATATCGATTAAAACCTCTGATGACATTCAACTAGGGAAAAAAGAAACAATCATATAGAAGCAGAAAAGATGCTGAAGAGTCAACTCTTAGCCAAAAGAGCAGTGCTGTAGATACCATAATACCTGACTTCAAACCATGCTACAGAACCATAGTGATGAAAACATCATTGTACTGTCACAAAAACAGGCATGTTGACAGATGAGTTACAGTAAAGGACCCAGGAATAAACTGCACAACTGTGGACACCTACTATTTTGAAAATTTATCAAAGCATACATTACCAAAAAGCTTTTTCAGCAAATAGCGATATCAAACTACATATCCCCACACAGAAGAACAAAGTAAGATCCTTAACTCTCACCCATAAAAAAAAAAAAAATCACAAAGTGGATCAAGCACAATGACAGACTTGAAGCTTTGAAACCGTAGAGGAAAGCTCAGAGGAAATTCTTCAAAATGTTCAATAGGCAAGAACATTCTGTTAAGGACTCTAAAAGCACAAGGCATAACCCCAGGAATTGACCAATGAGGTTACATGAAATACAGTCTTTGTAAGCAAGAGAAGCAATTGAAGGAGTTAAGAGGCAACATATAGAATGGGAAATAAGGTTGAGTTACACATCAGACGGGGATTCATATTTACAATATATAGAGAACTAGAAATTTTAATTATCTTCTAATGTTGACAGCATCTGGCCAAACCCATACACTCATGTAAAAACCACTGAAAACAATTGAGGGTGTTTGCTACTGTTTGCCACACAGTGTCAGGTCATAAACTGCTTCCAAACCCTGGGGCTCAGTCCTGAGTTATTGCACTGCTGTCTGGTTCAGTTGGGTTTTAGCAGAGTGAGCTGGGCCCAGCTCAGCACCTCTAGGCTCCTGTGGGTCTGTGGAATATAGTATGAAGAGAAACAATAGTGTTTATACATCTATTCATATCTACATGATCTGACTATATGTTTTCTATGTGCCTAGATCTATACCTCTTCTGTACTGAATGGAATACCCATGTGTCCATGAGTTCCATATCTGCGGATTCAGTCAACTGCAGATAAAAATGTGCTCTAGCTTCCAAGGCTTGATCTGTACTGAGCACATGTAGTCATTGTTTCTCATGGTTATTCTCTAGGTAACACAGTGTGGCAGCTATTGGCATAGTGACTACACTGTGTTAGATACTGAGTCACTTAGAGATGACTGACATACAGAGAGGCTGTCTGGAGGTTACATGGAAATACAAGGCCAGGTTGTATAATGGACTTTAATATCACCAGAAATCCCCACAGAGACCAAAGGGCAACTGTGTTTCTATTTTATCTTTATCTGTATTGAGAGAGAAAGAGATGGATAGATAGATAGATAGATAGATAGATAGATAGATAGATAGATAGATAGATGATAGATTGATAGATGATAGATAGGTAGATAGATGATAGATAATAGATAGATGATAGATAGATAGTTAGATAGATAGATATAAGATAGATAGATAGATAGATAGATAGATAGATAGATGATAGATAGATGATAGATAGATGATAGATAGAAAGATAGATAGATAGATAGATAGATAGATAGATAGATAGATGATAGATAGATGATAGATAGATAGATAGATAGATAGATAGATAGATAGATAGATAGATGATAGATTGATAGATGATAGATAGGTAGATAGATGATAGATGCTAGATAATAGATAGATGATAGATAATAGATAGATGATAGATGATAAATAGATGGTAGATATATAGACAGATGATAGATAGATAGATAGATAGATAGATGATAGATAATAGATAGATGATAGATAGATGATAGATATATAGACAGATGATAGATAGATAGATAGATAGATAGATAGATAGATAGATAGATAGATATTTAAGGGGCTATTTGACCCAACATCAGGAGTTCAAAAGGTCAAAATGCAGAGGACAGGCCAGCATTCTAGAAATCTAAGCCAGGAAGGGGAGGGTACTTCTGTCCACAATTCAAAATCCACCAACTAAGCCAAATAGGCTAGAAACTAAGGGGGTTTTCTGTTTCCTCTTTCTCTCTTTTGATTAATATTTTTAGTCAGTGTACAGACAAATGGGTTTCATTATGACATCTTCATGTCTATCACTGTACATTGTCAATATCTGGTAGATTTGCTGTGCTAATCCTGAGGCCAAACTTCTTTTGGGGAAAATCTTAGTTTGCTCTAAAATTTTAGTTTGGTCTTCAACCAATTGGACAAGGCTCAGTCACACCACAGAGGGTAATCTCACTTATATAAAATCTATTGACTTAACATGTCAGCCACAGAGCTGATATCTTCTAGGGGAAAGAGTCACTTTTTTTTAAGGGTGTGACTCCTGGCAGGTCAACCATGCTTCGATAAAAGGGCACACGTTCAGGAATATGTGGGCAGCATAAATTGGATGTAATGAGTTTATTTAAAAAAACAAACAAACAGGGAGAACATGAAGTTAGAAAGAGGTAACAGTCAGACTTGGGATGAGCGGGGGATAAGTATAATCAAACACGTTGTGTCCATGTATGAAATTCTCAGAGTTAATAAAAATATTATATTTTCTTACAAAAAAAAACCCAACATCAACCACAGCTAACCAATACTCACAGCAACACGCAGTCCATTACTCGGCTGAACACCTGGGTTCCGTTGCCTAGGCCAGGTGACACCTGGGTTCTGTTGTCTCGGTCAGGTGACACTTGTGTTAGCCCTCACACAATATGTGGATTGGCTGGGCCAGCTCTGTCCCCCATCAACTGCCCTCCCCTGAGGCCTGCAAGCTAGTCAGTACACATTTTCATGTGAGTTGTGCATCTTTAAGAGGGAGACGGTCAGCCTTCTGACCTAAGTGCTGGTCCATGACATACAAGGCCTGAGAGGCAGGATCTTCACAGCAGCTCAACTACAAACTTGTGTCTTTTTGTGCTCTTTTAAAACTCCTGTTATGTACAGAGAACATATGATGGCACATGGGCTCTCTATTAGCCATACAAATGCTCTGGACATGGCAATAAAATTGTTGGAAGGAAAATCTTTCTGCTATTTCCAGTCTACTTGGATCACATGGTACTTCCAGAGCAATCTCTTTTGCTTGATGCTTAATAATATGGGAGACTATGCATGAGGTTCATAAGTTCAAGGCCAGCCTGAGAAGCTCAATGAGAACCTGACTCAAAAAGGGGACAGGGGTCTAAGGACATAAGTAATAGAGCACCACAGTATTATATGTGAAACCCTGGTTGAATTCAAGTATTGAAGAAATAATGAACCAGCTGATCTGGGGAGAGTGAAAATGTGTGTAGGATGGGGTGACAGCAACCCTATAGCATCCATGTAGCCTCTGAGTCACACACTTCTAGCTATAAAATGCTCAATGAGAATGGATATTACTATATAAAGGGAAGAAGGGTTAAAAATGTACACAAGGCAAAGCCTTGCTTAACCTTCAGACTTGAATCTGCTGAGCATGCACAAACCCAAATAAAGCCACTTCCTAGGAGAAAAGCCTCCGTGTCCTGTGTCTATGCCTGAGGATCCCACTTCAAACCCTATGGAAACCTCAAGAAGTCTTGGTTGCAGGTCCAATATGGTTGGTAAGAAAGGTAGTTGGGTGTGAAAGAGTTTATTAGAAGAGACATTAATATATGGACACACAGACAACAGCAGGGCTGCAGAGACTCTGAAGAGAGGAATCAGGGCCCACATAGCACGTGTGAGAATCTCTTATAGCTTCTGAGGATGAGGGGTGGCTTCACAGCAGGACCCTGCAGCCAGGCTCAGATCCCCAGTCAGAGAAAGGGGTGGGAGGAAGAATGTGGGGCCATCAAAAACCCCTTTGGTGTGAATGTACCTCCCCAGATGAGAAATCTGACAGTTGAAAATCTGATAACTGGAGAGACCTGGGACACCCTCAGTAGGTGTCACAGCATCTGAGAAAGCATGCTGTGGCTAGCTGTGGCTGACCAGCTGTCTGCTTTTGATTCTAAGATTACATTCTGACAAAATAACTATTTCTTCCTTTAAGTTATTTCTGTCAGGTACTTTGTCACAGCATCCTCAAAGTAGTTCATAGAAAGTTCAGCCTTCTGTGCCTGTTTCCTCATCTGTTAAACCGAGAACAGAACAGTTTCCTCCTCAATGGGTCGCTGTGAGGGTGAAGTGAGTTAGCACAGTCCTTAGAGATGACCCGATGGACCCTGATATAGCTGTCTCGTACAGAAGTGGATGCTCACAGTCATCTATAAGATGGAACACAGGGCCACATAATGGGGAAGCTAGAGATAGAACCCCAGGAGCTGAAGGGGTCTGCAACCCTAGAAGAGGAACAACAATATGAACTAACCAGAACCCCCAGAACTCGTGTCTCTAGCTCCATATGGAGCAGAAGAGGGCTTGGTCGGCCATCATTGAGAGGAGAGTCCCCTTGGTATTGCAATGTTTATATGCCCCAATACAGGTGAACGCCAGGGCCAAGAAATGGGAGTGGGTGGGCAGGGGAGCAGGGCATGGGAAGGGGGGAGGGAACTTTCGGGGTAGCAATTGAAATGTAAATTAAGAAAATATCTAATAAAAAATTGAAAAGAAAAAAAAAAAAAGAGAGATGACCCGATGGTCAGCAAGTGCTACTTAAATGTTGGCGGTTGTGTGCCGCCATTCTTCTGATAATACACACATGCTTTCTTAAAAGCTATTTCCTTGTAACTGTGACTTTTTGTCCCAAACCCCAGAGTCAGATGGAATGTTCAGTGCCCTCACTGTTCACCAACAACTGTGTGCTCCTTTTGTCTTTAAGCAAGAAATGGGTGTCTAGGTTCTGGAACAGAGATGCAGTTCATAAGACAAGAAAGTGAGAAAGACTGAGTGAGCCACCTTCAGCCCAGACACGCTGTGTTTAAGAGACTTGAAGAGTACTCCTTTTGTGTAAATTTACCAAATTTTTTTTATCCATTCCTCTGTTGAGGGACATCTAGGTTCTTTCCAGCTTCTGGCTATTATGAATAAGGCTGCTATGAACATAGTGGAACATGTGTCCTTATTACCAGATGGAACATCTTCTGGATATATGCCCAGTAGAGGTATTGCAGGATCTTCCGGTAGTACTATGTCCAATTTTCTGAGGAACCGCCAGACTGATTTCCAGAGTGGTTGAACAAGCTTGCAGTCCCACCNAGGAGGGGAGGGGAGGGGAGGGGACGGGAGGGGACGGGAGGGGAGGGGAGGAGAAGATGAAAAAGATTTTCAACTTAAAGGGCCAGCAAATATCTTCAACAAAATAATAGAAGAAAACTTCCCAAACCTAAAGAAAGAGATGCCCATGAACATACAAGAAGCCTACAGAACTCCATAGACTGGACCAGAAAAGAAATTCCTCCCAACACATAATAAGAAGAACAACAAATGCACTAAATAAAGATAGAATATTAAAAGCAGTAAGGGGAAAAGGTCAAGTAACAAATAAAGGCAGGCCTATTAGAATTATACCAGAGTTCTCACTGAGAATATGAAAGCTAGAAGATCCTGGACAGGTGATATACAGACCCTAAGAGAACACAAATGCCAGCCCAGGCTACTATACCCAGAAAAACCCTCAATTACCATAGAGGGAGAAATCAAAGTATTCCATGATAAAACTAAATTCACACAATATATTTCCACGAATCCATCCCTTCAAAAGATAATAAAGGGAAAACACCAACACAAGGACAGAAACTACACCCTAGAAAAAGCAAGAAAGTAATCCTTCAACAAACCTAAAAGAAGACAGCCCCAAGAACAGAATCCAACTTTAACAACAAAAATAACAGGAAGCAACAATTACTCTTCTTTAATTTCTCTTAACATCAATGGACTCAATTCCCCAATAATGAGACATAGGCTAATAGACTGGCTACACAAACAGGACCCAATATTTTGCTGCTTACAGGAAACCCACCTCAGGGAAAAAGACAGACACTACCTCAGAGTGAAAGGCTGGAAAACAATTTTCCAAGCAAATGGTCCAAAGAAACAAGCTGGAGTAGCCATTCTAATATTGGATAAAATTGACTTCCAACAAAAAGTTATCAAAAAAGACAAGGAGTGACACTTCATACTCATCAAAGGTAAAATCAACCAAGATGAACTCTCAATTCTGAATATCTATGCTCCGAATACAAGGGTAGCCACATTCATTAAAGAAATTGTAGTAAAGCTCAAAGCACACATTGCACCTCACACAGTAATAGTGGGAGACTTCAACACCCCACTCTCACCAATGGACAGATCCTGGAAACAGAAACTAAACAGAGACACATGGACACTAACAGAAGTTATGAAAGAAATGGATTTAACAGATATCTATAGAACATTTTATCCTAAAACAAATGGATATACCTTTTTCTCAGCATCTCATGGTACCCCCTCCAAAACTGACCATATAATTGGTCACAAAAAAGGCCTCCACAGATACAAAAATATTGAAATTATCCCATGCACCCTACCTGACCACCATGGACTAAGGCTGATCTTCAATAACAACATAAATAATAGAAAGCCAACATTCACGTGGAAACTGAACAACATACTAATCAATGATTCCTTGGTCAAGGATGAACTAAAGAAAGAAATTAAAGGCTTTTTAGAGTTTAATGAAAATTAAGCCACAACATACCCAAACTTATGGGACACAATGAAGGCAGTTCTAGGAGGAAAATGTATAGCCCTGAGTGCTTCCAAAAAGAAACTAGAGAGAGCACATACTAGCAGCCTGACAGTACACCTAGAAGCTTTAGAACTAAAGGAAGCAAATTCACCCAAGAGGAGTAGACAGGAGGAAATAATCAAACTCAGGGCCGAAATCAACCAAGTGGAAACAAAAAGTACTATTCAGAGAATCAACCAAACCAGGAGCTGGTTCTTTGAGAAAATCAACAAGATAGATAAACCCTTAGCCAGATTCACTAGAGGGCACAGGGACAGTATCCTAATTAGCAAAATCAAAAATGAAAAAGGAGACATAAACAACAGATCCTGAGGAAATCTGTAGAGACCCGCGCCCGAGTCGGCTCAGGCACCATTCTAAGATGGCGCTGACATCCTGTTAGAGCTAGTAAACAACTCGAAGACATCCTGTTACCACCCCTCCACCCTACAGAGCTAGTAAACAACCCAAAAGCTCATGCCCCTGTTGCTTAACCACCACCCAGCCCGGGGCTTAACATGAGTGATGGCCCAGCAGCCAATCCGGTTAAGACACGCCTCCTCCTTGGCTATATAAGCCAAGGCTTTTCCGGGCTCTGCGTCTTTCCTATTCATTAAACGTTTGCTGCAGAAGGATTCTGGAGTCCATGTCTGTTCTTGCTGGTGAGGCGATAGCGTGGACTCCTTCAGAAATCCAAAACATCATCAGATCCTACTACAAAAGGTTATACTCAACAAAGCTAGAAAACCTGGATGAAATGGACAACTTCCTAGACAGATACCAGGTACCAAAGTTAAACCAGGATCAGATTAACAATTTAAACAGTCCCATTTCCCCTAAAGAAATAGAAGCAGTCATCAATAGTCTCCCAACCAAAAAAAGCCCAGGACCAGATGGGTTTAGTGCAGAGTTCTATCAGACCTTCAAAGAAGACCTAATTCCAACTCTCCTCAAACTATTCCACAAATAGAAACAGAAGGTACTCTACCCAATTCATTCTATGAAGCCACAGTTACTCTGATACCTAAACCACACAAAGATCCAACAAAGAAAGAGAACTTCAGACCAATTTCCCTTGTGAATATTGATGCGAAAATGCTCAATAAAATCCTCGCAAACCGAATCCAAGAACACATCAAAACGATCATCCATCATGACCAAGTAGGCTTCATCCCAGGGATGCAGGGATGGTTTACTATAGGAAATCCATCAAAGTAATCTACTATATAAACAAACTCAAGGACAAAAGCCACATGATCATCTCGTTAGATGCTGAAAAAGCATTTAACAAAATCCAACACCCTTTCATGATAAAATTCTTGGAAAGATTAGGAATTCAAGGCCCATGCCTAAACATAATAAAAGCAATATACAGCAAACCAGTAGCCAAAATCAAACTAAATGGAGAGAAACTTGAAGCAATCCCACTAAAATCAGGGACTAGACAAGGCTGCCCACTTTCTCCCAATATAGTACTTGAAGTCCTAGCCAAAGCAATTCGGAAACAAAAGGAGATCAAGGGGATACAAATTGGAAAGTCAAAATATCACTGTTTGCAGATGATATGATAGTATGTATAAGTGACCCCAAAAATTCCACCAGAGAACTCCTAAACCTTATAAAGAGCTTCAGTGCAGCAGCTGCCTATAAAATTAACTCAAACAAATCAATGGCCTTTCTCTACACAAAGGATAAACGGACTGAGAAAGAAATTAGGGAAACAAAACCCTTCACAATAGTCACAAATAATATAAAATACCTTGGTGTGACTCTAACTAAGGAAGCAAAGATCTATATGACAAGAACTTCAAATCTCTGAAGAAAGAAGTTGAAGAAGATCTCAGAAGATGGAAAGATCTCCCATGCTCATGGATTGGCAGGATTAATATAGTAAAAATGGCTATCGTGCCAAAAGCAATCTACAGATTCAATGCAATCCCCATCAAAATTCCACCTCTATTCTTCACTGAGTTAGAAAGATCAATTTGCAAATTCATCTGGAATAATAAAAAACCCACGATAGCAAAAACTATTCTCAACAATGAAAGAACCTCTGGTGGAATCACCATGCCTGACATTAAGCTGTACTACAGAGCAATTGTGATAAAACAAAAACAAAAACAAACTGCATGGTACTGGTACAGCGACAGACATGTAGATCAATGGAAAAGAATTGAAGACCCAGAAATGAATCCACACACCTATGGTCACCTGATCTTTGACAAGGGAGCTAAAACCATCCAGTGGAAAAAAGACAGCATTTTCAACAAATGGTGCTGGCACAACTGGCAGTTATCATGTAGAAGAATGCAAATTTATCCATTCTTACCTCCTTGTACAAAGCTCAAGTCTAAGTGGATCAAAGACCTCCACATAAAACCAGAGACACTGAAATTTATAGAGGAGAAAGTGGGGCAAAGCCTCGAAGATATGAGCACAGGGGAAAAATTCCTAAACAGAACAGCAATGGCTTGTGCTATAAGATCAAGAATTGACAAATGGGACCCTATAAAATTGCAAAGTTTTTGTAAGGCAAAAGACAGTGTCAAGAAGACAGAAAGGCCACCAACAGATTAGGAAAGGATCTTTACCAATCCTAAATCTGATAGGGGATTAATATCCAATATATACAAAGAGCTCAATAAGCTGAACTCCAGAAAATCAAATAACCCCATTAAAAATGGGGTCCAAAACTAAACAAAGAATTCTCAACTGAGGAATACCGAATGGCTGAGAAGCACCTGAAAAAATGTTCAACATCCTTAATCATCAGGGAAATGCAAATCAAAACAACCCTGAGATTCCACCTCATACCAGTCAGGATGGCTAAGTATCAAAAATTCAGGTGACAGCAGATGCTGGCGAGGATGTGGAGAAAGAGGAACACTCTTCCATTGCTTGTGGGATTGCTAGTTTGTACAACCACTCTGGAAGTCAGTCTGGCTTTCCCTCAGAAAATTGGACATAGTACTACCGGAGGATCCAGCAATACCTCTCCTGAGCATATACCCAGAAGATGTTCCAACTGGTAATAAGAACACATGCTCCACTATGTTCATAGAAGCCTTATTTATAATAGCCAGAAGCTGGAAAGAACCCAGATGGCCTTCAACAGAGGAATGGATGCAGAAAATGTGGTACATTTACCCAATGGAGTACTACTCTGCCATTAAAAACAATGAATTTATGAAATTCTTGGGCAAGTGGATGGATCTGGAGGATAGCATCCTTAGTGAGGTAACCCAATCACAAAAGAAGTCACTAGATATGCACTCACTGATAAGTGGATATTAGCACAGAATCTTAGAATACCCAAGATACAATTTGAAAAACACAAGAAAATCAAGAAGAGGGAAGACCAACGTGTGGGTACTTCATTCCTCCTTAGAATAGGGAACAAAATACCCATGAAAGGAGTTACAGAGACAAAGTTTGGAGCTAACATGAAAGGATGGACCATCCAGGGACTACCCCCCCCCAGGGGATCCATACCATAATCAGTCACCAAACCCAGACACAATTGTGTATGCCTTCAAGAGTTTGCTGAAGGAACCCTGATATAACTGTCTCATATGAGGCTATGCCAGAGCCTGGCAAATACAGAAGTGGATGCTCACAGTCATCTATAAGATGGAACACAGGGACCCCAATGGAGAAGCTAGAGAAAGTACCCCAGGAGCTGAAGGGGTCTGCAACCCTAAAAGAGGAACAACATTATGAATTAATCAGAACCCCCAGAGCTTGTGTCTCTAGCTGCATATGTAGCAGAAGATGGCCTAGTCGGCCATCATTGGGAAGAGAGGCCCCTTGGTATTCCAAACTTCATATGCCCCAATTCAGGGGAACATCAGGGCCAAGAAGTGAGAGTGGGTGGGTAGGTGAGCAGGGTGGGTGGAGGGTATAGGAAACTTTTGAGCTAGCATTTGAAATGTAAATTAAGAAAATATCTAATAAAAATATTTTTTAAAAAAGAGATAAAAAAAAAGAAAGAAAGAAAAGGAAAGGAAAGAAAAAAGAAAAGAAAAGAAAAGAAAAGAAAAGAAAAGAAAAGAAAAGAAAAGAAAAGAAAAGAAAAGAAAAGAAAACAGGGTATATTGCTTCAGTGAACGTGGGTTCTGTTCTCCACACCCAAACTGATCACAACAGTTTGTAACTCAGCTCCAAGAGATCCAACACCTCTGGCTTCTACAGGAACCTATACTCACGTGAACACACACACACACACCACAGACACATGTACATGAACATGTGCATCATTAGAAAATATAAATAACCTTAAAAAATAAATCAGTGAATCCCAGCACTTGGGAGACCAGCAGGCTGCTCTTCGTGAGTTCTAAGCTATTATGTGTTACATAGTGACACGCTGGCTCAACAAAGTAGTAAAAGTCGTGTTTCTTAGATATGTTTATTTTCTTTATTGGTGATCAAGTAGTTGGGACCTGCCTGATAATTTTAAAAGATTCTCCATACAGGGAGATCCTTAGAAAGAATGAATTATTAGACTTTGTTCCAAGAAAAGAGATTTATAAGATGGATTGGGGAAAGATCTCCCTAGGGAGTGAGCTCAGCTCCTAAAGCTGGGACCAGTGATTCCTTTTCCTGAGACAAGTTTTCTGGAGATGTATAGCTTCCGAAGCCTCTGAGCCTTGTTATCCTGGGTCAAGGTAAAAATAACCATGACCATATGCTCTTTTTAAAAATTTCCTAGGCTGTAAGCGGAAGTGACTGGCTTGTGTTTCTGCTGATTTCCTGTTTCTCATTGCACAGCGAGCTGCTATTTTGAAAGACAGTTCTTGAGCTCAGATCATAAATATGGATTGAAAGATGGATTGGCTTTACAGAAAAACACTCGGGTCCATCGGCTCATGTTCTATAGAAACTTTTCCCTGGCCGTTCTATTCACTCTTTCAGAGAATCTACATTTCGACCCCACCAGGAAAGCCAGGAAATTCACCGGAGACCAGTGCTATTGAAGTCGGGGAACAGAGACCTTGCCTGTCAGCCAGCCCAGCGGTAAGTCTCAGTATGTGAGTATGTTTACATGTATGTGTGTGTGTGTGTGTGTGTGTGTGTGTGTGTGTGGAGGGTGTCCTGTTTGGATTTGTATGTGTTTAGATGTGTGTGTATGTGTGTGTGTTTGTGTGTTTGAGTATATTTACTGTTTATAAACATTTGTGTTTGTGTACATATGTGATTACACTCCTTGTGGTATGTTTAAGTTGTGTAGTGTTTGTATTATATATGTGTATATAATTTACATATTTATATATGTTGTATGTATGTATGTTTGTGTACTGACAGGCACATTTAAGTGGCTATGTAAGTGCATTTCTGTTTATTTGTATGCGCACATACATCTATATTGACAGGCATATGTGAGTGGCTATGTTTGTACATTTCTGTTCATTTGTATGCTCGTTTACGTGCATGTGTTTGAATGGAATACACTCTATTTTCATGTATGTGTCATATTGGATGTATACTTGAGTTTACATATCTATATTGTTCTTGTGTATGCACGTGTTGTATATTTGTATATGTTTTCAGCTGTATAAATAGCATGTATGCTGCATAAATTTGGTTTTGTATGTGTGTGTGTGTTTAAATGTATGTGTACTGAATTTATGGTAGATATCAAGTTTATATTTTTTATTTAAATTTATTTCATAGGAGACATTTTGATAGTGTTTTTCTTCTTTTTCACACCTCCTTACCACATTTCATGTTCTCTCTTAAAAAATATAAAATAAAAAATTTAAAACCTGAAAAATCAAAATAAGCAATAAAAACCCCAATAAGACAAAAAGTCAAAACAAAATGAAAAAAATTAAAAAGCCCACAAAACTAATTGTTCGATTTGAAGCCCATGTCAGTGATAGATAGTAAACCCAAAATACCCAAAATCAACTCAATGGCATGTTTTTTGGAGGTTCTTCATCTCATAACACTTTGTCAGGGTGGTTAGGGCTTCCAGTTTTAAGATTTGGGGATTCCTGAGCATATGAACATGTGTGTCTCTGCATCTATATGCGTTTGTTTGTTTGCCTATTTGGTTCTATTCTGCTTTGTTTTTTCCCTATTATTATTATTACTGTTATTATTATGCCTTGATTTTTGAGAGACAGAAGGAATACGAATTCTGATGGGAGTAGCATCAGGAAGGATCTTGAGGGTGTTGGGAGAGAAGAAACCATAGTCAGAATATTCTGTATTGGAAAAAAAATTTTTTTTGAATTAAAAAAAAAAGGAGGAAAAAGCCCACAAAACCACAGTGTTTGTTTTGTGTTACACATGTATTTCCATGTATTTTATATATGTTGTAAATAGGTTGTATATTTATAAATACATGTGTGTGGCTGTGTAGTGTACATGCACTCACATGTATGTGTGTGCTTGTAGAAAGAACTGTGACGCAGAAGCTCACAGAGAGCCTTGTGTTCTCTGGTGACCTTTATGCTTAATCTTTCCTGTTTTCTCTCAGTGATGGGTTGCTGAACCCAGCCAGAGTCTTGCACACTGGAAAGCATTCTACCTGAGCTGTGTCCTCACTTCCAGTGGCCAATACTCCCTGTACTTGTTTGTGAATCTTTCTTTCTGAGCAAGATAACAGGGTGAATGTCTGCCTCATCTGGGTTAGAGATAGAAATGCAAAATGTAGCCTATGTGTGTGGCATTGTTCACGGGGGTGGGGGACAGCGAGGTTCAGAGGATGAGCCTCTTTCCTTTGACAGTGCTAAGGTACAGTACTTGGTCTTTAGCTATCAGCCTCCCAGGATAGGGGGATTCTTGAGCTCTTCAGCTTCTGCTGGGACCATTTTCCTGCCGACCTACCTGGTCTCCAAACAATGAATGAGGTCAGGGAAGAAGCACTGTCTCATTTTCCACCAAGCACGAAAGGAAACAAGGATGAAGAATGAGGGCTCTGTAGTGTTTAGGCCTGCAGGTCATAGATGCAGGAGGCACAAAGGCAGTCACTGAAGCTGGAAAACTGCTCATGCCAGGATGCAGCTGACCAGATCTGAGCGAGACTATTGACGGAACCTGTTTCCTCACTCTTCTTTGGAAGCCACTAGACTTTGTTCAGCTACCTGAATCCACATGCTAGCCCATCAAGCCAGACATCTGCTGAAACATTATAAAAACATGTCTCAAAGTCACCTCCTCAGAGGCTCCCAATGGCTGCTCCCTGGGATTCAGAGACAATAGAGCAATTTGCTAGCTGAGAAGAGTAAAGTATCCAGTAGTGCTGTGGTGATGAGCCCAGATCTCCTGCACTTGGGCACCCCATCCCAGAGCCTTCATCTGGATTGTTTAACCCTGACTGAGAGAGACTTGGTCATTCTAGGAAAGCCATGGACCATGCAGTTTTTTTTCCTGATCCTGATAACAGCACTGTAAGTTCTCGAAACAGGACAGTGTTAGCTCAGGAAGCAAGCATTGCTCTTTCATTAGAGCAGTGTTAGGAGTTCAGGGCTGCTATGGCTCTAATTTGTAAAGGGAAGTAAACGTCTATAACAACAATATGTTGTGACATTGGAGGAGCAGGTCTCTTCAGATGTAGGCCTACAAATTTTCCCTGAATGGACACTGAGGCCCAGGCAGTGAGTGTGAGCATCCTAGCTAATGACTATGTCTCCATTGCACACTGAGGTGCCCGGATCTTAGCAGGGTCTATCTTGCACTATGAAGATGCCCATTGCTACTGTCTCCCTCACAAATGCTGAGTGCAGCTACTTACAGCCAGTTCTCAGTGCTAAAGCCTAAGTGCTCTGTCTAGACTCAAGACCCAAAGTTTTACCCTCTCCCTGTAACTTCCGGATCCTGCCCATATAGATCTTATATGGTCTGAGACACAAAAGTCAAGACAACACTGCTTCCTTCTTTGCTTCTTTCTCTCCTTCACCCTTCCCTTTCTAGAGAGCCCACTCCTCACTCCAGGCCCTCAATGCACAGTGCAGGACACAGTCTCCCCAAACACATTCAGTGGCTCCTTTCTCTATGACAAATACTCTCTTACATTCATGATAGAGACCACAGTTGGGTGGGAGTTTGGCTCCTAAAGACTACAGAGAATGTCTCATACTCCTCTTCCTCCCTCCTCTTCAAGCACCTGCCCCCAAACCTGTGGAATGACTTTACCCTGACAAGAGAAAGACAAATACCCCTTAAAATATAGTCAGTAAAAATGTACAGGTTGGAAGGATGGGTGAATGGATAAAAGTGCTTGCCAGGACAACCTAACCACCTGAGTTTGATTCCTGGCACCCACTGGGGAAGGAGAAAACAGACTCTCAAAAGTTGTCTCTAACCTCTACATGTCCACTGTGGCACATCACTGCTGACATGTGCCCAGCACGTGAGTATGCTCACACACATACCTAAAAATTAAAGTTAGTCACATATTTTTAAGAGGCATTTTTTTCCCTGTAGGCAGAAGAAGAAGAGTGTGATCACAGTCCGGAGAAGAATCCCACAAGGCAGTTGCCCCTGCGCTCTGGACAAGGACTGACAACAGGTATACTACTTTCCTAGCAGAGGTGAATCAGGGAAGTGCAGATGGGGATGCTGGTGTGCAAATGAACATGGGACCACACACTGAGTGCTGGGAGGGGCAGATGAAGGCCCTCATCACAGAGACTACCCACTGCAGTCTAAATAAAGCAAACAGGCTCTTCTTTATACCAGGAAGAACCCCTGACAGGTGTGATGGCCTTGGGAGGTAAGAATTGCCAGTCCCAAGGCCAAAAGAGTCTTCACACCTAGGCTCCTCCTTGAGAAGGACATGCGGGTCATACACATGATGAGACTTGCTTTGACTGGAAACTCTGGAAGTCAATAATCCTTGTGTGGGTGGTTAGCTGAATCAGATGTGTCATACTGACTGACAGTGCCATGCGAGCAAGCAGAATGGGTAGGGCTGGGCTCAGCCGCCACAGAGATTCACCACTGCTACCTGACCTAGGAAGACAGAATTTAGGGATGCTAGATTCCTACCCATGTTTTCTTTCTAGAAGAAGCTAACTATGATTCATTATATTTTAACATGTTTTTTCAACATAATTTTTTTCTTTATGAATTTGAAATGCCTGGAATGTCAAGGAAAAAAATAAGCCTGATTACTTTACCACAAGGAACAGTCACCCAACACAGACTGAGCCTTTTTCACTTCTTAAAGGAAGCAAAGTTAGTCATTATTCAAAAAATCTCCTCTCTGCTTCTAATGATGCATTTAGCTTCTAAATATCAGCTCGAGGGGCTCAGATAGGAGCTGCTCTTTGACCCTAACTGCGCCTTATGAGGCATCCAACCACCTATACTTGAAACTCCCATGAACCCACTCAAATTCATTTTTATCCCTCTTTGGAAAAGCTCAAGAGAGCCGTGAAGACTTCAAGTCAGCCTAGAGTGTAGGTATATAGGAATAAACATGTGAGTGCTGAGAAGGCGTGGAAGGCAGAGCCTAGCAGCCCTTGCAAGTGTTGGTGCTCTGTAATCTGAGAGCCATCAGTGTCTCCCATGGGGACCACCCTTGGAAAACCATCATTTGCCACTTCATATGCTTTCAGTCTTAGCACCCACAACTTCAGGAGAAGTTCCTTCCTAGCCTCCAGCCTCCAGATTTTTTTTTAAATATTGTCATTGGATTACTCAGAGTTTGGTTAGCATCTGAGTCTTCCTTCTCAGCTGGTGGCTCTGATGTCCCCTTGGTAAGAATGTTCACTTCCACCTTTCAGGACTAAGGCTGAGAATGTAAGCCCAGGGCAGACCCCAGGGACAGGTGCTGGCCTTTGTCACTACTGCTGCCCTCCTCCTGTGACACTGCTTCTCAGGTACTAAGGGGCATGGCCCTGATAAGCAGAGAGGATAGGATAGGTTCTCATCTCATCTCCTTCTGGTGTTTGGTTTTGTAAACTTCTTCCAGGTCTGAAGGAGAAAAACCTCACCCCAAAGAGACTGCAGCTCCTTCTGGTGGGGAAAACAGGAAGCGGGAAGAGTGCGACAGGGAACAGCATCCTTGGCAGGCGAGCCTTTGAATCCAAAATCAGCTCTAGACCAGTGACCACCACATTCCAGAAAGGGAGTAGAGTGTTTGCGGGGAAAGAACTTGAGGTGATCGACACCCCAGATATTTTGTCACCTCAGAACCAGCCTGAGGCAACAGCTAAGAAGATCCGTGACCTCTTGGATTCACCAGGGCCCCATGCAGTGCTCCTGGTGATACAGGTGGGCCGGTACACTGCTGAAGACCAGGCGGTGGCCAGGTGCCTCCAGGAGATCTTTGGAAACAGGATCCTGGCTTACACTGTTCTTGTGTTCACCCGGAAGGAAGACCTGGCTGAGGGCTCCTTAGAAGAATATATTCAGGAGAACAACAATAAAAGCCTGGATGTTCTGGATGTCACATGTGAGAGGCGCCATTGTGGCTTCAACAACAAGGCACAAGGGGATGAGCAGGAGGCCCAGTTGAAGAAACTTATGGAGGAAATCGAATTGATCTTGTGGGAAAATGAGGGCCATTGTTACACCATGGAACTTCCAAATGTTCCCAGCAAGACTTTAACCAAGTAGCCAGGCTCTGTGGAGGCAACCATTAAAGAGTCCTGGCTGGAAAGGCTGTCCCAGATTCAGATGGCCTCTGAGAAGATCTGTAGGTACTGATGCAGAGGGCATCCATGTGAGTCAAGCTGGCCATAAGCAGGAACGTCTTAGTCAGTGTTCTAATGGTATGAAGAGACACCATGATTGTGGCAACTCTTATAGAAGAAAGCATTTAATTGGGGCTTGCTTACAGTATCAGAGGTTTAGCCCATTTTATCTGGGCTATTTAATAGGTTGTGTTCTATAACCAGGTTCTAACCATTGATGTACTTCTAAGCTCTTGAGAGACTTTGCTGCAATGACATATGTACAGTGACTAATTCTGAACAGTATATGTCTTTCCTGGGGAGGGGCAGGAATAGTGCCATCTTTTGTGAGCTAAGTAGAGTTGGATGTATAGGAACAGATTACCAAGCACAAGCAAGTCTTGCAACAGAGTCAAAGATAGGCAGGGCATGGCAGAGATCCCAAGGAGTCAAATATGAGAGAGACAACCCAGAGCCATCCCCTGTGTGCTGTCTCCCCTGTGCTCCACCATAAGTTCCCAATAAAGCCTACATGTCCCACTGGTACCACTTGCCTCATTGTGATTTTTATCTGATTTGGGGAAAGAACCTTGAACTGATTGGTCACCACAGTGGCTTTGACATACATAGCAAGATCTATCCTGGGCTATGGAAGAATATGAATAGGAACCTAGTAAGAAACAAAAAATAAAGATAAAAATAAAAATAAATGAATCAAGCCACTTGATTCTCTTGAACCATAACAAAAAGGTGTTGTGGGTACTTCTTCTGGGTCAGAATGAGTGAGGTTGGGATAAGAACTGAAGAAGCCAGCCTTGGCCTAGAAGGAGAGCCTTACCCCAAGGCTATGGGATGTGGGACTATCTACATCTGCACGATCTTGGTTAGAAACTGTCAGTGCTCCCTTCCCCCATGAGGCTGGGATGGGTCACCCTTGTTACCTCCCCTTTTTCTTTTGGGTCCATCACTCGGATTTAGATCCAGCTTTGGAAATATTAGAAAGCAAAGGATATTTTCATGCTCATATGAACTCTTTTACCTTGATACGGAGTGTAGATGGGGGGGTCAAGGGAGGGTCTTTATATGTAAATGAGTTCTACAGGAAGATCATTTAGAAGGGTGAGCAGAGGGAAGGGTATCTTTGAAAAAAGAGATCCTGAAAAAGAAGGCAGGGTGTTTAGATGTCAGGTGTAGTAGAAGCTTGGTTTTTACAAAAACTCTGCAACACACGGACGTCTTCCAGGAGAGATGTTCCCTACAGATAGGGTATGACCAACAAAAGAAAGAAACAGGACATTAGCTCAGACCTCTTACAGGAAGCAGTTTAACCAACCTGTCAAGCCTCAAATGCAGCTGAGCATCTGGGAGATTCAAAAGAGGTCGTGGGAGTGTGACCTCTTTGGCTAATCAGTAGCTAAAGGGAGGAAGGGACAAGATCTCTATTACTTCTTCTACTCCCTTCAGCTGTGCAGTGGAGGCTCCCTCCCCTACAGAAGGTTGGGAAACTGGATGGTAGGGACTGCATGGGGACCATTAGGACTCAGAAGATGTGGCCTTGAGGTCCTGCCGGGTGATTATCTGCAGGTCTGTGTCTAACCTCTTCTGTCTGCCTAGAGAGAAGAACTTCTAACCTCTGTTACACAGGCAAAAACATCACAAATCACAAATGACAAATGACGGTGATGGCTCTGGTTTGGAAAATTGCTGGGAAGTCCCAGGTAAAGGGTGCAGCACTTCCTTGTATTGTTTTGACTTCCCCAAACAGGAAACAGACTGTTTCCTCTCCCTTGTCTCCTCACAATCAGATAGAACCACCGCTTTCACTTCCTCCATCATCTCCTTCTGCCCCCAGGTAGCCCCAGCACTGAGAGCTGGGCACAACTAATCAGGCATCTTGATATCCCTAGACTGAATCAGCTACCCAAACAAGTGTCTCTATTATAGATAAGCCTTGCACTTTGTAATAACATTCCAAGGATACAATGGATCTATAGATAGTATGGATACACTGTGTTACTGAGCACAGCGGGGAAAGGAGTACTGAGCAAAGAGAATGTGCTCTAAAAATCTCAACACAAGAGGGCTCATTCAGGTATCGGCTACAGCAGGACACACTGACAAGATGTAAAGCAGACAGTGATGTCTTTCTGTTAATGTGTAAAGTCCTGCTCTGCCAACAGTAGGCTTTCTAGGAATAAAGGCTTTGAGGAAGCTAAAAGAAGCCACTGTAAGTCAGGAGGTGCCTGGAAATGATGTAATTTTATGTGAAATCATGAAATAATTTCATTTAAACACAAACTAGGATTGGAATCCCAGAAGAAAGCTGAACATTTTCTTTTCTACATTTCTTTATTCTCTCATAGTGCTTTCTCACCCATTGTAGTTGGGGGGAGATTACCAGTGAGCTGCATGTAAAACAGTGCAGTGTGACCTGCTGAGTGGCTCTAGGGTAGAGGCATTCTCTGCAGTTCTACATGGTGGCTGCAGGCACTCTCTCAGGGAAGACTTAGATAGCCCAGCTGTCCTGCAGTGGCTCCAAGGACAGATGGACTCTTCTGAGCACACTTCTGGTCCTCTCCAGTGATGCGTCCTGTCCACAGGATCTGAGAAGTCAACACAGAAGTCTCAGCTAAGGTAAATCAACCTCAGTCTTCAGATCAGGAAGTATCCTTTGTTACAACTGGTCTAAAATTCCCTATGGCATACGGGGATGGCTCCCAGTCAGCCCAGGAATGCCACATTGGCATTGTTTGACTACATCTCAGAGATAATTCACGAATGTGGCTTGGTAATCAAAGGAGCTGATTTTGATGTGACAAAGGGAGGCTGTGAGTCTGTTGGTGGCTAGGATAAGCTTCATCAGAGCCATGTCTCCCTCCCTTCCTACTCAGCATTCTTTCACAGCTACTTCTAGTCTCAGAATCATAGGAGAAAGAGGAAGGTGGCATGGATATGCAAGAGAACAAGGCCTTTTATTACCAAGATGAAGGAAGTGCAGAAACCCACAATACTTCTGCTTATAATCTCGGTCATAAGGCTGCCGCCAGCCACAGGAAACCCTGTGGAATGCAACCCTGGTGGACACTTTGCTTTCTAGGTAATGGTATAGCTGTGTTCATAAGGAAGGACCAAAGGGTTGTGCAGACAGAAGGAAGTTAGCCCATTCGACTCCTATCAGGTCACTCAGCTTTTCTCTCCTCGCTCTGAAGCCACCCCAGTCTCCTATCCCTGGATAACTTCATACTACAACCCACTGTCCAAGCTAAGGTCCTGTTAATTCTACATAGAAGCCAAAAAAATGAGTCAAGAAATAAATCCTCAGAGTATGACTCTGGTTTCAAACGGTACCAGAGCTTGTACCTGGCCAGACTCCCTCAGAGACACTCTGGATAGAAAGAAGTCAAGCAAACCACCAAAGCTCAAGGGAAGAGGAGAGCTGAATGCTCGTGAGCTTCGTATTTCCTGGAGTAACACCTGGTGAGAGGGGACTTGAGACGCATGTTTGTTTAACTTATTCTTTTACCTTAGCCTTTGAGTCTTTTTCTTGGGTTGCTCCCATACTAACCACCTACAGTTCCACTGTACGAGAGTCCTGAGCAAAGGAAGTTGGATGGTGTTAGTGAATGTTAGGTTTCAAGATTGGGACAAACGTCTGAGGTCACTGTTTAATACTGGCTGCTAGGTTCTTCCAGCATCCTTCAGTCCCTATTTGTTACAGGGCCCTCTCGGTTGGCATACCCTGAACTCTGCAACCCCAGGGGCTAGGCGGCTTTTTCCTACATAATCCAATCATTTTGATTAGTCACTCTTTTTGTACCTTTGGCGGCTGCATCTGGCTTCCTTCTCCCTTCTCCTTTCTCCTCCCCTTCTCCTCACATGACCCAGGTCAGTCTGGTCATGCCCACTCTGGACTTTTCCAGACGTCTAGCTATGCTCTCCCACATATCTATAATAAACCATATCCTTCACCATATCTAAGAGCAGTTATGTGTCTTTCTTTCTTTTTCTGTCTTTCTTTTATGTGTCTTTTATGAAAAAGCCATAACAGAAACAATCCATCCTTAACAAATGCTCACATTAAGAAGGCTGCCTTTTTTGGTTAACTCTGTATTAATATTTTCCACATTAGAAGATGATCATTACTATCTACTTCCTGTGTGCTTTTATGATGTGAACACTGCATTTTACAAAAAAAAAAAAAAAATCCAGTATTTGTCATATATATTTACCAGGTACCTAGATATTGTTGAAATGTAAAGTGTGGGCCAAGGTCTAATAAGTACTTTTCAAACACATCTTTGGGTGTGGCTAGTATAGCATTTCTGCACCATTGTAGAATGCCTACATTGAGACTGAGATCCTGGGCTGGACAAAGGAAGGAAAAGATATTTCTCTTGCTTCAAGTATTGGGGGAAAAAAAAGCAGGACATCAAAGACATGCCTCCCAGGAGTCTTTGAGGAAAAGATACACAGAAAGGACTGAATCAAATAAGGTACAGTATCATTTTTGCCCACTTTATTGCTCTGCCTAGTATGTAACTCCCTGGTCATTAATGAGAGTCCACAGCAGGGACTTGCAGTCAATGTGTGCTTAAGTATGTCCTTCTTTTACCCACATCGAATGTGCCCATGAAGGCCAAACTAATGAGAGCAACAAAGACTGTGTACCTGCCTAAAGTAGCCCTTCTTGGTGCCCATAGAGTAGAAAGAGAAAGGAAGACTATAGCTCACTTCTGCTCACCAGGGGCCCCAAGAAAGAATAATCTGGTCTCATCTTTTGAAAAACACAAATATAAACAGGAAATGTGGTTCAGTGCTTCCCCAGTCCCACCCTGGGACAGAGCAGAACCAACCTCTGCCCTTCCGGGGCGACAGGACTTTAAAGTTTTTAATGGCGAGTTGCCTCCTCTTCTGGTGTGGCTCTTTAGACACTTCCCATATGGCACTAAACAAAATTACTTGCATGTTTTATAATTTTCAATCAGCCAAGGGTTTTGTTTTATGACTTCATGGGAGATCTTTCTTATGTAATAAAAATCTAAATATTTAGGAGCCAAGTCTAGTGACACATGTCAGAGGCAGAAACAGGTGGATCTCTGTGAGTTCCAGGCCAACCTGGTCTACAAAGTAAGGACAACCAGGGCTACACAGAGAAACCCTGTCTCAAACAAGTAAACAAACGAACAAAATGTAAATATTTAGTGTTTTTCCCAGAACTCCCCAATAGTGAAGCTCTGCTTTGTAACATTTCTCTAATTAGCATTTGGACAAGTAGACTTCCAAGGTTATATGCTACACCTCCAGGTTGTGAAGAGTTAGTGTAACAGAAGGATCCAGGGACTTCCTCGTAGCCAGTCTCAAAAACAAACAAATAACAACAAAAAGTAGAGAAGTTCTGAGGGTAAGACACCTCTTTGAAGCCTGAGAACTTGAGGTTGGTCCCTGGGACCACATGGTACAGGAAGAGAACCAACTCCCACAAGTTGTCCTCTGATCTCTACATATGTGTGCACCATATGCATCTACACACATAATAAATGTAACCAAAACATAGAAAATAAGGTAGAGATTGATGGAAGAAGATTCTCTGGCTTCCACATGCATATTATACACATGCACATGTACCAGCCCACACACATACAAAATACTTGTGATGGAAGAGGCTACAAAGTGATCCTGTTCTACTCCTCCTGGGAATGCACCCCAGAGAGTCAAACCAACCATGAAATACAGATAAATGTATGACTATAATTATTATCACACTACGCAGTCTAGGAGTCCATAAAAGAATGAAGGGATAAAGAAAATATGAGATATACACGTATGGCTATTGAGGAAAGAATGTTACTTTATTTGTAATAAATGGATAGAATTAGAGATTATTATGCTAAGTAAAATAAGCCAGACTTAGAAACACAAATATCGTGCTTTTTTCTGTCATATGTGAAATCTAGATTTTTTTAAAGGCATTAAAACCCAGGGGGAGTGATTTAGGAGAAGGAAGGGGTTTAGAAGAAGTGGGAGGAGGTAACTGAGGAAAAGGGAGCCAGAGAGATGGCTTAGCATATCTGCTGTTTGCCACGGATATACAGTAAAATAATAATTAAACAAGCAAAACAATGAGTGCTTGATGCTATTACAGAGGATTCAAGTTCAGCTCCCACACCCATGTTAGGTGGATTATAACTGCCTGTAACTCCAGCTTCAGAGGATCCAATGCTTGCTTTCTGTCTTCTTCTGTGTTGTTCAAGTACCTGCACACAAATAGTCTTTGTTAAGACAGTAAAGATCAGAC
The DNA here is from genome assembly GCA_902729485.2 of Mus minutoides. Lineage (NCBI taxonomy): Eukaryota > Metazoa > Chordata > Mammalia > Rodentia > Muridae > Mus > Mus minutoides. The sequence goes on from LR750053.1 coordinate 59,202, forward strand.
TCCTTTATTGTAAAAGTCACTTTTATTTACCTGACTAAATGTCATTTTCACACACCTGATGTAATCGTTGTCTTGGAGACTTACAGCTGAATAAGCTCACCCTTTCTAGTTTTTCTAAATTCTGACTGCCGGGTTCAACTCAGCTGTTCTAGTTTAAACTCTTCTCCAAGCTGATTGATACAAACTGGCTTCTCTCAGCTTCTCACTGAATTGTTCTGCTTGGCCTCAAACTAACTCTAGCAATATGTTCTAATCTTTTGGTTCCTTCTCATTCTCTGGCTCATTCTGTCTTTACCTGCATCTAGCTTGCTCTCTCTGCAATGTGTCTCTGTAAAACTGTCCCAGTAAAACCGCCTTCTGTCTGTCTGTCTGTCTCTCACTCTCTCTATGTCTTTCTATGTCTCTGTGTCTCTGTATCTATCTATCTATCTATCTATCTATCTATCTATCTATCTATCTATCTATCTATGTCTCTCTGCCTCTTTCTCTGCACTGCTCTATTTCTCATGTCCTTGTGAGAGGCATATCATATCTCTAACTTATTCTGTCAAATCTTTCTCAGATTCACCTCTTTGTCTGCCCTTTAATTAGACCTCACTTTCAAACATAGAAGCTTCCTTCTATAAACTTAGTTTATGTATATTGTTTGGGATTAAAAGTGTGTACTAAGTGAATGTCTCTATTCCAGCCAGAGTAGCCATGTTGCTGAATTAAAATTCCTCTACGGTTTGTATTCTTGATTGATGATTGATATGGGAGGGCCCAACCTATGGGATGGATGATATGGGAGTGGCCCGGGTGTATTAAAAATGTTAAGCAGGAGGCCAGCTGGGAGAGAGAGATACCCAATGATAAGTGCCCTATGATAAGTGAGTATGTGATGGAGAGAGATGGGTGAGAATGCAAACCTGAGCATTTCATTCACTGTGGAGGGAGGCGGAACTGGAGACATCACAGCCATGAGGAACAGGCAGCTATAAGGAACCTGGGGCCATGATGATGTCCTTGGCTGCCACCAAGGGCCATGTCTGAATCTGAAGACTCACTGCAGCTGGGGTATGTGCTGATGGCTGTGGTCTGTGTTGCCACCAAAGGCCATCTGGATTTCAGTAGTCTGAACTGCTGCTTGAGACCATGTTGATGTCTGATGGCCTTACTGACACCAGAGACTAAGCTGATCTGCCACCTGAGGCCATGATGACATCTAAGCCCAAGCTGCCACCAGGAGCTATGTCTGGGTCTGTGGTCCTATGGCAGCCATGGTCTGTGTTGATGCCTGGGTTCATGCTACCACCAAAGGCCATACAGATGTGTCTGGTCTGGGCTGCCACCTGAGGCCAAGTTGATATCCCAGAACTGTGGTGAACTGGCCCCACCCCTTGCTTGCATAAGGAGAGCCTGTCCTGCCCCTTGCTAGTCAGCCTGGGAGAACTGGCTCTGGTGGTGTTGGTGTGGGAGAGCTGGCCCCGCCCCCTCATCTGCCATGTGGTGGTGTGGGCAGAGATGGACCACATCTCACCTCCCACCCCCACCTCCACCCCCACTACCCACACCGTATGGGTGAGCTGGCCTTGCTGGTACTGATGCAGGAAAACTGGTAGGCTGACCAATTCAGCTACCACCCAGGACCCAGATTCAGGGCTTGGGGTTGGTTCACCACAACATCCCCTGCATCTGGAGTGCATGAAAGGGCCAGTCCTGTTGACTCAAAGCTACAGGACTTTTATGACACAGGACAACAACAGGGTATTCAAGAGGAGCCCTGTTGAGGATCCAGTATAGATAAGTGTAGCAGAAGTCAGAGGCCTTAAACCAGACCAGTGAACATTTTCAAGTAAAGCTGTTTGGGCAAAAGGGTAGGTACACTGTGTGACACACTGCAGCTTCCACATCGAGATGGTTTTTTTGTCTTGTTTTCTTTTCTTTTAGTGTGTGTGTGTGGGGGGGGAGGTATGCAGCATCAGAGGGGGATATGAAGGGACAGGGAAATAATTGGGATTGGGGTGCATGATGTGAAATTCACAAAGAATTGACAAAAAGTTTTAAAAAGTTAAGCAAGTTATGGGCACCAAGTAAGTAAGCAGCAATCCTCCATGGCCTCTGCATCCGTTCCTGTCTGCAGGTTCCAGTGTTGAGTTTCTTCTGTTCCTCTGTGAAGGGTTATAAGCTGTAAGATAAAAATAAACCCTTTCTTCTTCAAGGTGCGTCTGGCCATGGTGTTCATCACAGAAGCTGCCCAGTCCTCTGTGCTCTTTCCACCCCCTCTTACACAATGTTCCCTGAGCCTTAGATACAGGGGTTGTGTTGTGGATGTGTCAATTAGGGCTGGGCATCCCACAGTGAGCTGGTCTCTGCATTTTGACGAGTGACTTTCTGTAATGGTTACCTGCTGCCAAAAGACCCTTAGAGAAGGCCAAAGCTGATGAGGGGAGTGCAGGTCACACAGTCTCCTGTGGTTCTGTGCCCCTCCCAGGACTGCAATGACTATTTCCTGTGCCCTGAAACACTCGGGGATCCTGTAAAAGCCCATGGAACCACAGAGACCAGGGGAGAGCACAAACACAGTCCCCCACTATCACAAATTATGCAGTCAAGCTTCCCCGAATTTGGGGAATTTGCAGAGGTCAGCACATCCGAAGTACAATGGATAAGCCTTGCCCTGGGAAAACCACCTTCATGATCATGGTATCTCCCCTGCCAGCTGAAACAGCTTCAGCGATGCACAGGACACACACAGCTCTGACCACTTAAGACACCAACCAGTCCCCAGGGAGAGCATCTGCCAGGACATGAAAATCAAGGCCCCTGTTTTCTGCTTCCCCAATTGCTCTACTTAGAAATCAGGCAGCAGGCTCGGTGCCCAGAGTCCACGGTTAGGTGGGCTGGTTTATTTATGTTGCTCTGGAACACAGCTCTCTCCAACGGGTACTCTGGGTATGGGCGGCCAGGGTAGGAGTTGCGGGGCGGGGGGGTGCTCAGTTTTAGTTACCCCCAAAGTTAAATCCCAACAGACACCTCTTCAACACCCCGAGTTTCAAGGAAAAAGACGGATGTGGGTGGACAAGCTCCACCATACAACTTAAAGTGCCAGGAGTGTCTCACCTCAAAAAAGAAAAAAAAAAAAAAGCTTAGAGAAGCCAATTTGGAAATAGGAAAGAACGAAGTGGGCTGCCACTGGTGCCCCAGGGGACTTTGGGAAGAAGCACTGAGGATTCCTAGAAACCAAGTGAGGGTAACTCAGAAGAAATATAGCAAAAGGAATAAAGAAATGATTGTTACTATCTCTATATTAGAGGAAACTTGTGTGCCAGGAAAAGCTCACAGGCCTCAGAATCCGAAGACACAGTTTCTGCCATAAGAAAACAAGGACCCAAAACAGTTGTGGCCTTTGACCAGTGAAGGATCAAGATTGTGGTTCAAAGATTTCAGAGGAAAGAGGTTGGGAATCGGGGAGTGACTCAGTCAGGAAAGTACTTGTCCTGCAAGCTTGAGAACCCATGTTTGATTCCCAGAACCTGTATGAAAACCTGGGTGTGGTGGCAGGCACTTGTAATCTCAGGGTTGGGGAGGTGGAGGTAGAAATATCCTCAGGGGTCACAGGCCAGCCACTTCAGCTGAATTAGTGAACTCCAGGTCAGTGGGAAGGAAGCACTATCTCAAGGGAGGTAGACAGCATCACTAAGGAAGACGCCTGAGATCGTCCTGTACCCTCCACAAACACCCATGTACCTGCACACATACAAGCTTGCATGCACACATACACATGTGTACACATATATGCACATGCCTAAGAAAACAAGGCAGGAGATGAGATGCCATGGGGATACAGCAAATCTGGTTCAAAAAACACCTTACACTTCTACCAATAAGATGAAATCCGTCTCTGTGCTGTTACAGCAGCACCATCTTCCAACACAAAACAGATTTCAGTTTTAAATATGTGTGAGACAACAGAAAAGTTTATTATAACAGCAATAAGCAAATTAGCTGGGTGGGGGCAGAAGCAGCATGATTGGCTATAACATGGGTTCAGGTTAGGGCTGCAGTAGCCAGATCGTTTCTCAAGGAGAGAGCTGACTACTGATCACATTGGTTAAAAGGCTGGAGAGACTTCTAGAGACACACCTGAACAGAGCAAACATTGTGATATCACCTGCTGAGTTTCCAACTTGTGTTCATCCTAGATTACTTGACTCATGAGATCTGCTTTGCCTTCAAAGGGCAGCTGGGGAACAACTTGATGCCATTCATGAAAATATAATTAAACAAACCTGACATCCATTGAGAACTGTATGCTATCTATCTCTGACTAAAGATTACCTCATGCAAAGAATGTAAATTCTTAATAAAACATACAAAGCAGTTGTCCAAAATATGAGTATCATGTGTAGAAGGTGCAGGGGAAGATTACGGTTGAGAATCCAGAGGAGAAATGGGTTCATCTTACAGTCATTTTCTGTGGCCTCCTGGGTAACTTTCACTGAGGAAGAACTCAAGGCAGCAAGCAGTAATACGTTCAGCTTTGGAGTTTCACAAATTGAAGATTGGTCATTGTCTTGATAAGTCAATTGAACAACTACCAATGGTAAACTTCATCCCTTCATCCTGGAAGACAGAATCTAGAGCATTTGGGCGTTGAGAAGTGAGCTCTGTAGGGCAGGGTTATCAAGGAAAATGCAGAAAATAGAAATAAGATCTAGTCTTATAGACTAAGCCTAGTCTTTCATAAACTGGTTGAAGATAAAGGAAGCAATCTCCCATGCTTTTATGATTAATTCTGTTGGGGTACGCCAAGAACCGAGTTCCCTGGAAGGCGAACCGGGGCTGCAAGAAAGACTAGATGGGAAAGAAAAAATGGACACCAAGGCAAAGTCCCTCTGTACAAGGCATCTCAATCTTTATTTTAGAATCTTTGGGTTGTAAGAGGGTAGGCCCTGCCCAGAGTCAGTCTGCACAAGCGCCTGGAAGGAGTCCAAAATCCCAGGCACTGTGGAATGCCTCATTGGGAAGTAGGATCTGGGCGAGGCAAGGCAGACAGGTAGCAGGGTCCCTGGAGAAGCAGGCGGGGGGGGGCACTAATCATCCATAAACTGGTTGAAGACAAAGGAAGCAATCTCCCATGCTTTTATGATTAATTCAAGTATCTTACTTGTGTTCTCAACTTCCCTCCTAGCATTTTGTTGATTCTTTGTAAAGTCATCCTCCCTCTGCTTGAATTCCCTCTCCATACGTGCCCTTCTCTTTTCCTTCTCCAGTTCATCTCTCAGACCTCTAATCTGTTCTTCATACTCCTGTCTTATCCGTGCTTTCTCTCTCTCTAGCTCCTTTCTGTAAAATTCTTGAATCTTCCAGGTCTCTTTCTGGATCACACTCTCAGCACTTTCATACATCTTATTAGTAAAGCATCTTCCACCATTTTCCCTCACCATGCTCTGGACCAAGGTCAACAGTTGCATCTTCTGCTCTTCCTTTTCAGCGTCTGAGGCTCTGTTGTTGAACAAACAGTAGCGATTCTGGAACTCATGCATCATCTCTTGAAAGAATTTAGGAGCCTTCTCTAAGTACTCATGGATATCGGTGTCTTCCAAGTCATCCTTCCTGGTGAGCAAGAGAATCATGAATCTTCTAGCCTGTTTTCCAAACATGCCCAGAATTTTCTGTGTAGCCTTGTGTTCTTCCACAGTATAACGCCCCAGTGGGATCACCAGGAGCAGAGCATGAGGCCCTGGAGAGGTCAGGGCAACATAGCGAGTGATCTCCCTTTGTGTGTCAGCATCTGGTACCTCAGTGTCAAAAATACCGGGTGTATCCACAACAACGATCTCTTTCCCATCCCAGGTGCACACCCTTTTCTCACAGACCTTGGTGATGGATTTTGCACAAATGCCAAATTTAAACACTTTTCCACCAAGGATACTGTTCCCTGTTGAACTCTTTCCTGCTCCAGTTTTTCCAAGTAAGACAATTCTCAGTTGGGGAATTCCTTGATCTTGGTTTCCAAGCTCTAGAACATCAAGGAAACAAAACCAAATCTTAGACTCAGCCCCCGACGGTTAAGTGAATAAAGTCACACAATCCAATGCCCTCTCTCTCTCTCTCTCTCTCTCTCTTTCTCTCTTGGTTTTTTGAGACAGGGTTTCTCTGTATAGCTCTGTCTGTCCAGGAACTAACTCTGTAGACCAGGCTGGCCAGTGCTCACTCTCTGCATACGTATGACCTTTCCCCATGGTGTCACCTCTGTCCTACCAGGGACTACAGACAACCTGTGGGTCTAAATGCCTATCTCAAAGGGCCTGACAATGGGTACCTCCCTTGATTTCTTTTCTTCACTGCCCTTTCTTAATATTCCTTTTGAGCTCCTCATTCCGACCCTTTGTGATTTCCAAGTACCCAGAAGAGGAAAGAAGAGTCTCAGAAGCGACCAGTGAACCACTTCTGGTATCTGCCTGACTTACAGAACCCAGAGTGGTGGAACACAAAGTGTGATTTTGGGACATCTGCAGAGAAAGACATATTTTTTTTCTGATTTATATTTTAAAAATAACATTTTCTTTCAACTGAGAGCCAAGTAGGGGAGGATGTACAAACCTTCAGATAGTTTCCCAAGTTTGGGGACCAGAATTCCAGGATAAAAGAAGAAATATGTCTGAGAGCACTGTCTAGGATGGTCTAGGAGAGGATACAGGCACAGTTCACATCAGTATTTACTTAACACAGTAGAGTGCCCCATCGGGAAGTTTCTTGTGGGCATTGTTTTCTTGGTCATAGGAAGGAAGAACAGGAGAAGACATCAGTGGTAGCGACTATGCCATAATTAGCCAGCATAGACACCACAAGGTGATTGTTAGACTAGAACCCCAGTTCATGCTGGGAAACCCCTATCTGCCCTCCTTCCTCCAACCCCACCCACACAGAGAAAACTCCCCTGTCTGCTTAGATGCATGGATAAAACTCTGAGCTAACACTCCCCGTCTCTCTGAGTTTCCGGCAACCAACCCAAGAGTGACCATCCAGGCACTCAGGTTTTGACCATGTATGGGCACAATCCCAGCTCCTAGCTGGCATATCATCACTCCTCACCTAAATTCTATAAAATCCCCTCGCTTTAGCGGATGTGTGACCTCATTGACCTCCACCTGTGAGATTGATGAACCTACTAGAGAACTGCCTCCTAATAAACCTGCCTTTATCTACTTTTAATCTGGTCTAATCTGGCCTATATCTGCATTACTGGGGGAGAGAAAATGCCTATCAATGATTACCCATGATTAGACTGCAATACACACCCTCTCCTTCCCATCCCTGAATGCCCTCCTCTTTGGGATGTAGATTTGCAACTCTTCTCAGTGAAGTGTAGCCAATGGGTCTGGTTTTGGGGGCACACTATGATATGCTTTCGAGGACAGGCAAACAAAATGTTCAAAAAAACCCTAAGCCCTGTGGCCTGCTTGCTCCTTTGCCTCCTCTGCAGGTTTCGTGTGAAGATCCTGAACTAGCTTACCTGACAGTAACAGCCAGGAAAAATCCCTCTACCCTGGCCTGCCCAAGAGCTAGTTGACTATACCAAAGCTTCTTAAAGTATAGGTTGTGATTTCATGTGGGGCCACAAAGTTGAACATGGAGAAGAAGAGAAAAGTTAGCAACAGTAAGAGATTCTGAATGCACAATGACTAAAAAATATTTTGAAATCAAAGGTGTAATGGATTTGTACTCTGATGGCACTTGACTGTGTTCTTTGATGAAACAGCAACCTTGTTACTGACCAAACAACATAAATACTTGGTCATACCCTGTAGCACCAGTAAACATTGCTGGAGACGTCTGGACTTGAATTTGACACTAACACTGCTCTGTATGATATACTCTCTGAATGGCAGTCTTACAATTTCCTATCATACATTTACAATATCAATCAACCCTAAAAACTGTTTGACATGCTCTATCTTCCAAGGTCAAATACTCAATCAAACCTTACTTTTGCAAAACAAAACAAAACCCAAGTATATCTACCTCACCAATGTGCAAGCATGTTATTTTAAGTTGAAGACAACGATACACTTATTAACTTTAATTTTCTTATTTACTTGTCTTGTACATGACATACGCTTCTTTGGTGTTGTCAAAAACAAGTTGTAAAACACAGCTTGTATGTAGCTAGAGTGTACAATACATTGCTTTTAAAAGATACTCACAAAATTTAACATCTCCATTGCTCATATAACTGTTTTGTAGTGAAAGCACTAAAAATCTGCTTTCTTATGAACTGTAAAATATGGTACTAAGTATGTTCACTATGTTATATAATAGTTCTACAAAAATTATTCATTCTATCTGCCTGAAATTCCTTGTGATACATATGGGGCAAATATACTTTAATCTTTAAGAAACAGTAAATTATACACAGATATTATACATATATTTATAGCATATATATATAAGAAAATTAAATAGAAAAGAAGAAGTAAGAAGTTGTGCTGAAGTCAGACATGGTGCCTCATACCCATCACTCTGCACTGGAGAGACAGGAGCAGAGTGCATGTCACAGATTCCAAGCTGACCAGGGCCACAGTGTGTGTGGAAGCCCATGTCAAAACAAGCAAGAGTGGGAAAAGAAGGAGAGGAGGAAAGGGAGGGCTATGCCAAGCGCTGGACCAGTGAGAGAGCAGCTGGGTCAAGAGAAATGGGAAAGCAGAGAAATGAAGAGAAATACCAGGGTAGCGTCAGGGTTTTCTCCCATTCAGTGGGGACTAATGGTCAAGGCAGGAGGGACTGCACCCCTCCCTGTCTGCCTCCCCACTTCTCCTGCAGTTTGGCTACCCTCCACCCCACACCCCAGCTCTTCTCACCATGGCTGCTCCTTGAACTTTCTGGGATGAACCCCGCACCACCGTACTGGGCTTCCATTGTATCTCAGCTCCCTGCAGATAAAGAAACGGCCACCTCGAGTTATGAAAACCACTTGGAGCCCCACTTCCTGTAGCCAACAACGAACTTTTTGCCATAAACTCAGCCTTTTTATTTCTCCTGTGGTTTTCGTGGGCATCTCTAACAAAGGCTGACCAGGATAGAGCCCTTGACACACCCACCCCCCTAGGCCTGACTCTGCATCTCCATAAATGGTATCACCACACAGACCGTGGCTCTTGCTGAGCTTTGAGCTCCACTCTAGCCCCAGTATCCAGCCTTGCATGAGCCCACCACCAAATCTCAATGACTGCATTCAGAAATCTCATTTGTCCTCTTTTTTCTACCTTCATGTTGATCAGACCCATGCTGTTCATTGTCAGCCCCATCGTCCCTTCCTTGATCCCTTCACAACTCTACTACCAGATCTCACTTTCAAAATAAAATTTCATTTTCCTTTTCTTGCTTGAATTCCCTAGCAGCTTTTGATTCTCTTTAGAGGATAGTTTGAACTATTAGAATGGTCCAGAAGTCCCTGCATGGACATCTTTCACTGAAGTCGCTGACCTCCCCTCTGTTCCCAGTATCCTTGAAGCACTTTTCTCTCTTATGCTTTTTTAGAATTTCCCCCCTACCCCCCAGCTGGGGCTGCTCAGTCTCTGCTTTCTGAGATGCTCTCTCTCCAACATCTCTCTCCTGCAGCAGCGCCAACCCGAGACTCCAGCTTTTGAGATCACTTGCTTTTGCTGTAACTACACAGCAGTATTTCCTCATTGAAGACATGATTGTAACATGAAATCATTTTCTAGCATATGACTGTCTCCTCTTAGACTCTGTGACAGGAAACTTCCCAGGAACAGACACAGCATTGGACAAAGGGTAGGTCTCAATTTACTAAACAAGCAAATTGACCTTGGGTCTTTACCTCTCTCTGCTTGGGGGTGGCCTGTGCCACCCAGCCATCCTTCCCTGTTAACCAAGACACAGTCATGTAGAAACACTCAGCTCATTTGAGTGCTTCCTCTACCTAATACACATGAACACATTTGAAAACTCTGGAGCCAACTATGATCCAGACAGGTTGGAATGCTCCTTGGTAAGGACAGAGTCCCTACACAGGGAGCCCCCAGGTACAGATGTGAAACAGAACTCCAGATGCTTCTTTTGAAAGAGGCTTTTTATGCCTGAAGGCCAGGTGGGTAGAAGACAGCTTTTCATAAACTAAGAAGAAACCACAAACTCACACAAAGCATAGGTTCTTAGCACAGACTTGATTTGGTGATTAACAAGGAGACCTAGTATCAATGGTAGAAAATTTCTCAAAACTTTCTCGGGGTCTGGGGAGACAGAGGGCACAGGGTGACAGAGGGGCTCTTTAGACACTAATTCATCTGTAAAACCAGGATCTGTGTTTCTGTAGGTGCTGATTTCATTGACTAAGTCCCCACTCTGCCTATGAGCAAACGTGTACTACTGACTTCAGAACTGCAGTCACAGTAAGTGTAACCTCCCTACTTAGACCTACCCGGAGGGAGCTCAGCTCTTCTAAGAACTCAGGAAAAATAGTTTCCCCAAGAGGCAGGTTCCCTAGGAAGCAGCTTACAGGAAAAAGATAACGGCTAGTGCTGATCCCAACATTATGCCAGCTTGGGGGAGCTGTGCCAAGCTGAGCCTGTTAGGGATGCCCCCCATCCCTGCCTTCTTTCTGCCTGCTCCCTCCAAGCTAACTCAGTCATTCTCTTCCTGGAAGAGTCATGTTAAAAAATTTTTTTTGACCAGTGAAGGAATACTTTCCCTGTAGAAAAAGTGTCCTCCTTAAAATGGTGAACCCTGAAGCACACAGGAATTTGTAGAACTTGGCCTTCAACTAGGATTACAGCCTAAAATTATTAGGCTGGAAACAGAAGCCAAAGAATACAATTCCCAAGAGCAGGTCTGTCAGGAGGTTTACTAGACACAGCTAGCAGAGAGGCTCCTTCCTCACCAAATTCAACACCCACATCGTCCATCCCTATTCTCTTACCTGAAAATCTGGGTCCTGTGGCCTTCTCTGATTTTGCAACAATACAAAACACCAAGAAAACAGAGTAGCAGAGAGGAAGCGAGGGGGAGGAACTGAGGAAATAGGAGTGTGCAAGAGACCCACCCATCTTCCTAGCAAGCTGCACTACAGAATGTTCTGCAGTCCTCTTGTTCTGTGTCATCTCATGTGGTACCCATGGGCTGCTGGTAGCTACTGAGCACTTGGAATGTGATAAATCAATAGTCTCTTTTTCACCGCCAGGACTTTAGTTGACTGCAATATGGTCCATCATAGTAAATCAGGCAGCTCTTGTTTGGCAGAACAATCTGTAAATGTGAATGACAATGACTTGGTTGGCAGTGATATTGAATCTCCTGTATGTTTACTTGCTTAAGAAATTAGAGAAAGAATAATTGAGTAAGAGAGACAGAGACAGAGAGACGACAACTCCTTGTTAATAGCATATAATAGAATCTACTTTTAATTTGGATATTTAGGCATTTTACACGTCATATAATTCATGATACAGTTGGATTTAAATAGCACATCTATATCATACCTCCTTTTCTCAGGGGTCAGGACTCATTACAGAAGAGGGGTGGAAAGACTGGAGTCATCGAACATCTGCAGTAAAACACTATTTGCTGGATATGACAAGGTCACTTCACACACAAATTTGCACAAACCAAAACCTCAGTGCTGATGTGGAAGGGCTCATGAACTCTTGCCCTATCTAAGGAGCTGTGGGCAATTGATTGCTCTGTGTGTGTGTGTGTGTGTGTGTGTGTGAAGCTGTGAAGTTTTTCTCAGGAGCACTGCCCCCTAAGAGGTTACCCATGTGTTGATAGAGATCCCACATCTCTGCACGTATGAGCAGCGCTACATGGAGTTTAGATTTTTTTTTAATGGGGGAGAGAGACGACATGAAGTGGGGAAGGAAAGGAGAAGGAATCAGAGGGGACAGAAACTGGAGTGGAACTGATCCAAACACACTATGTGACTGTATACAATTCTCTAACAATACACAGTCACAGTCCTGCTTCCAGATTTCTCCTTGTCCAACCTGCTCTTTCTCTCCTCTTCTCTGTTATTCTGCCTACTTTGGGGCTGATTCTTGTGTAATTTCACTTTTCTTTCCTCTTCTTGATTTTTTCAGGACCTCTCTCTTTCCCTCTCCCTTTCCCTCTCCCTCTCCCTCTCCCTCTCCTTCCCCGTTCCCCTCCTCCCCACTTCTCCTCCCCCCTCCCCTCTTCCTCCTCCTCCCCCTCCCCCTCTGTGTGTGTGTGTGTGTGTGTATGTGTGTGTGTGTGTGTGTGTGTGTGTGTGTGTGTGTGTGTGTGTTTGCTTCAGGCTTCATGCCTACCTCTTCAACTTGGGACAGTCTCCTTTCAAATTCTATTCAATCTCTCCACCCATACACACATACACACACACACACACACACACACACACACACACACACACACACACACATACACACACACATTAGAAGAACCTCATGTCCTCAGAGCTTAGACTTTGGATCCCAAACAAAAATAAGAATAAGAGTGATTTGGGGGGATTACCAATCCTCCCACCAGGAACATCTATTTATGAAGTGACTTTGATTTCCAGGTTCATCTGTGAAATTTAGTAACTTGGCACAGAGTCACCAGGCAACCAGGTGGTTCTGAGAGGCCCTGACAAACCCCAATCCTTCACAGGCCTTCTAAGCCTCCTCTCACCTTCCCATGTATTGACCTGTGCACTGAAGGATCCCATGAGTTTGAAACCTTCAGTAATTGGGATGCTGGGAGCACAGATGTCCAGATACAGTCCCAGTCCAGATAGACATTTGTAACAGATTCCACCGGTCAGCAGTAACACCTTCCAGCCCTACAGTTTCTTTTTCAACAATTTCTGTTCCTTTTTTGTGTTTCCTCTGTACTACACAAACTGACATTTTTCTTCAATTCATGAATTCCACTCTCAGACTTACAGAAATCTCTGGTCCAACTTAGTCTAATTTTGTGTGTGTAAAGTGACCGAGGATTTTTTTTTCATAACAATCCTCCAGAAATTGTGAGCTTGAAGGTGATGTCAGCCCATTTCCCAGAACCCTTCCTAATGAGAGTAAAACAGTTGTTGTTAAATATACCCTAAGCCACCTCCTTCCTGCCACAGACATTTCCTGTGCTTAGCCCCGTCACCTTTGTCTTACTCATCTCATGTCATATTACAGAGCAGAATGGTTAAGATAGAGGGGCCATGCACACTGCCATTGACATGAGATGGTACTCAAAATAGAGAGACTGAGAAGTGAAGATCTCCAGGAGATTTCAGCTGCTAAACTAGACTCAGAGTTCTCCCTGGATGTCACTTAGGACTGGAATTGGTCCAAAGCAGAGCTCTCCTCTGCCTTCAACCTGGAGAGACTTAGTTCTGGCCACTCACAGTTCCGTCTTAAGCAAATGTGGTGTGTGTACACTGTTACTAACTTTTAGAGTCATTGTAATGGTGTTTTAATGGCCTAAATTACTAATAGAATACTTAGTAAATTTATTACGAAAATTATCAAGATTTCCCTAGAGAGATGGCGTCAAGAGCCCTAGCTGCTCTTCCAAAGAACCCAGGCTGTAGTGCCAGCACACAGCCTTTGTAACTCCAGTGCCAGGGGATCTGACACCCTCTCCCAGCCTCTGTGGGCTCCATGCACATACAGACATACAGGCAATACGCCCATGTATGTATAAAAATTTTAAAATAATCTGAAGGAAGCTCACATCTTAGAAAGACTATTAATGTCATAGCTCCCCCTAACTAAACATATTCTAGAAATGGGGACAGGGATGGAGGAACTGTAGTTTCCAGTTGTATACCCACTAGTGAGGTACATAAAGCTAGGCTTTAATGTATATCCCCAAACTCATGATCACATGAAGAACCCTATTCAATTCTGTGAGATATAAGGCAAAACAAAAAGTCATAATTTAGGGAAAAGATTTTAGGAAAGAGAGGGGTGAAGGGGATGGGAAGGAAAAGGAGAAGGAAGGGGAGAAGGACCAGACTATATCATATGCATGGACTTGCCAACAAACAAAAGTTATTAATAAAAACAAAAAAACAAATATATTTTTATTATTAGTAATTTTGAACCAGTAGTTATTTAAAATATCACTGAGGATACAGGTATGACCATGAGTGGGTCTGTGTAATTGTAAAAGTATTCTGTGCGTTTTGTTCTGCCATGTTTTGTTTCCATTTAATAACAGATCAGAGATTTCAAAGTCAAGATAAGCTGGCTTATGTAAAGTCAACTCCAGGCACCACTGTGGTCTAGCACCTGTTGAGTACCACAGGCAGTCTCGTGGTCAGCACACCTACTAACATGATCAGAGGCTTCCGAGGGTACAAAAGTGAAAGCTTCAGCATTATCAACATCCAACACACGCCCAGAAAGGCTGAAAGGTTGGTAGTGACCGAGGCTGACGCACAATAGGTGTTTCAAGTTCAGAAGTCCCAGCTGTGAAGAACTGGGCCTACTACAGGATGAACTTGGGGTTAGTGGAAATGGTAGGCCCGATAGTCTCCTCCCTCCCCCTAATTCAGAATGCTGCATTTCATTTTCTCTTCTTAAGAAGAGAAAATGCCTTAGGAAGTCACAAAAGCCTTGCACATCCCAGCACTTAGGACTCATTCCACATAGTCATCTATCTGTGTCTGCTCAGCCACCTGTAGTGGAACTTGGAGATCTACTACAGAGCTTCCTGCCTGCTTTCCTAATGACTTACTTGATTTATATTTAAAGCTTCCTCCCTATAGGCTAGCTTTTCATGTTGCTGGTTTATATTTAAATCAAGTAAGTGTGTATTTGTGTGTGTGTGTGTGTGTGTGTGTGTGTGTGTGTGGTATGTGTCAGGTGGGGAGGCATTTGGGGAGTGTGCATAGTGTATGTGTGTGAGTGTGTGGTTTGCCTGGTGTGACTAGTATGTGTGTATGTGTGTGTATGGTGTATATGGTGTGTGTGGTGTGTGTGAGGGATACATGTGTGTGTATGAAGTGTGCATGGTGTGGTGTGGTGTGTGTGTATGGTGTGTGTGGTGTACATGGTGTATGTTTGGTTACATGTTTGTATATGTAGTGGTGTGTGTGTGTGTGTGTGTGTGTGTGTGTGTGTGTGTGTGTGTTGCCTGGCCATGTCTATGTGGGATGTGAGTGCAGAGGAAGGCAAAGGTATTGGATCCCCTGGAGCTGGAGTGACAGATGGTTGTGAACAGCCCCTCTGGGATCTGGGAACAGAAGTTGGATCCTCTGTAAGAGCAGTACAGTCTTATCTGCTGCGTCATCTCTCCAGCCCCTGTAATTTCTTCTGAGATGAAAGGTAACCAGGCAGAACTGACATCTGAAGGAAGCTGACAGCATAAGAGAGACAAGAGGTGAAGAGGACAAGGAAACGTGACCCTGAACAAAACTGTCACCTCCTGAGACAAACGTGAGAAAAACTAACCACGGAAACTGTCATTTGCAGTAACATGGGTGAATCTGGAGGACATTGTGCTCAAAAGGGAGCAAATATTTCCCATCACATGTTCATATACAACCTAAAATCCTCAACTGGGGCTTGGGGGTGCCCAGCCACACTCGACAGACGCACCTATAACAAAACTCCTGCACCTCAGGCTCAGGGAACATCTCAGAACCAGGAAATCCGCAGTGAGTGAGATTGTTTCTCCTAGAAATGACCAAAAAACTTCACCCATGATGCATCAACAATATGTGGCTGCCAAAACAAGACCTCTACAAGTTCAGCAGCAATAGATATGCTACCATGGAAGAGGAAAGCTCATGAGGTCTTATCCCCAACAAAGAGCCACAGGTATGTGCAGCAGCAGGAGCTGCAGGATGTCCTTAGGGGTGGTTCCCCTGACTGATTACCCAATACCAACTGGTCAGCACAGAAATCTGTACATACATATAAAGAGGCTGAGCAACCTGTATTTATATATTTATGTATGCATACATGTGCAAGAATAACAAAGAGAAAAGGGCTATGCATTTGAAAGGGAGCAGGGAGGAACATGAGAAGGGTTATAGGGAGGAAATGTAAGGAAGAAATTAGTTTAACTTCAAAAATTAAAATTTCAAAGTCAGTTGGGCATGGGTCTCATGCCTATTAATTACCTTGGTTTAATTATTTATACATACATACATACATACATACATACATACATACATATACATGTATACACACACACATATATGCCACAATGTCCACATGAAATGGAAGCAATTTTATTTATCAATTATGCTTCAATCAGTCAGGAAGTGTAACATGTCACCGTAACCATCTTCAGAAAATACAATATACTATATTAATAAATCATGTCAGATTATAAAGAACCCACAAGAACTTGCTACACCCACCCTATTGCTAAAGACTCTACACACTGTTTGTACTATATGAAGAAATCAGGCAGGAACTGGGCTGAAAGCTTCCTCCCTACAGGCTAGCTTTTCATGTTGCTGGAAGTTGCTATATAGACTGCTGGGAAAGAAAAGACATCATAAGTCTTAACCAAACTCTATAAACTACAATGCCAACACACCAAGCTGCCCCCCCGACCTGCAGGGACAATCAGCGAGGACCCAGGGCAAGGTAGTGAGAGAGTGGGAGGGACAAGAAGTCAATCATACCGATCAAGCTCTGAAAAACTTTATTCAGGAGTGGTAATATGAGCATAAGCAAGAGGAGGCTTCAAGGGAGGGGGAAGAGCCCAGGGGCTCTCCGAAGGTCAGGTGGCAACCTTCAGCTTCTGGAACCAACGGTCACAGTGTCCTTTTTACCCACAAACATTCTTACTGTTATGACCATGAATGTTCTCTCAGGATTGTTTATGTAAGCTAGAAAATGTCCACAAGGCCATGGCTGAGGCCATGGCTCCCAGCACCACGCAAGGTGGGCCCACTTGTGCGGTGCTGGTGTGACTACTATGGGGATAGCCAAATGCTTTCTGATTGGATTTAAGGCCTATTCTCAGAAGGGAGCTCATGTGTGGTACCGTAACCCCCATCAAAAACCCAGAGCTGGGGAGGCCACAGGCCATAGTAGAGACTCACTACTTACTGTTTAGCTAAAATTGACATGGCACCAAACTGCAGTCTAAATATTTACACCCATAGACAAATGATATTCTTATCTTTTAACAAAGAAGCCTCTCTTTGCAGAGAATAGGGCTGAATGCAGAGACCCAGGACTGGATGCTTAACCCTAAACAAGACACTTACACCCCTACCTTTAAGGTTCAGGGAACAGTCATTGCAATTGGGAACTCACAGCAGCTATGGGTCTCTCAAAAGTCCGTCAGGAATAGATAGATGAAGAAGGAGCTCAAGGGAAACTACTCCACTCTGCGGAGCTAGTAACTACTGATGGATTCTGGAAAGGAGAGAGTCATTTCATTGTCTTCTACTGTATTCCTCCTGGCAACCCTGTCACACTCTGATAAGTGGATCTAAACCTATTGTCACACACATGGATCTAGCTAAATTCTATGGATCACAAAGCAAAAGAGATACCGAAGGGTCAAAAGTCATGAATATACTCAGAACACAATAGATGTGTGCTTATATGAAATTGTCAAAAAACAAATGTCATTAATAAAAAAATAAAATAAAATTTACATCACAGCTTGTTCCAAAGTTTTGAAAGAATTTCTTTTATCTTTTGGAAAATATACATAAATATAGTCTCTTCAGCCTTTTCCTTCAAATTTCTTATTTTTTCATCATAATTTCTCCTTGCAAGAACAATTTGTGCCTCCTTTTCTTTTTCTAATTTAGCAGCACATTCATTTTCTATTCTTTTGATTTCACTAATGAGTTCTTGAGTATAAGTCTCCTTCAGATCCTCTAGACATTGGTTCAGCCTACTATCTATGTCCTCATATATCTTGTCAGAAAAGTAGGATCCGCCATTTTGGGCCACCATTTCTTCTGTCAGTTCTATCAGCTGCTGCACTTGATTTTCTTGCTCATTCCGAACTGCTTTGTTATTAAAGGCCAGGTAGCGCTTCCCACACTGCGAGACAATATTATTGAGCTTTTCACCCGCTTCACTTACAAAATTGTCAAGGCTCTGGTCCTCAAGGTCTTCTTTGTGAGTAAACAAGATGATCATGTACTTCAGGGCTGCCTCCCCGAAAAGACCCTTGATCAGAGCGACTGTTTTCTGCTCTTCTTCGGTGTACCGGTCCAGGCGCAAAACCAGAACAATGGCGTGAGGCCCAGGGCAGGAGTAGAGGACGCAGCGGCTGATCTCTGAACATGTGGTTTTCATGGTCTCCTTGGTGTCAAAGAGCCCAGGAGTGTCGACTACAACAAGGTCTCTCCCCTTCCACCTCCTGGATGCTCTCTGGCAGGTCTTGGTAACAGCATTGGCACAAATCTTAGAATCAAATTGACGTCTCCCGAGGATGGTGTTGGCTGTAGCGCTCTTCCCATTTCCAGTCTTCCCTACCAGAATGATCCTCACTTCAGCGTCTCCCTGGCCAGCCATGTCAGGCAAGCTGACTCTAAAGATCTGAATGCGCAGATCTTAAGGAAGGGGAAGAGAGGGAAAGTACCTATTAGATAAATGGGAAGCACTCCCAATCCTTTTTTGTTCCTTCCCTCCTTGAAATTTTGCAGTGTTCTGTAGTTTTAAAAAGCCGGGCGGTGGTGGGGCACGCCTTTAATCCCAGCACTGGGGAGGCAGGTGGAATTCTGAGTTCGAGACCAGCCTGGTCTACAAAGTGAGTTCCAGGACAGCCAGGGCTATACAGAGAAACCCTGTCTCGAAAAACCAAAAAAAAAAAAAAAGCTGATAATCTAGATGTCATTTAAGCTGCTCCTGATGGCATGGAAAGGCTGTCTCTACTCCTGCTACACCTTCGTGCCAATATTGGAACAGATGTTCCTGGGTCATGCCCAGTGCCAGGTCTGGGAAATGAGTGCACCCCAATCATTACTGTGCCAAATACTTGAAAGCCCAGGATGTCTATAGAGGTCAACAAATTACTATATATTTTATGACGACTTAGGAGAGGCATTTAAAGACTCTCAAAACATAAAGAAAGTGTAAGGAAGACAGAGGCAGGTAGGATCTTGGTGAGTTCAAGGCCAGCCTGGTCTATAGACCGAGTTTCAGGACAGGTGAGGTTATACAGAGAACCCCTATCTCAGACCAAAGAGAGAGGGGGAGGGGGAGGGAGAGAAGGAGGAGGGAGGGAGGGAGAGAGAGAGAGGAAGAGAGAGATATTGTTCATCCCCCTGCTTTGACTGATACACAGTTAATATGTTAATTATTACAGTTAAATATCACACTGAAGCCAGAAATATGTTCACTTATCATGGTAATAAACATGAAACAAAACCCCTAGACTACACTGTGGCTTCAGCAGCCCCCCCCCCCAGCCAAGGGTCGCACAACTACACATGCAAATCTGCATGTTGTACAATTAAGAGGAGTCAGCACACTGAGGTAAGAAAAGTGACTTAAACATGATCTGAGTTGTCTCCCAACTTAAAGAACCTGCCTTGGGGGACACAGAACTTTCTATAAAGGGCATCAGGCTACCCTCTGTGCCCTTCCCCACAGACACACTGCAACGCACCAGTTCATCTCCTTATATCGCTTAGCCCCCACCCCTCCCCCCAGCAGCCTCCTCCCTGTGGTGCTGCAGGCACAATACTTCCACTCCTATAGATGCTCCTCTCCCTCTCCCTCTCACAGCTCCCTCGCTCCAGGTCTCTTCCAGCCAGACTCACCTTCTTCTGCAGGAGTTAATGCGAGTTCAGGATCTCTCCAAGGAACCTATTTGACCTGGTTCAAGTTTTCTGCTTAACTATGAAGCAAAACTGCCAGCATTCCCTGTCAGAAAGGAAGTTCTATGGGTGGAGCCAATGAAGAAACCATTTGCTTTTAAAGAAACAGAAATATTTTCCTGTAATTTAATGGGTGCTTCAGGTTTGTCAAGTTGAAGCCTTTTCTCTGTATGTCCGTTATAATGCCAAATATTTCTAAATCTTTTTTTTTTTTATTGTTTTGGATTGTTTTTTGAGATTACTGATGTGTTTATAAAAAGAATGAGAAGGGGGGAAATGCTCTATGAAGGTGTGGTTAGGTACAGGCATGGGCGGGGGGGGGGGGGGGGGGGGGGTTGTCACAGCAGTCCCATGCCAAGGCATCACTTCCTCCTGAGGGACCAGCCACACGATGATATAATACAGAATAGAGTTTATTCAGGGCATTGTGGGGGTCGGGGTGAGTCAAGAGGGTAGTAGAAGCAGAGTAAAGCAGAGAGAGGGAGAGAGTAGACAAGTAGAGGCCAGCCATGGGCACATGGAGAGAGCGGGGCAGGGGCAAGGAAATGGAATTGGGAAGGGGCGAGGCGACAGAGCAGGGTCAAGCAGCCTCTTTTATAGTGGGGCAGGCCTACCTGGCTATTGCCAGGGAATTGTGGGGTGGAGTTTAGACAGAATGCTAACAATTACAGTCTCATGTAGCCCAACCTAGTCTTGAACGCACAATGTGTTGAGAATGACCTCAAACTGAAAGGTGAGAACCTGGTAATTACTCAGTCCTTGAACTTCAAGACTTGGAGTTGTCTCAAGATTGTTGGTTCCCAAAGCAGACAAGGGATGATAGGTAGAGCATTGCCCATACCCTGGACTTCTCTCAGAGAGCTGGGCAGGAAGGTGGCTGTTCCCTACCCTACTCAGCTCCATAGAGACAAAGGCTACATCTTATTAGAGTCAGTTAAGCTTCTGTTTCCCTGCCAGAGAACTGGCTTAACCTTTGCCTGACTTCAGTCAAGTCTGCATATGCAAATTAGGTGTTTCCTCCCTTGTTCTTTTGTCCTCCCCTCCCCTACTGAGCTATATAAGCTAGCCCTGTTAAATCAGTAAATGAGCTATCCTCCAAGAGTCCTGAGACTACAGCTGGTGCATAAGAGCCCTATTGGCATCTGGAATCCACAACCCTCAGTGAAAACTTGAAAATGCTGATTCTGATATCATCAGTAAAGGAATCAGCTCCAGCAAAAGTACCAGTGGACTGCAGGAGGGAGACCGCGGGAGGGAGACCGCGGGAGGGAGACCTAGGGAGGGAGACCTAGGGAGGGAGACCTAGGGAGGGAGACCCAGGGAGGGAGACCCAGGGAGGGAGACCCAGGGAGGGAGACCTAGGGAGGGAGACCTAGGGAGGGAGACCTAGGGAGGGAGACCCAGGGAGGGAGACCTAGGGAGGGAGACCTAGGGAGGGAGACCTAGGGAGGGAGCAAAGGTGGAAATGGGCCTCCTTCTCAGTCAGGACAGCTCTCCAGGTGAGACTCCCCACTCAGGTGGCCCTAATTTGGGGCAAGTTGACATCAAAACCAATCACAATGAAGTGCCACACCAGGCTTCAAAAATGTTTTTGTTCATGTCCAGAGTGATATTGAACATTCAAAGAGGCCTAGATCTTCAACTATCTTTCTTATGTTCCCTCCACTAATGCCAAACCTTTAGACTTTACACGAAGATTTCTCATTCAGTTGTAACTAATTTTTGTCTGAGGTGAAAGGTGTGGACCTTGTCTCAGTCCTCTGCATGTGATACCCAGTTTCTCTAGCACCATTTGCTAAAAGGCTGCCTGTTCTCCAGGTCTCTCTAGTAGCTTTATTGAAAATCAGATGGCTATAACTGCACAGTTTTCCCTCAGTTCTGTGTTCAAAAGAACACAGAAGAATGTTGAATATATATATATGAATAATTCATAAGTCTCAATAATAAGGAAATAAACAACCCAATAAAAACAGGACAAATGACTTGGTACGCAGAAAGATCACACAGATAGCTAATGTTCTATATGGAGAAACACTCCCAAGCATATGTCATCAAGGAAAACATAAAACAAAACACCAATATACACCTCCCAGAACAGCCAAAGTTCAGCACACTGATGGCTTCAAATGCTGGCACAGATACGGAAGAGTGGGAACCGTCATTGGTTACTGATGGGAACGTGGAATGGTACAGCCACTTCAGAAGTCAGGCTGCTAGCCCCTTACAAAAGTAAATAACACTCTTGCCGTCTGTGAAGTGGAAAGCTTTGGTTTCTTTGGAGACTCGGTTGTGCCATGTGACCTTTTTCTAGAAATTGTCTCCTGAGAGGTTGTTGTGCTGAGAACAGACACATGGTAGTTTTCTGGAAGCTGCCTAGAAAAAGGGCATGGGATGTTTTGCTAGAGTGAACACTTGAGAGAACATATGATGTTTGGAAAGGTGTGGGAGCATGAAAGGCAGCCTGTGTTCTGGTTGAGCTAGGTTAAAATCCCCAGTGACCCCACATAGATAGTCCTGCAAGGAAAGCATTTTGCCACACTCCTAGATACCAGGCTCCTGACACGAGGCTGCAGCTCTCCATAAGTCTGTGGCCATCAGTTATGTAAGGGCAATGCCCCCAAGCCCCTCCACAGGTAGAGGATGTGACCACAGATCAAGTAGCCTCAAGACAGATCTCCATTTTAATGAGGTACCTAAAGGCCTGGAGGCTTAGCCAATAAACTCTCCTTCCCAGACATTCCTACCTGCAAAAGGTATTTAACCTCAGGCCCACCCTGAGAAAGTGGGGTTTGGTTTTCTCATCTACACTCTCTGCCATGACAATAAATGCTTTAAAACCATGGACTGTCTCTTCTCATGAGGATCCACCATGAGAAACAATGAAACAGGCTTTTATCTAAAGAGCTGTGTCTAGTCTCACAGAAGGCCTCTCTGTGCTCCCAGCCATGGACTCCACCAAGCCAAACTGCCTGCAGAACAAGCCAAGGACACTCCTCCCCAGGGACCCAGCCAGGGCTCTCTCTGTTCCCCTCTTTTCCCCTTCACCCTGGGCTAGATCCAGCCCTTGGGCCCCCACTCCATTCTCAGCTCTTCTGCATCATCCAGCATTGTCTGGGGTGCCTAAGCGTCTGAGAACCTGCTGTCCCTGGCCACCACACAGGTCCAGGGACCCCTTAGCCAACTCTGGCAATCCCTGGGTACCTCAGACTGCTCTTCCCCACCTCCAGAGCAGGGTCCATGGCTACTTATAGCCCAATGCCCACCTGGCACAGGTGTGGGCTCTGAGCATTCCAAACTTTCTCATCCCACCACCCCAGGGCTTGGGCCCTGGGGCGGATGTGGGCTACCACCATTTAACCCACAGAAAGGGTATAAATATAACTCAACACAGTAGGCAAGGCTGTGAGGCACCCTGCCACTCTTTGCTGCTCTTTCCTGACTTTATTGATGCTGGTCTTCACTGGCAATGCTGTGGCATTGGTTCGCCTTGCCTTCTTTGCTGATAATTGTTTGTTGTAACTTTGTAGAGTGAAATGCACCAAAGAACTTCTGGTGGTGTTCCAGTGTCTTCTTGCCAACTCAGGCCAATTGGCAGAGCCTTGCAGTTTCTTCTAGATCTAACTGTTGTTCCTAATTCATAAATAGTGTTTGAGAGTGGATCAAACTACTGCTGCTGATTTGTATGAACTGAACAGCTGATATCCTGACAATGAAGATTAGAATCACCCAAACTATTTCTAACTATTCTGTTTCTAAACTATTTCTAAACAGGTCCACATCTCCCTTTGTCCTATTAACCTTTCCTTTCCACTACCTCTGGTAGATGGTGGGCTAGCAGGGAGGTTAAAGCATTTAAGAACTCTTATTAAAGTAGTTTTTGAAAAATCTAAGCCTACACATATGATCCAGAAATTTCATTGTTTGACAATTATCCAAAAGAATAAAAAATGGTACTCTCATAAAACTCCACATGTGCAGATTTCTATCAACTTTATAATTATCAAGACTTGAAAGCAACCAGGATGCAAGTTAGTGAATAGCAAGTTGAGTACATCCAAACAGTAAAGTAGTATCTAAACACAAAGAGTAAGTAAGGGGCAACTATGAAAGCACTTAGGAGTGTGTTGCTAAGCAGAGCTTACTAATAAAAATGTTGTTTCCTAATGAACATTCTGGAAATTTGAAATTATAGAGATGGTACAACTGTCAGTAGTTGCCAGGGATTGGAGAGATCGCATAAGTGAGCTGAGATTAGAGGACTTTTAGGACAGTAAAATGTTTCCTATGACACTATATTAGTGTACATATGTTCTCGTGCACTGCCCAAGTCTGTAGCATATACACCAAGAGTGAAACAAGTGCCAGTTGTAGACATCAGCTAATAGTGCTGAATAAGCTAAGTGATAACACTCCAGTGGGCATATTGACAACAGGGAAGGACATGCATAAGTGCAGGTGTGAGAGATATCGCAGTCTCTTCCTCTCAATCTCACTAGGAACTTAAAATTTCTCTTTTAAAAGCAAGACAAAACATAGGGCTTATAAATGGCTCGGTGGTTAAGAGCACTTGCCTCTCTTGCAGAGGACCTGGGTTCGGTTCCCAGCACCCACATCAAGTACTCACAACCATTGCAACTCTAATTCCAGAGGAATCCAACATCTCTTCTGAACTCTGCAGGCCCTTGCATGCAAGCATACATGCATTCACATAAATACAAATAAATAACTAAGATGTCTTTAAAAATAAAAATTCAAAAGATAAAATGAAAAATAAAATCAAACAACAAAACCAAAAGTAAAATCAGAACCTGTTGGTAAGAGCCCTATAATCCCAGCTACCTGGGACACTGGAGCAGGAGGACCACAAACTCAAGGCCAGCTTACAGGACAGAGAGAGTTCAAGGCCAGCCTGAGCAACTTTGTGAGTGAGACCCTGCCTCAGAACACAACGTTTTAAAAAGGAGTGAAGATGAGCTCAGCGGTAGAGTGCTTGTTTACCGTGCACAAAACCCTGGGATCCATTCCCTAGTGCAGAAAACAACAATTGAGGGCTAAGAGAAGGACAAGGAGAGTCTAGAACCATCGCCAAAGATGATGAGCTAAGTAACGAATTGTGAAAATCAGACTACACACAATTAACCCATGGATCAATCAACCTCTATACTACACTACACTGCAATAACCAACTCAGGAAGTCTGCAGAATGAGGGAAGACCTCAGAACTTGCTAGTGTAACTTAAGTGGTCCCATGGCCCACGTCAACACATTGCATGCAGCCTTCTCTCACACAGTGATGGGCTATCTCATTAGCTCTCATGATGCCTAAGAGAGGAAGCAGGTGCCAGCATAGATGGCTAGATTAAACCTTGGAGTAGATGGATTTCAGTTCCATCTACTAGGGATGTGGTTCATCTGTTAGAGTGTGTATTTCGTATACAGCAGGCCCTGGATTATCTCCAGCACTCCATCAAACAGATATAATGGCACATGCCTATAATCTTACCAATCAAGAAGTGGAGGCCAGAGCAACAGTTCAAAGGCATTCTGAGCTATGTTGCTAGTTCAAGGCCAGCCTGGGCTTAAGAGACCCCATCTAAGAAAGGTGGGAGGGAGAAAATGACTGCCATTCCAAAAGTGCAGATTTCTATCAACTTTATGAATAATTATCAAGACTTGAAAGCAACCAGGATGCAAGTTAGTGAATAGCAAGTTGAGTACATCCAAAGAGTAAAGCAGTATATACAGTCCTCTGTATTTCCTGTCAATTTGAAGTATGTGGAAAAGCCTTAGAAGATGAGCATACGATGGCAGGCCCCCACGAGGAGTAGCTTTCATACAGAGATCAGTCTGGGAGACCATTGTTATAGGAAAGTAGCTAAAAGTCAAAATATGCCTGGAGGTAGATTCATGGTCAGAGGCTAGAGGTAAAGACAAGCCTCTAAGAGCTATTCTTTTCCTCTTAGGGTATGGCTCCTGCTGGGGACAAGATATTACTATCATGTGACTATGACAAGATGTCTTAGATCTAAGGTCTCTTAGTCCTGAGCAGGTAAGTTTTGTAGGGGAGACATCCACCCCACTGGTGAGAATTCCTCTAGCTTTACGTCATCAGGCTTCCTCTGAACACCCTGAACTCAGCTCAGAAGGCTGGATGACTTCTGGCAGGCTCTGGGAAGAAGCCCATGCTCACAGCAGAAACAAAAGTAAGAGGTGGGGGCCTCCCCGAGCCCAGTCAGAGACTGTCCCAGGAAAGGTGAGTCCGCACCAGGGAAGGAAGTGCCTGGGAGGGAGAGGTCTGAGTTGCACGAAGCACTCAGCACAACTGAGTGAGTGCTGAACAAGTCGAGCTCTCTGAGGAGCAGCTGGTTCCAAAAGCAGAGGACCTAGAAGGTATGACTTCACACTACAGGACTTGAAGGGTGCTTTGAGTCTCAGAGGGTTGGTTACAACAGCAAGGCAGCTTTGCAGTACAGGCATTCCTATGGAAGATGATGATGCCTGCATCCACCCCCATGAGCATCGAGAGAGAGACAGAGACAGAGAGACAGAGACAGAGAGAGACAGACACACACACACACACACACACACACAGAGAGAGAGAGAGAGAGAGAGAGAGAGAGAGAGAGAGAGAGAGAGAGAGGAGACAGTCAGGCAGTGGTGGTGCACGCCTTTAATCCCAGCACTTAGGAGGCTGAAGCAGGTGACTTCTGAGTTTGAGACTAGCCTGATCTACAGAGTGAGTACCAGGACAGCCTGAGCGATACAGAGAAACCCTGGCTCAACAAACAAACAAACAAACAAACAAACAAACAGCCATATCATACACTCCCTAAATAGAAACCACCAAAAAACCAAAAGCTCTTCCTGACGTGGTGTGAACTAGACAAACCTGGGAACTAGCAAAAAAGTGACAACCCCGCAGCTGTGGCTTCTTCAGCTCCAGGCACAATGGTGTCTCTCAGGAGATGTTGAAGGGTACTAATGTGGTCTTCATGTTTCGTTAACGTTCTTCCCAGTCCAAGTCGTCCAGAGTCCTCTGACTTCCAAAGTCTGTGACTTTTCTTACCACTGGGATGGTGGGGGGACCAGGAGAACAGATTCCCAACCTGGGGTCCCTGGTCCAACTGAATCAGAGACACCAGGAGTCAAGAAACATTTACCAATAAATAAACATAAAGCTTTGGGACTAACTGTGGAGAATAAACAAAATACCAACGCTAGAGAGGCCGAGTCAGGAGAAGCAGAAGTTCTTAGACAACATAGGATGTATAGTGAAGCCCCGCCCCCAAACCAATAAAACAAAAAAGTTATAGAAACATGTTTATGAATCAAAATCTCTATGAAAATTATTTTAGCTGTCCATAGATTATTCCCAAAATTTGTGACTTGGGGAAGCTTTGCACTAGGCAGATTTGGAGATGCTTTGGAGACCACACATTGTCAGATCTTACATACTTGACTCCCTCCAACCAATAGTTCAAGTTTTATCATTTATGAATTGAACTCTTCATGCGAAGCTGGCTTAGCTAGGAACATCCAAATGTGTCTGCATGCTGAAGGGATTGCAATGCTTCCCCCTGCCAATATTCTTCCTCACAAATTGTCTTGTGGATGTTCTGGATCCCCTGCAGAACACTTTCATACTTGCCTCTTGAACAGGACTCCAAGGTTCTACTAGATTCTCTGTCTCCAAATCTTGTGGCTGTTTCTTCATTTCTGGTGTCAGTTATTGAAGTTTGGTAATTTCCACATGCAAAATAGTTAATGACACAGGGCTACAGGGTGAGTCCTACTGAAGGCTGTGGGGAGGGAGAAGAGTGTGTCAGTACAGAATGGAAATTCCCTAAGTTTGAATGGTAGCCAAACCTGTGTGTGCTCAAAGACCCTCAGTCACAGACAGACTGTTGGTGTATTCACTGAACTCCCCCTTACACGTGTGTGCTTCTCCCGGGATTACAAGAGAGAAAACTGGAGAGATTCAGAGTCTGTTTTCAGCTGTAATTAGCTGAGTGAAATTAGAGGGGAAATGAGCTGGGACAACAAACTACCGAGAGAGTGTGTCTCTGTGCTTAGGCACATATGACCAGGGAATGCTCAATGGTGTTGATGAGTGTGAATATCAGGCATGACCAAGTCACTTATGAAACCCTCAGCTCTGGGAAAAAGAACAACAAAGGTAGAAAGGAGGTACTCGTCCCCCCAGAACACACACCATATCCAGATGTGTCTAGAAAAGCCAGCTTTACTTGAAGACACTGCTTAGAGGTCAATTTCTTTTCCAGTTCCCATACTCTCTTCTTCCTTGTTTCTCTAGGGTAGGTAGGTCCCAAAGTCACTGAGTAAAGATTTGGTCACTCAGAGTTGGTCAGCTTCTCTTGAGGAAAGCTACTGTCTGTAGCTTCTGATGTGACCTGGAACCCCAGGGAAGTTTTACATTTGAGCTAAAGATTGCATGGCGTGTACAGTCCAACATTCCTTTGGTGTTTTGTACTTGGAGCCCCTGAAAAGACATATCCAAGCATGCCCAGAACTCTCCCAGTATGACTCTAACTCGAGGTAGTGTGGTTGTTTCTTCTGGTGCTATTAGTAAAAAACTAGATGTCACCCCAAAATGATTGACACAATTTAATATCAGACAAAATGTGCCTTCTTTGTCTCTAAACATTTGTCTGTCCCCCCAAAGCACACACCTAGATAGATGTTCAATTCCTTGCAGACAGAAGCCTTGCTTTGTCACCAGGAAGTCTTGTGCCTTGGACTTTGCCTGATATTGTAGGTAGATTTTGCCCAGTTGCAGAAGTAAGCACATGAATGAGGGCACCAAAATTGAGAGAAGCACAAGGTCAGGGAGAGGAAGATGGAAAGAGATGAGAAAGCGCCTGTGGTAGGAGCCCTTCTTTGCAAAGCATCCTGGCTGGTGTGTGGACTCAGAGGAAGAAAGGGGTGGAGTCTGGAAGCCCCTGGGATGAAACAGCTAGACCCGGTCCCGCATTCGGCTGGCTGTGTCTCTAATCCTGTCCTCCTGGGAGCTCAGAGCTTTGACCAGCCAGTCACTGGTTCCCACGGCATGAACGGAGGACCCTGAACCTACTCTGGTTTCCACAAAAATGACACAGGATGGCAAATCCAGTCCTAGAGTGAGCTTCACTCACCAGGTCCCCAATGTTAGGAGGATGGGGAATTAACTGGGTATCAGTATTTGGAGTCAGGGAGACAACTGGGTGGGTAAAGGCTGCCAAACCTGATGAGCTGATTTCAACTCCTGAGCCCACATGATGGAGTGAGGGAACCGACTCCTGACAGTTGACCTTTAGCCTCCACGGGACATGGCTGTGTGCCCCCTCAGTAAATAAAATGTAATAAAATATTAACCATGAGGAGGGAGCTGGCTTGAGACAGGCGAAGTGAAAGATGGAAGAAGGTGAATGGACTTTCTTCTCTAACTTTCTTCAACAACCCTGAGAAAGCCCCATGTTTTCTCCAGTATTGAGATGTGTCCTAGACTGAGCACTTCCTGTAGTTACACATGAAGCACGTGGTGGGCTGCAGTCAGCCCTTGTCTCAGTCAACCCCGGTGCTCCATGCCCAGCATCCTGTGGGGACATTAGGGGTCAAAGCAGTATCAGGTTGGCCCGTGTGTGCAGGGCCAGAGACCCTGGAAAACCTGGGGGTTATAAAAGAACACTTTGTTTATTAAATAAATATCTCTGAAGGAGCACCTTCAGGTGCACAGGAAATCCAGATGCAGAAAGGAGAGATGAGGGAAGAGCCTGAGTTCAGAGAGCCCAAAGTGAATGGGAGCGACCAGGCTTCCCAGGGGAGCATCAGGCTTCCCAGGGGAGCAGGCAGTGTGGGTCCTTCCCGTTTATACTGAAGGCTTGAATACAAGGTCAATCTCAAAGAAAAGCCTGTGTCTCTGACACAGTGCTGCCATATCTGGTCCTCAGACTCAGAGGAGATCTCTTGAACCCCGCAGCAGCCTCAACTGAGGTTCATCCTGGTGGGCAGGACCTGGACAGGCAAGTGTGCCACTGGCAACAGCATCCCGGGCCAGAAGTACTTCCTCTCCAGGCAAAAAGCTGTGTCTGTCACCAGAACCTGTGCCAGAGCCCAGAAGGTGGGTCAGCTGGCACATGGAGGTGGTAGGCACACCGACATCCTCAGCTCTGAGGCCTCCCTGCTCTATGCTTCATGTTGTCAGTTCCCAGGCCACACATGCTGTTGCTGGTCACCCAGCTGTGTCGCTTCAGCACTGGCCATGGTGAAGAGGTATTGGGGGAGCAGGCAGTGGTGTAATGGTGTTCATGTGCAAGAAGGGAATTACCTGGATGGCGATGCCTGCTGTATTACGTGCATGGCAGCGACAACAGTGCACTGAGAGCTGGTAGTCGAGTGTGGGATTGCGTGTGTACTCTGTACAACCCTGCCATAGGCAGTGAGCACGGGGCACAGGATGAGCAATTACTGGGCCTACTCCCAAGCCTTGTGAGGGAGCTCGGCAGGGATGGGGTGGGAAACTTACTACTCCAATGAGGTGTATGAGTTGGTGCAGCACCAACTCACCAAGGTGGCAGAGATGGTAGAGGCATGCATGCAGAGGCCCCTGGCACCCAGCTGCTAGCCCAAGCTGTGGGAGTGGCAGAAAAGCCCTAGGACCTTTCTGAAATTAGGTGTGGCTATCCTGCTAGGGTCCTCCTTGCTGTTCTAGTCCCTGCCCTACTGGAATTTACCCAGACCCTTGCCAAGATCAGTTCAACCTGACAGACTGCAAAACTACTTTTAGCCACCTGCTGATGATCATCGAGTATCTATTTTGCATCTCAGGACTTCCTCCTTCACCTCAGTAGAATCAATCATCTGGAACTCTGGGCCACATCCACCAGCCTCGCAGGGCTTCCAATTAATCAATCTGCCCTCTGCTCTTTTCTCTTCTCTACTGACCTCAGACTGCCTATCCCTGTCAGGAAGTTTGCATCTCCTCTCCAGAAGAGAGAGAAGGAGGCTTTGTTCTCCCATCCTCTCTTACCACCACTACCTGTGGTGTGACACTTGGGTGTGACACTTTTGCCCAGACTTGTTTCTGTTCAACTTAGCCCTTTCATCTGTGGGAAACACAAGCCACCAACACCATCTGTGAAGACAATGATGTTGAAAGATAATCAACAGGAACTGTGTGTGGGTGAGGGGAGAAGTGTGTTTTGCTAATAATAGCTAGATGTTTACATCCTTCATTTATTGGGTAGATGCCATGACTATTATCAGAAATGGTAGAGAGACATGCATGAATGGAGGCCACCAGAGTGTCTTCTAAACATCATCCTGCCTCTTGTGAGATATGAAAGCTGAGGCACTTTAATGCCTTGGTCTTAGGGAGACAGCAGTGAGGCAGTGGGAGAGACTAGGCTCATGGTGTCAGAACAAACGTGGTGATGGAAGGAAAAGTAGGCGTCTTTCCGGAAATGGTGACAATTGTATTTAAAGTGGTAAAAGAGGATTCATAATCAAGTGGCCTTAAGATTCTTCTAGATGGATGTTTTTCAACTTGTGGGTTGTGACCATTGGGAAACATTTCCGGTGGTTAGGAACCCTCCAACAATACATTCATATTTGTTGCTACTTCATAACTGTTAACTTGCTTCTGAGCTGTGTCTCAGTTCCTAAGACTCCTGGAAATAATATGGTTTTGACTGGCTCGTGACCCACAGGTTGCAAACCGTGCTGTTCTAGATTCTTCTTTTTTGGAGATTCACAGGTCGTGCCAGCACTGGACCTCCTCCCTTTTAAGGATTTAGCCAATTTTCAAAGCCTGTTTAAGCTATAAAGGCCAGAGTCTTCAGATTTTCTTTCTCAGGGCAGGAAGAGAGAGACACAAAGCCAAAGGGAATTCTGTGGGGAAGGAGAAGAGGATCCCAGGGTAAAGAATAAGCACACGCTTAGTGTGTCAGCACAACAGACACTGACACACCATCAACTCCTCCCACTCGTTGTTCAGGAGAGATCTGGACTGTATGGGTGCTCTGCAGCATAGAACATGAATCCATTTCATCTAGTATTTCAGCATCAGCACTTCTGACATTGAAGATGAGGTGGGCTTCTGCTATAGAGGACCATTCAGTGTACTGCCCAATGCCCTCTATGAGCTGACTTTATTCTTGAAGTCTACCCTCTACAAGTCAGGAGCATCACAATAGAAATGTCTCCAGGAAAGGTATAATGTTCCCTGCAGGGCAAACCACACCCCCATCTGCCCTCCCATTTGAAAACCCTCTGCATTCCAGTGGTGACATCATATTGAAGGATATGATTAGGATAGTACAATAGATGGTCAGCATTCTGATGCTTGAGAGAGTGTAAGCAACTCAGACTGCCAGCTCCAAGGGGAACCCTCAGTAAGGATGGGTGCTACCTACTAAGATGCAGGAGACACTAAAACAATGACCTCTGTGTGTCACTGTGTCCCCAGAAGGAAGGACACCTTGAGAACCAAGAAGCATCAAAAGAGTCACATCTACTATCATTGTCAGTTATCACTGTAATTGGTGCTTCTGGTCCCCAAGCTCTGTGGGCTAGATTTTCCAGCTGTAACAAAGTTGTTTGTGACAATTAACATTGCTGTCAGCTTGACAGAATCTAGAATCACTTAGAGACAATCCTCTCGGTATAATTGTGAGGGAGTTTCTAAACTGGATTGAGGTGAGAAAGTCCCACCCTAACTGTGGGCCACAACATTTCATGGGCTGGCGACTCAGACTGAACAAAAAGGAGAAAGTGATCTGAGTACCACAGTTCATTCTTTGCTTCCTAATAGTGGTCAAGAAGTGACCAGTTGCCTCCGATTGCTGCCACAATGCCTGTTCTGAAAATAGCAGAGAGAATTAATGTTCAAACTATGAGCTAAAATAAGTTCTTCCTTCCCTCCCTTCTCTCTTCCTTCCTTAATTTATTGCTATCATGTGTTCAGTCCCAGCCAAGGGAAGAACTAATACAGTCCCACTGAATGATGAGCTATGGCTGCCTCCCAGACACTGTGGCTTCCTGGTGTTCACAAACAAGCAGGCATGAAGAGAAACCCCACCTTGAGCTCAAACTCCCCAGCTAGCCTCTCAACACCCAGAGGCAGCTCCACTCCCAGGTACTCAAACATGCTCAGGATCAGGGGATCAGAGGTGAGGAGGACACAACAACTGTCCCCAACACCAGAAGTAACTGGGACCGGCTAGACCCACGCACACAGGAACTCCGCCAGACTAGTGGCACAGGTTCCTTCTGGTCTGTTTGGGCCAGCACCCTGAGCAGACCTTGGGTGCAAACTCCACAGCCAGCCCCACAACACTCAGAGGCACTCTACTACTCCCAGGCACTCCAACATGCCCAGGATCAGAGGATCCCAGGATCCCAGGAGCTTGGTCACACCAAGATCTCAAGGTCCCAAAGGCAGCTTGACTCCCAAGAGCTAGGACACTCCCAGGATCTCAAAATGGCAGTATCCCAGAGACAGCTTGACTCAGAGGAGTTCTGACACAACCAGGATCACAAGAAGGACAGGCTCCAGTCAGACATAGCCAGGGCAGGTAGCACTAGAGATAACCAGATGTCGGGAGGCAAGCATAAGAACATAAGCAACAGAAACCAAGGTATCATTAGAACCCAATTCTCCCACCATAGCAAGTCCTGGATACCCCAACACACCGGAAAAACAAGATTCAGAAAAACAAATAGTGATATATTATTTTAAAATATTATACAGTTAATATATTCAGAGTTATTTAAAATTTATATTGAGGAAAACATGTATTTTCAGTATTGCTGTAGAAAAAAATGTACATAAGACTGTTCAATTGATTGTTGTTTTATATCAAACAACTTTTATAATACTCATTTTATTGTTACAATATCTTATGCATTTTAAAGAATATGGTGAAAAATGAAATATATTGCAGGTTTTGAAGTGGGCAGGGCTCTCAGGGAGGAGTTGGGGTACAAAAGGGAAAAGAATGTAATGTAAGTCTATTATGTTTAACATAATTTGAGTTTATGTGTAACTCAAATTATGTTTTTAAATGTTAACAAATTCTGATAAATTAAAATTATGTATCCTTTTTCATCAAAATGCAATAAAACTTAAATCAAAGGAAAAGAAAAACATTTTCTCTTCCATATTCTCTTTGTCTTCTAATTCCCTTCTGTCTGGCCTAACTTGACAATTTATTTACCCAAATATCTACATCCATCATTTATCCCTCAAAGTCATGAACCTTCTTTGAGAGGATCCACCCCACTAGCCCTTCCTGCTCTCATCCAGCCCCTCCTCTGTCTGGTGGCATCCCTAACCTGTCTCCAGACCTTAAAGCTGCTCACTTGAGCTCATTTAAATGCCATAATTTGGCCTAGTGTTGATTTTAATTGACCCACCCATGAATTTGGATGCTCATCATAGTTCTTTTTTAGAGCGTTAGCTATTTTCAACAGATCTTTCACCTGGATCTCCCGGTCTTCACCAGTTTCTTTGTTATTAAAAGCACAAACTCGCCCATTGCACTTTTTAAGTATTCTTTTAAGGGCTTTGTTCTTTGTGTTGTTAGTATAATCATGAAGGTTCCCATCCCCTAGGTCTTCCTTCCGTGTAAACAGCACAATCATATATTTCATAATGTTTTCCTCAAAACTGGCCTCCAGTTGCTCCACCACTGCCTCATCTTCCTTGGTGAACCGTCCCAACTGGAGAACCAGGACAAAAATCTTCATGCCATCTTCGCAAAGACGCAAACAGTGATTGATCTCCTCCTTTAACCTGGAAGGATCCTTTCCAGTGCCAGGCATCTGGATGAATGACGGAGTATCTACAACCACAACATCCTGCCAGTCCAGTGTCCTCTTGCCACTCTGGCTGGTGGTGGTGACCGGCTGAGCTCTGAGCTGGGAGAAGAAGGCAGGTCTCCCCAGGATAGTGTTTCCAGTTGCACTCTTTCCAGTCCCACTCCTTCCCAAGAGGATGATGTTTAAAAGTTCTGTTGCAGAGGAAATTGGGAAGGACTCATGACTGCGGGATGATGCAGGTTCACTGTTTCGAGTTATTCAGAACACTAGTTTCCTCATTAAGCTCACCAGATATCACTGAGCAGGTCTGTCCCACACATGAGACTGGCTTCCCAGCTCATGTGGTCTAGGAACTCAACAGAGGGGCTTAGACAATCTCTGCCCAGTGCTCATCTATGAACATAGCCCATCTCCTCTCTCTGAATCTATTCTGCTCCCTTCTCCAGGACCTCTTCTTAATCCCTTGTACCTAAGAGAAACGATAGCCTCTTATCTTTGCTGACTCCATACATTTCATTTCTATCTTCTGTTGCTTCTGTGGCTAAGTCTCCCTATTGCCAATTCCTGATAACCATAATGTCTTTGCAAAAGGTCTTTGAAGCATTTAAAAATCAGGTCTATACAATTGGATTTTCAGGAAAAAAGCAATCACATATTTTATCAATAGATTACCAGTTGTGTTGTTGTCTCATACTAAAATTCATTTAAAGTATGATGAGCCTTACTGTGTCTTTTACTAATGAGCTGAAGGAACTTCCTGGTTAAAATAAATGCCCAACAACACTGTTCTTTGTGATTTTGGTGATGGAGGAAAAGTTTCCCTATAAATGGTATTTGCAGGTGCAGAGAGATTTGATTACATTTACTCTTTTGGTGTTCCTAATGCTTTTTCACTTAACCGTGTTTCTTCCCAGTGGTCCTCCATCATGAATTTCTTGTCAAGTTGCTATTGTCTACCTTTAACCAAAGAGGGTGCAAATCCCATCTTGCCCTTCCTTCCAGGAACAACTAATGAGCTACTCATGCTGAACCCAGCCTAAGAGTTCTGCCTAAAGGTTTAAAATAGACCAATTATCTGAACCAACACACACACACACACACACACACACACACACACACACACACAGCACACACATGCTCCCAAACTCACTTCATGTATTCCAATCCTCATTTCTGTACTTATAGAAAAGATGATGTTGCCAAACCTCTCTGAAATCTGATACAGCCTTCCTGCAATTTGAAGCCCTATTTCCATCAAGAGGCATGTTCGGTCATTCCTGTTTCTTTCTTGAAGTTGCTAATGTATTCTCTGGGTGTCTCCCTTTCTTCCCAGCCATCCAAACCCTACCTATTTCCTAAAATCTGTTTCCAATTGAGTTTCTGCAGACGCTTTCTCCTGGCCTTCCCACTTCCCTGCACTCCTTTAGGTGGCTGCCCGGAACCTGGCCCTCCTTGGGAAATCTGAAAGGGTAATAAACAGTGGTACCTACTTGGGGTACTGATCTTTCTGCATACGAACATCTGAGTCAGAAGAGAACAGATTAGAAATGGGAAAGATCTTAGATGAGGTCAGTACGGGGTACTGAGAAAATGAGCAGTCCTTTCCCCACAGGAAAGAGCTGGGATCACATACTGCCATCTACCACGAGCATGGAGGCTCAGTCCTTGTCATGTCTTAGCTCCTAACTCTCTTGCTCTAGTTTCTTCTTGTACTTTCTTGGTACACATATGTAAGGGTGTTCATGCATGTTTAAATGAACATGTATGTGCAGTATCATATGTGTGTGTGCATGGAGATTCTGGAGAACAACCTCAGCTGTCATTCTTCAGTCATAGTCTAAATCGGTTTTTGAGACAGTCTCTCACTAGCCTGGAACTTGCTAAATAGGTAAGGATGGCTGACCTGGAAGTCTCAGAGAACCATCTATCGCTGCCTCCCAGCCCTGGGAATTCAGCATTCACCACCATGCCTGGCTTTTCTGATGTGGGTTCTGGGGATCTTACGCTTGTAAGGCACACGAGTCATCATCCATGCCCTACTTACATGTTCATTTAAACACACATGAACACCCAGCCTGGACCTTTTCTCAGCCTCTCCATATCCTTCAGAAAGCAATAGCTCCAGGTCATGCTTGATATCGCAAGCACTGGGTACAAAACCATCTCCTGTGCTCAGCCGTACCTTTCTCTCTGATGACGCAAGGCTTGTTGCTGTGACACTGCGCCATCCTCTCGATTTGGCTCAGTAGTTTGCCCACCTGGCTCTGCTCCTCCTCCACAGATGCCCGGTAGTTGAAGATTGTGTATCTTTCTCCAAATTTCTGGGTGAGATTATAGAGAGCATCATTTTCCTTTATAACTGTATCTAGAACCTGATCCTCAAAATCTTCTTTCCTGGTAAAGAGAACAATTGTGAACTTGGTGAATTTTTCTCCAAAAATACGTTTGATGATACTGAACTCATCGTCATAACTCTTTAAAAAAGAACTCAGTGGTGTCACCAGCAGAAAGGCATGGGGACCTGGAAAGGTGAGATTCTTGTCAAACTCATCAAGCCTCCACGATGAGATCTCTGGAGAATCGATAATCAGAACTTTCTTCCCTTGCCAGTCCCTGATGTGGGATGCAAAGGCCTTGGTGACTCGCTGCTTCTCACTGAACTGCGTCTTAAAGACCTGTTTCCCCAGAATGCTGTTTCCTGCTGCACTTTTCCCAACACCACGTTTCCCCATCAGAAGGACCCTCAGATCTGGCATTTCTGGATCACAATCGGGTCCTGTGATCTGAGGCTGCCTCTTCTTTGAACCTATGAGACAAGAAAAAATAAAAGTAGATCCAGCATCTTCTCCTGCAGTTGAATATAGTTGTGACCAGTTCTAAAAGACCTCATCCCTCTGATGGAGCAGGACTCTAATCTCAGGCAGAACCCAGCCATCCAGGTGGGAATCATGGAAAGCAGGAATGAACTACGAGGAATACAGGAAACCCAGGATTTTCCAAGAGAATGGCTATGCTAGATTGAACTCCCGATGGCCCTCATCCTTCAAAGTTATTAGAGCATGAGGTCATTGGTAAGGCAGAGGCTGTGACAATCTGATTATAAAATGCCCCTTAGTCATATACTCACACAATAAAATACCCAGTTGTTGGTTTGGGTTTTTTAAACGTGTATGAAACTCAAACTATGCTAAATGTAAGAAACCAGACACAAAACCTACATTCTACATGATTTCATTATCTGAAGTTCAGAACAGGACACACTAATCTATATTCATAGGCGTCTGGGGAGTGGTTGTCTATCAGAGGAGGCTGTAAGAACTGTTGTTCTTCACAGAAGAGAGAACTTTATGTATTAACTTTCTGGTAACACAAAAAATGCTTGACCATTCGTGTTTATTGTTCCTTTATTTATAATAGAATAACTAACCTAGACATCCATTAACAGATAAATGAAGAAAATGTGATATGGGGTCTAGGGAGATAGCACTGTTTCTAAAGGACTTGACTTATAAGCATAAGGATTCTAGTTCATTGCCAAGAACCCATGGAAAAAAATAAAAATCTAAGTAGAGTGGTGCACAATTGTAATCTCAGCACTGTGGAGGCAAAAACATATAGATACCTAGGGCACTTTGGCCAGATAATCTCATCTACAGGTTAGTTCCAGGCCAGGAAGAGATCCTCTCTCAATAAAAAATTGTATGGTGCTTAAGGTTGTCCTCTGGTATGCACATTTACATACATGCACAAACATGTTCACATGTACTTGAACACACATGGATGCACACATATAAAAATGAGAACACCCACCCACAAATGTGATATATAAACATATTTTTGTGTATATGATGACTGCAATATATACATGTATATGTATATATGTATATTGTATATATACATATGTGTGTATTTACATACATATATGCATATTTGTGTATATATACATATATGTGCACATACATATATGATAGTTACATGTGTCTGTGATATTTTACACATGTAACATTACATATGTGTTGCATGTATATGTAATATTACATGTGTAAAATATTACAGATACATGTAACATGTGTGTATATATACATATGAAAGTATGATCTGGCTGTAAAGAAGAATAAAATTATGTCTGGATAGAACTAAAAAAAACGTTCTTCCTATGTCCTTTTGGACATCTTGTTCCCTCTGACTATCATAGTGCACCTCTGTCCCACCTGCTCTACTCCTGCCATGCACCCAACAGACTGTACCACACTATGGATATCTCTGCTGATCTTTGATCATTGCTGATCTCCCAGAAAATGGGAAAAGCTCAGATGTGCATCAACTAATGAGTGGAAAATGAAAAGGTGGCATACACACACAACATGGGCATGGTGTTCTGGTCAAAGCAGGGAAGGGGAATGAGGGCAGGTTCCCCTGTGGAGGCAGGGGTGGTAGAATGTAGGTAGAAGGGAAGAGAATAAGAGTAGAGAGGTTTAAGGAGGGAAGAGATGTGCATATTGAGGAGATGAGAGAGTACAAAGAGGATTAGCCAAAGCAAAGGGGCTATGGAAAACCTTACAGAAACCTACTGTCTTACAAACTCTTCCCAAGAAAAGACAAAGGGAAAACATATTATTTTCCATTTGTTATTTCTTTCAAAGGAGGGCTCCTTCAGTACAGGAGAGCCCATATAGTGCAGTGGATAGTAGCAGGTACTTGGAAAGAAGGCAGTGACCTAGAGATCTTGTCTTTTTCAGCTGATCATCAGTGTCACATGATAGATGCCAGCACATCCAGACCATGACCATATGCAGCATGTCTGATGCAAGCCTAGTTGAGACTCCCAAAATATCCTCTACTGACTGCAAGGTCAGCAGCAGCCTCTCTCTAACCTTACATCCTGAGGCCAAGAGAAATCATAAAGTTCCTGGCCTTAGAATTATGCCCCACTGCTTACAAGCATCCAACCCAAAATGAGCCCAATTTTCTCAGAGCCACCTAATGTAGGCCAAGTCTCACTGAGCACCCTCTCCTGCCACCCTGGCTTGTGGTACTGTCACTGCCTTAGGTCAGGTAGACTGGTTTTGCTTAGCCACATGCATGTTCCTGAGAGTTTGTACTAAAGGGTATTGGCTGAATTTTGATTCCCAAGGCCTGTAAAAATCAGTACGTTGATAAAACACCTTCTTTCCGTAATTTTTTTGTAATTGTATTTTTTCCTGACTCTAATTTTTTGCTCTATTATTTTTATTAGATATTCTCTTTATTTACAAATCAAATGTTATTCACTTTCCTACTTCCCCCTCTGAAAATCCCCTACCCCATCCCCCTCCCCCTCCCCCTGCTCCCCAACCCACCCACTTTCATTCCTGTCCCTGGCATTCCCCTATACTGGGGCATAGAGCCTTCACAGGACCAAGGCCATCTCCTCCCATTGATGACCGACTAGACCATCCTCTGCTATATATACAGCTAGAGCCACAAGTTTGGCCATGTGTTTTCTTTTATTGGTGGTATAGTTCCAAGGATCTCTGGGGGGGTACTGATTAGTTCATATTGATGTTCCTTCTATGGGGCTTCAGTCCCCTTCAGCTCCCTCGGTACTTTCTCTAGCTCCTTCATTGGGGACCTTGTGCTCCATCCAATGGATGACTGTGAGCATCCACTTCTGTATTTGCCAGGCACTGGCAGAGCCTCACAGAAGACAGCAATATCAGGGCCCTGTCAGTAGGCTCTTGTAGGCATCTGCCTAGTGTCTGGGTTTGGTGGTTGTTTATGGGATGAATCCCCAAGTGGGGAAGTCTCTGGATGGTCGTTCCTTAGGGCTCTGCTCCAAACTTTGTCTCTGTAACTCCTTCCATGGGTATTTTGTTCCCCCTTCTAAAATGGGTTCTGAGCTACTGGGCTAATATCCACTTATCAGTGAGACATATCATGTGTGCTCTTTTGTGATTGGGTTACCTCACTCAAGATGATATCCTCCAGATCCATCCATTTGTCTAAGAATTTCATAAATTCATTGTTCTAAAGGGCATTGGCTGAATTTTTTGTATAAAAATCAGTACATTGATAAAACACCTTCACTACCCATTATTCTTATAAAGAAGAATGTCTTCCCTGGCTACTAATGTACAAACTAATGTACAAACTGTACATATAATATACATATCATTTTAAATACTTTGGGGTCTAAAGTACATGTATGTTATTTCCTAGCACATGATGTCAGCTACAATTATTATTATTACTACTAAATGTCATAAGTTACTTTTTTATTATCTTGGTGTACTTTAAGAGGAAATGACCTTGTCTGCATGATTCACTGTGAGAGTTTTAGTTCTTACACAGGGACGACCCAGAAATAAGCTAAAATGTATCTGTGACTTCATAGGCTGGTATTTCCTCACTACTAGACATTCTAGTTGCTATTGCATAGTGACCCATGTTGCTACAAAAGATACACAACTAATGGAAGTCAGTACAAAGATGCTAAGAGCTCATGCCATCCGTGAGGAGTGTTTCCTTGCCCTGAAGTAGAAATGTTTGGTTTCCTTGGAGACTCAGTAGTGTCATGTGATGTTTTTCTAGAAACTATCTCATGAGAGGATGTTTTTCCTGAAACATACATGTGAGAGGATGTTTTGCTAAGAACAGACACCTGATGTTTTTCTGGAGGCAACCTGGGAAAAGGGCATGTGATGTTAGACTAGAGGGGCTGCTTGAGAGAACATGTGATGTTTGGAAAGGATATAAGTATAACCCAATGGACAATGGGTGACGCTGGGTGGTATTGGTGTGCCTTGCCATTCTTTACTGGTCATCGTTGGGCTTTGCTGACACTGGTCTTTGCTGATGATGCTGGGTGGTATTGGCAGGCCTTACCATTCTTTGTTGGGCTTTTATAGAGAGAAATGCACCAAAAAAAGACTTCTGGTGGTGTTCTTGTAGCCTCTTACTACTTCCTCAGATTCTAGCCTATTGGCAGAGCCTTGCTGTTTCTTCTGGATTGATCTGCCTTTGCTGATTCGTGAATAGAGTTTGTGACATCTGCCATTGCTGATCCATGTTGGTGTTTTGCTAGAGGACTGAACTGTTGATATACTGACCACAAAGACTGGACTCGCCACCAAAGAACTATTTCTAGACAGGTTTACTTGTCCCATATCCTAATAACTTTTCTTTTCCACTACCTCTGGTGAGTGGTGGGCTAGAGGGGAAGTTGAATGCTTATTAAATTAGGTTGGGAAAATGTATGCCAACATGGTCCCCATCAGGAATACTAGACTCATGTCCAGGAAGAAGGAACTGAGTTAGGCAGAAAGCCATGGAAAGCAAGTCAGGCTCCATAGAACAACAGAGGAGGCTGGGGACACTTGCAGTGTTCAGCACCTTGACTTCTGATGGCTGCTTCCGTACTGATTCACACATGTCAGGAGTCCTCTGGGAACGGGTATGGATACCCACAGAGAATGGGTCTCCATGTATATTCTGTTTCTTATTTGTTAATTTTCCCACTTTTCTTTAGATGGGCAAAGTATTAGAAGAATGCAGACATGAGTCTCAGTGTTTAGGTGATCAACTTACCACACAGAGTGTCCCCTTCATATGTCACTCCATTCCCACAACCCTAGAAAATAAAAGAGAAGATGACACACATGCCTAAATGAGGTCATCTTTTCACACAGTGGCAGAAGGAGACACAATCTTTTACATCCAACTCATATCCTCTCAGTGACGAGTCTTTGGATTGCTTCAGGTTTTGCTATTTCAAAAGATGCTGTGGTAATCATGCAAGCTAGTCTATTGATTTAGGTGATTTAGGTTTTATCTTCCCCCCCACCAATCCTACCTTGACTCCACCGCTTTCCATTTTTAAGGGCTCAAAATATGGCCCAGAGCTTTCCATCTTCAAAAGTTCAATTGCATCAAGAAGCTTGAACACCTGCAGTTCCCGCTGCTTCTTGTCTGCCTTGTTGTTGAAAGTACAACATGATCGACTTCCAATGTTTTTAATCAACTCCTTCAGAGACTTCTTGTTCTCGATGTAGTTCCACAGTGAGTCTTCACCCAGCTCATCTTCCCGAGTGAAGACCACGATCATGTGTCTGTAGGCTTTAGGGCCAAATTTACCCCGGATGCCCTCAATGGTCTCCCTGTCCTCCTCTGTATAGTGGCCAATGGGAATGACCAGGAGCAGCACACAGTGATCATCAGCTAACAGCTCCAAGCACTGCTGCAGGTTCTGCCGCCTAACCTCTGGACAGCTCAGGGAGGAGAAAAGATCCGGGGTGTCGATGACAATGACCTGCTTCCCTCTTACTGACACACTCTCACTCTGGCACCTGTTGGTTACCATGTGATCACTGAACTTGGACTCAAACACAGCTTTGCCCAGAATGGTGTTTCCTGTGGCACTTTTGCCTGCGCCCTGTTTCCCTAGCAGGAGGAGCCGCAGTGTGGATGTTCCTTGGTTCTGCTTGAAGTTGCCCTCCTGACCCCGGCTGGCACTGTTAAGACAAGAGCAACACATGAGTGCTCCATCCATGGCAAGAGGAGAGGGGACAAGAGGAAAGCTGTCCTCCTTGTTCCTGAGAATTTAAACTACTCAGTCAGGAGACAGCTCAGCTGTAAGGTCTTGCTTCACAAGTGTGAGGCTCCTGAGCTCCACAGTGGCAGATGCTTGTAATCACGGAGCAGCAGAGACAGGCAGTCACCCCGACAGCAGTAGCCAGCTAGTCTAGCTGACAGTAGGGATGGAACCAAGGGCTTCATGCTTTTTACGCATGCTAAGCCTCATCCCCAGCCCATGTGGTCCTGATTACAAAGTTTGATATTTACTCTAGAGGGCTCAATGTGCTCAGAAAATTTTAAGGAAGAACACAAAATCTCCATAAGCTCATCTCAGAAGTGGTCAATGCTAAACGTGTGCTTGCTTCATACAACTCCAAAAGCTGGGACAACATGCTAAGACATTAGAAGTTATTGGGATGAAATGAGTATAGTCTGTATGTAATTCAAACTCAAACTTGAGGTCTAGGGGTAGAGTTTTATGATTTTAATGCATCCCTCAAAGTTGGAAACTTCATCCAGCATTCAGCAGTGTTGGGAGATGACACCTAAGAGATGATAAGGGCATGAAGCCTCTGTCGGCCCAGCACTCACAAGTAAATTGATGTCATCTGGTGGGAATGTGTTACAGAGTATGAGGAAAGTGAATGTGTAGTGCTGAAGAGATGACCCAGAAGTTAAGAGCACTTGCTGCTCTTGCAGAGAGGGCCTGGGTTCAGTTCCCAGAATCCACATGGTTGTTCACAACTCTCTGCAACTCTAGTTATAGAGAATCTGAGTTCCTCTTTTGGCCTCTGCAGTAACTGCATGCATGTGTTGCATATGCATTTTTTTAAGTAAATAAATCTTTTCAAGTGAGTCTGTACCCCTCCCGCTGCTTCTTATAAACCCACATTTCCCTTCTCCTTCTCATCATACTACAACAGTATGAAGGCCTCTGCCAGGTGTGGACTCCTTGATCTTGGACTTCCCAGCCTCAGATGTTTGATGACATGAGTATATAATACACTAAGGCAATCCACTGGGCCTTCAAGTAGATGGACAACCAGCACTCCATCCTTATGGAAATGTTAAGTAGTGACTAGAAGTGGTTAGAAGGGTAATCTAGTTTTATGAAACAGTGTCCCCAGTGCCCTGACCACAGTCACACCACCTTATCACTCCAGGTCAAAATCTGTGGCCTCAGGGTGAGTCTCCTGCAACTATTTGGCAGAGCAAAGGAAGACCTGTTTTGACAGATGGTTCTGTACATGTGGGCACCACCAGCAGAGTACAGCTACCTCACTGTGGCCAAGGTTTGGGCATCTCTTGAGGACATGTTGGAAGAATATTTTCCCCATGGGCAGAGCTTTGAGCAATACACCTTGTTCATTACAGTAAAGTAAGAAATGGTCAGATATGCAACTATTACCAACCCATGGGCTCTAGCCAACCATTTGGTTGGATGGTGTGGATTTGGAAACAACATGGCTGGGAAATC
Source organism: Mus minutoides (assembly GCA_902729485.2). Lineage (NCBI taxonomy): Eukaryota > Metazoa > Chordata > Mammalia > Rodentia > Muridae > Mus > Mus minutoides. The sequence goes on from LR750053.1 coordinate 103,817, forward strand.
AGTGTTAAGTTGGTCTGGAGGAGGCGTCTGGAAGGACTGTGAGAAGACAAGCAAGACAGCTTCGGAATGCCCATCAAAAACTGACCTCAGCAAAGGAAGAGCTTGATCACAAGTTGATAGGTGACCCATACTGTTGGTGCCAGTCATCCTCTTCCCCAGTCACCCAATCATCAGCCAATAGGCTCATCACAGTGACCATAGTAACAGGGATAGAGACTATACATAGGTCTGGTAATATCAAAATATACAGTGTCATCTTTCTATAGCCAAGATTCATGGGTCAGAAATTCATAGGTAGAAATCAAGTGGGAATGACACTACTTGACCTCAGCAAAATCTTTGCTTCCAGTCTCCAAGATCTTACACTCTGTTAGCACAGAGGTCTTGGCTACAGAGAGCAAAACATTTCCACCAAAAGGCAATCATCACCCTATACTGGCAGTTAAGTGAGTCTGTAAGTCCCTCTCTGTCTTCCCTGAATGCTACCCAAGGGTACCATGAGTTCAACCATTGGAAGGAGCTTCTGTGATACAGGGATTCATCCCACATCAAGGTGTAAGTGGTCACAGACAAAAAAAGATCAGAGAGGCCTCTAGAGTCCAGCAGGGCAAAAAAATTTTAGTCCTAGGCAGTGAATCAGTCAGCATAAGAAAAGGAGTTAACAGGTGAGGGCCATAAACTCAAGACTTCCTTCAATACATGACTAACTGGATCTTTCTGTGAAAGGACTGGAAAATGTTCGAAGAGAAAATACAGGACAGAGACACTGCCATCTGCTTCTCCAGGAGACCAACAGTCCCAGTGACAACCACTGACTTCCTTCAGGGAGTCCAATCCTGAGACACTCCCTGCTGGATCTTGAACCTCACTGTCTGCAACACCTCTGTTCTGTTCTTCCCCATTAGGTGTGAAGCCCTTCCTCACAGATCTCCTGGCAGGTAGCTGTTCCACATTCTTTCTTAGGAAGAATTTCTGGTTGGAGTGGCATGATTCCAGCCAGGGGAAATCCTTTCTAGGGCTCTTGAAATCCAACCCAACACAGGGCAGACTGCCTTCCATGGTCTAAACTCATCACACACACACACCCAAAACTATAATAGCACACACACACACACACACACACACACACCCCTGAAACATACCTCGGTCTTTCCCCCTGTCCTATCGATGTTTCACAGCTTCTGTGCTCTGCCTGGCTTCCTGCAGCTGCTCCTTGGTGGGATGAAGTCGCCATCTCTGCCCTCAGGTCAGTGGAAGCAAATCCTAAAGAGGGCCAAGAGCCACACAAGGAGAGTTAAAGATTTACCAGGCCACCCCAGTCTCACTGGCAGGAGGATTTTTTAATGTTTCTTAGAAGAAAGAGGTTTCTAGAAGCATGTCTTACATCAGTAGAGCCTGAGAACACACAGGATGAACACGAAAGGGGCTTAGGGAGGGGCCAGTGTGAACACAAATGCCCAGGTCTTCTAGAGATGCCCTTGGGTGCCACCAAGTGGCTGTGGGAGCGCAGTCATTCACACTGCTGCAGACAGAAGATGGTAACAGAAAGGCCAACTTGGGTCTTGTCCTAGTAAGCTTCAGCTATGAACAGGACACAGATCTAGAGTCATCTGGGTAGAAAAAAACGACAACTGAATGATTGTCCATAATAGACTGGCCTGTGGCCATGTCTGAGAGGCATTTTCTTAATTGCTGATTTATATTAGAGTTCTTCATGGTGGCCTGTGTCATCCCTCGGCAGGTGGCCTGAGCTGTGTAAGAAAAGCAGCTGGGCAAGCCAGAGGGAAAGGCAAGCAGACTCCTTCGTGGTCTCGGCTTTAGGTCTTGTCTCCAGGTTCCTGCCTGGAGCTCCTGCCCTGGCTTCACTCCTGCAGATTATCACTTGTAGACTGAAATCAACCTTTTCCTTCTCAAGTTGTTTTTGGTCTTGATGTTTTATCGCAGCAACAGAAAAGCAAACTAGAACAGGTCTATTCTTTGCAAAGACCAAAATCGGAAGTTTTGGATGAAGCCAGTTTGGTAGCAAATCCCAGCAGACTTTCCTCTTGGCTCATCCCCACCACCATCTCACTCAGCTCGGACTGATCACTCAATGTAGATAAAACTACAAAGGAATCATTTGTTTTCTCCCAGAATAAAGTGCTCCCTCATAGATAAGTAAAAGCTTTCCCCCAGCTAGCAAAACACAGAAATGTTTGAATCTGAGTGTTTTCACATGACTCACAGAACTCACTGTGTCCCAGCAACCCAATCTGATCTGTACTTCCTAAGCAAGGGGCACACTGAGAACAACACAGTTTTCTTGTTAGAAGTCTAAAGCGAAGTGTGCTTATTCTATAAGGATCCTGAGGGATTTGGGGAACACGGGACATACAGACTCATACACTGGCAAAGAAAACTGCCTTATCCCCCACTCACCTCACCTTAATAAAGAAGGTCCACTCATAGAACAGTCCCCACCTCCCCTGGGCACCAGGTCAGTGCATAGAAAACCAACTCATTAAAATGGTATATGACTAGCATATGCAGGTACCTGTGAGGCTGCGCTAAGGGCTAGCAAGCTCTTGCTGCTCCAAAACTGAGAAACCATGGACTTGGGGCCAGAGCAGGAGGAAGGGCAGGGGTCCTGAATGAAATAATAAGCTTTGGAGGAGTGCTTAAAGTGAAAACAAAGCTTCACACAACTTCTTCATGACTTAGCAGGTTGACGATTGGTGTGCTGAATGATTTAGCTCTGCAGCCTTTCTGGTTTGGCTCTAAGGAAGGATGAGGTCTCCTGCCCACTAGTGGCCTTGTGTAACGACACATGGAGCAAATGAGAACCTGCAAGGTCCCTGCTGACTCCTCCTAGCTCTCAGTAGGGACGGGACAAAGTGGGACTATAAACTAACAGAAATTGCATAGGGAGAAAGATGCGGTCACGCAAGGAGGATTCTAAGACGACCATGAATTGTGTTAGACACAGAGGCTAATCTGTGAATCATGCACTTTAAGACCAGCACTTGGGAGGCAGAGGCAGGTGAAGCTGTGAGGTCCAGGCCAGCCGGAGCTACATAGTGAAACTGTCTCCAAACACAAACAAAAAAGAAGAGGAAGCATTTGCAAGGATCCCACAGTCTCGGGTCAGGGAAGCCATGGAGCCTGCCACAGTGAAACTACCTATGGGGTGTGAGCACCGTGGTATGTTGGTGAGCCGTGGGAGCATTATCCTTAAATAAAATTTAATACAAAATAAAAATTTTATTCAAAAATAAATAGAAATTTAAAACAAATAAGAATTAGATACAGAGGACTAACCTCTTCTAGAATTATAGCTAGCTACTCCGTATGAGATCATAGCTATGTAATCAAACTGGCCAGACAAAAACTATATTTAAAGACTGTATTATTTAATTTTCTGTTGGTGTGATAAAAATACCATACCAAAGCAACTCAGAAAAGAAAGGGTTTTTTTTGTTTTTGTTTTTGTTTTTTTGCTTACAATTGCAGAGAGGATGTATGGAGGCTTGAATAAGAATGGCTGCCATAGGCTCCTGTCTGAATGCAGTTCCTGGATCTGTTTGGGATGGGTTAGGAGACATGGCCCTGTTAGAGAAGGCAGCCTTTTTTTTTTCTCCAAGAACCATCAAAATGTGCACTAGAGGGCGCTATGTTCTTCGAATACCAGCGTCCATGCCTGTGAGATTTCTGCATCCTTCATAGCCCATTCATTCAAGAATCCCAAACAAGTTGCACTTTAAATGGGAAATAAGGGGTCGGGGGTGTAGCCCAGTAGTAGAGCACTTGCTTAGCATGTGAGGCAATGGGTCAATCCACAGACTGGAGGGGGGGGGGGGAAAGGAGTTAAATCAATTCCATCATGGGGATGCAAGGACAGTGTACTGGCTGGTTTTGTGTCAACTTGACACAGCTGGAGTTATCACAGAGAGAGGAGCTTCAGTTGGGGAAATGCCTCCATGAGATCCAACTGTAAGGCATTTTCTCAACCCTGGTAGTCCTGGGTTCTATAAGAGAGCAGGCTGAGCAAGCCAGGGAAAACAAGCCAGTAAAGAACATCCCTCCATGACCTCTGCATCAGCTCCTGCTTCCTGACCTGCTTGAGTTCCAGTCCTGACTTCCTTGGTGATGAACAGCAATGTGGAAGTGTAAGCTGAATAAGCCCTTTCCTCCCCAACTTGCTTCTTTTTGTTTGTTTGTTTTTGTTTTGTTGTTTGTTTGTTTGTTTGTTTGTTTTTTCTGAGGCAGGGTTTCTCTTTATAGGCCTGGCTGTCCTGGAACTCACTTTGTAGACCAGGCTGGCCTCGAACTCAGAAATCCACCTGCCTCTGCCTCCCAAATGCTGGGATTAAAGGCGTACGCCACCACACCCAGCCCAACTTGCTTCTTGGTCATGATGTTTGTGCAGGAATAGAAACCCTGACTAAGACAGACAGAAATGGCATCACTCCCAAACGTCTATTTCCAAAAAACTCAGTATTGAGAGTCTACAGATTTGGGGGTCCTATAAAATTATGAAAGCTAAAGACTGTTTTCACTCCAATTTTTCAAAAGAGAGACCAGCAATAATAACATTAATTAAATGTTTACCGTACAATTAATTTTAATCAATTTGTTAATATGTTTTCCCCATATTATCAAACTCCTCAGTCAGCTGAATGATGGCCAAAAAAGCAGAGTCAGATAACAGACAACTGACTAAAGAGAGCTGGCCCCTGCGATGGTCAGTGTAAACCTGGCTCCACACTTTGGGAGCTCAGAGTTGAAGGTGAGACGACTCGGGGTGGGTGGAGGGACAGCAAACAAACCGGCAAGGGCTACAATCTATGAGCTGAGCAGTTGGGGGTTTTGTTTTGTTTTGTCTTTTGTGGATTCTGTTTTCTCCCATCAAGATTCTCTTTACCACAGGCCCAAAGCAAAACAGCCAAAGGACCATGAACCAGACCTCTCTCCGAAACTGTGACCAAAACATCTTCTTCTCTTTGAAAGTTAAATATTTTCCAGTATTTTGTAATAACAGGAAGCTGCCCAACATGGAGGGCATTAGTGGAGAACGCGAACAGGGAAATAAAAGCAGGCAGCACAAAGAGAATAGATGTGTAGTGATTTTGGTAGTTTCTTGAGTCAAAGCCTTCTGAGACGTTGACAGCTGTACCGGAACCATGATTGACAAGAAAGAACTCTGGGATGAGGGAGCAAAATGTTTCAGAAAAACCTCGCAGAGGGAAAACACAGAGTAGCAGCTTTCTGTGATGCAGTATGAGTTTTAAATCATAATGAATGACAGGGGAAATATGCAAACAGCCTTGATTTTGGTGGCTCTAGGTTTAAGTTTTCAATGTCACTGTGGTGCAGTGGTTAATATGAATCCAGTAGCAACTTCAAAGTCCAAGTTTTGAGCTTTGCTGGAGGAAGGTACACATGACAAATTCTCTCTCATATTGGGTAGCAGCATCAAGCCACAGCCACAGCCAGCCCTGCTGATCCGCAGGGGACCATAATGTAGGTGTTAAACATGCTGGACCTGCAGGCTTCATCAGATGATGATGGATTTATCAGGAGAGGGCCCCATGGTGAGTGAACGGACATTTGTGTACTGAAGAGCTGGGGAATACGGGAGGGCAGCAGAAATGCCCTGGAAGCACCTGTTCCAGTTATGTTTGCTTTATTTTTCATTCTCTTAAGGAAGCCAGAGGACAACCTCAGGTGTTGTTCCTCAAAAGCAGTAATTACCAGTTTTTGGTTGGTATGTATGTATGTATGTATGTATGTATGTATGTATGTATGTATGTATTTTAAGACAAGCTCTCATTGGCCCAAAGCTCACCTACTAGGCTAGGCTGGTTGAGCAGCAAGTCCTGGGGGTCTACCTGTGTCACTCCTGGTATTTTTATATGGTCTCTAGGGATCAAAGTAAATTCCTCATGCTTGCAAATCCAGTACTTTGTGACTGAAGTATCTCACCAGCCTTCTTTAAGCCGTGTTCTGAGGTTGAATCGTCATTGTGTGGCTGAGAGGACGCCCAGTCAGGGCACATCTGTAAATATATTTCTGGCTGTAATTTGGTAGTGTTCTGCTGGAGAGTTTGTAATTACAGTCCTAAGTGAGACTGGCCTAGTTTTCCTCCGTGGTACTATCTTGTTATGGGAGTCTCCTTGCCTGACTTTAAAAGTGTTTCCCACATTCTCTGTGACTGTGCAGGAAAGCCACTTAATGGGGTTGTGGGGATAAAGATCTTATTTTTCTACTGAAAATTCAACTATTGTAACCTAGCATATATTCAGACTAGCTCCATTATAGGAATTCTTACAATTTTTTAGAAAATTGTCTGTTTCTTGTAAATGTAAAATTGATGATTTGTCCATAGAATTCTGTGGTGTTTATAAAAGCATTGTATGCACAGTCATGCTCCGCTCTGCTTCCTAGCACTGTGTGGGCACTATGTTCCTCTCTTCCCTCTCCACCCCCATAAGAGGTTGTCTGTTGTTGTCTTTTCAAATAAGTAGTATTGATGCATTCTATTTGATAGTATTCTATTCTGTGACCCATTATTTTTATTGCAACTTTTCTGTTTCTATTTTAACATTTTAATTTTTTTTTTAATGCTGGAGATCAAACCCAGGGCAAATGTTGGTGATCTGCCTCAGAGCTATACCCTCTGCCTGCTTTTGCTAATTTAAACTGGACTTTTGTTTGTTTGCTTGTTATTGTTGTGTTGATGGAAGTTCTAGCTTCTCGCCCAGGCTAGCCAGGAACTTGCCCCTGACATCACCCGCAGTCTCTGGAGTTCTGCAATACAGATGTGCACCACAGCCTGCCCTTAAGCAGAGCTTTTCATTTTTAGATTCCCGATGCTTCTTCTTTTCTAATGAATGTGTTTACAGCTAGCGTTTTCCTCTAATTACTATTTTAGTTACGCCTCACACGTTTTTTTAATGTAATGTTCTTGGAGTTACATGTTCGCAAATACTTATAATCTCCATTGCAATTCTTTTCTTTGACCTGAATTATTTTTTAAATCATCTACTATATAGAAGCTTTTATTTGTAATACATGAGGGATGATGACAATTTGAAACTACCCAGGACTGACACGTTGGGACTCTGTCACCTGACAGAGCTAAAGGATCTGGTCTTCTAAGCCCAAGGAAGCTATGCAGGTGGTATGGGAAAAATGAAGTCACCTCAAGAGACAGCCTGATGAGGACAGTGACCAGTCACATCAGCATCTGCCTGGGACACCCACAAGCTAGACAACAGGGAACAGGGGAGCAGAGTGAGGACAACAAGCTCTTCTCCTCACCCACCACAGGCTCATGGTGGAAACCCTACAACAAGGGCAAGCTAAGGAAATGAAAGCACACAGACCTGTTTCATATAAGCTTTACGTGCCATGGAAGCCTTCAGAAATACGACTCACAGAAGCAGGGAGGCCTATTGACTGTCCATTCAGTCAGTTCTCCTAGAAAGTGAATGGAGAACAAAGGGATATTCTTATCTAAGAGTGATGAAAGTAAACAAGACCAGTTAAATGCACTTTTCCCCCAGCATCTCTATGGCTTTGCATTCCCCTTGTATAGGGAGGACTCCTCTGGAATGAGGGTACTATGGCCTTTAGAGGTCAGAGATTCTTTTTTGGCCACTTCAAGGAAGTAGGGAGAGGGGGAGGTGGAAGTGACCATCTGACAGCTGTCACTTTCTCAAATGTTAAGATACGATATTAGGGGTGATGTGTCCCCACCAAAGCCACTACAGTTCTTTTGTGATCAAAAACTGATGTGGCGTAGGCGTAGATGCTTTAACTAGGGTTCTTAAACACTTCAACCTCCCTTCTAGCCCACCTAACAGAGGTAGGGAAAAAGAAAGATTAATAGGAAACGGGGTTTGTAGACCTGTTTAGAAGTAGTTCTTGGGGGCGATTCCAATCTTTGTTGTCAGGATATCAGCAGTCCAGTCCAAAACTTTAAACATGAATCAGTAGTACCATTCCAGTTCAATTGTCAAACACCAAACACAAATCAGTAGCAACAGTTCCACCCGGAAGAAACCATGAGGCTCTGCCGAATTAGCACCAGTCAATGGAAGCCACGAGAAGCAGCCAGAATACCACATGGTGCTTTATAAGTCAAGACAAGTGAAAATCAGCGAAGACTAACAATTTACTGTTTGTGCACTGTCTGTGGGGTTATCTTTATATTCTTTCTAAACATCACACATCCTCTCAAGTGTTTGCTCCAGAAAAAATATCACATGCCCTTCAGAAAAACACCACGTGTCTATTCCAGTAAAACATTGTCTCACATGTCTGCTTCAGCAAAACATCCTCGCATAAGACAGCTTCCAGGAAAACATCACATGACACAACTGAGTTTCCAAAGAAACCAGAAATTTCCACTTCAGTGTGGCCTCTCCTAGTCCTGGGAATCATATAGCCTTCTCTCTCACATTACCCCTGTAGAAAATGAATGGTATGCTGATACACTCTGCCCATCAGAAAATTCCCCTCTCAACTCTCAGGACACCCTGTGCATCTCCATGCCACCCTCCCCAGGAGCCTTCCTTGCCAAGGCTTCTGCAAAGTCTCTCTTGAATCTGCATGCTAATCTTTGTACAGACCCTGGCCCTTACCTCTAAATTCAACTCTCAGCCGTTGTTTCCAGTTGAAAAGAATTTCTGTGTCTTCACTGGAGGTCCAGCCATCATTTGGATCATCTACCACCCATGAACCCAGTGACAGTTCTTCACTGATGACCCACAGCTAACCAGTATCACACAGAACTAGCCATCTTCTGTGGGGGAAAAAAAAAAAAGCTTGGGTCTTCAAAGACCTTGTCCCACACAACGAGGCATCCAGGAAGCAGAGCCTGAAACGGTGACCCTCAATTGGCAGTCTGAGAATTATTAGGAAGGTTCCAGAGAAAAAGAGCAGCAGCAAACAGCACAGGACAGCAAGGATGCCACAGTACATCTCAGCAGGAAACCCTCTTCTGTTCAGCCTCCTGGGAAACAACACAGGCTGCAACCCAGAACTCTTAGCCTCTCCTGGTCAGCCTTCAGTTAGTTACCCCCCCCCCCAGGCTGGGCAGCTGTGAGCCCTGTCTGTATTAATTCTCATAGCTATGACCAAATTCCTGCCAAGAAGCAATTTGAGAGAGGGAGGGTTGATCTGCTTATAGTTCAAAGGAGCCATCTCCTCATGAAGAGAGGATAGGGCAGCAGTGGGGAGGTGCTTCAGGAAGGCTTGCTGGCAGGAACAGAAGGAAGCTGGGGAGATGGAGGCAAAGCTTGTGGCCTAGGCAACTATTCATAAATAATAAGTCTCAAGAGTTGTTATTCTGGGAACTCGGGCCCAAGTGAAAAAGCCTGTGGTCACACTAGTGAGATCAGACCACCCACCCAAAGCTAATTCTGGGCCTCTCCACTCTGCTCCAGAGACTGAAGGTGCCCCCTCAGGAGGTGCGTGCCTTGAGACGGTCAAAGGCTTTGAGGCTTGCTTTCAGTTTTGCTGGCTATTAGAGTAAACTGCCATGCTGGGAAAAGCAGCCAGCCGATGGAGGCATCCCCTGACTTCCACTAGGCTGGCAGACCCCATGCAGAAATCGCTGCAGACAACAAATTGCTCCAAACAGCGTCAAGCCCTAGACTTGATGAAAGCTGATGGGAACCAGTCCAGCTGATGGAATCACTCTGTCTCTCCAGCTAGGTCAGCTAACTACATGTTTCTGGTGAATGCCCCATTGTCTGAATCCCCTCCTGACCTTTGACTAGCATTGCAGTCTTCTGGGGCCCTGACAATGATTTCAGCAAGAAGTTACAGAAGAGGGTACATCACCCTTTATTCTCAACAGGCTACAGTGTTAGATCAAAAGAAAACTCCATGGCATAGGAGACAAAATGGCTACCCAGAATGTGGGTATAGCAGAAAGGTACCTGTCAAAACCAAATAGACCCAGGTGTATTGTTGTGGTTTAAATCAGTTTAGTCCACATAGACTTATGTGTTTGAACACTTGGCCCATAGTGGCACTATTAGGAGGTGTGGCCTTGTTGGAATAGCTGTGGCTTTCTTGGAGGTAGTTTGTCACTATGGGGTGGGTTTTGAGGTCTCAAGCTATGCCTAGTGTGACAGTCTCCTCCTAGCTGCCTTCAGATCAAGATGTAGGACTCTCGGCAACTCCAGCACCATGTCTGCCTGGATGCTGCCATATTTAGCTCATTAGATAATGGAATAAACCTCTGACACTGTAAGCCAGTCCCAATTAAATGTGTGCCTTTCAGCCAGGTGTGGTGGTGAACACCTTTAATCCCAGCACTCAGGAGGCAGAGGCAGGTGGATTTCTGAGTTCTAGGCCAGCCTGGTCTACAGAGTGAGTTGCAGGACAGTCAGGGCTACACAGAAAAACCCTGTCTCGAAAAACAAAACAAAACAAACAAACAAAAAATGTGTGCCTTTATAGGATTTGCCTTGGTCATGGTGTTTCTTCATAGTAATAAAACCCTAAGACATTGATCAACAGGTAGATTCACTACCTGAAACAGTTTTACAATATAATTGGGCATTTGACCTGCTCTATGTGGAACAAGGAGGTTATTGTGTGGCTTTGAGAGAAAATTATTGTTTCTATTCAAACCACTCAGAAACCATTAGACATAATTTGGCTATTCTTAAAAAAGATAAAATGCACATATACATGTGCTCAAGTGCGCACACACACACACACACACACACACACACACACACACACACATTCCTGAGATAAAATAAGTGACTGGTTCCATTTCTCCTTTTTGGGTTCCTCCTGTATCGCAGGGCCTTTGACCCTTCTGTTTTTGCCAATTGCTATTGGCCCTTGTATCATTAATGCCTTAAATAGATACATAAATTCCCATCTGGGTACCATTAAGCTGCTTGTTATTAGATCCCAATAGAAATAAGTACCCACCACAAAGTCAAGGATTTGACTCAGGATACAACTCATGGGTGAATGTAATGGCTAAAATTATATTTAAAGTTTAAATTAATGTGCTTAAGATTTATAAAACAAAATGCCTCTAACGAATAAGCTCCACTTGCCCATGGACAGATAACGTCCTGGAGTTCTGGGGGCTGTTGTTCACGTAAGATAACAAGCCATGTTTTTGCTCTTATAAACAAGCTTGGCTGCCCCAACTCCACAGGGTATGCTTGATCACACATAGGCTGAGATAGGTGGATGGTTATGTAGGCAAGAATTATGTCAGGAAGTATGCCTGCTCCTGATTGGATGAAGGCAGAAAGGGCATAGCCTTGTGGGTTTTGACTTTTTTTAGTCTCTGACTAGTGTAATTTGGTCCCATACTCTGAGAATATTGCTGTCCATTGACCTGCCCAGTATTTAATAAAACTTACCTCAAATATGATTTTTATAAAAATGACAATATTAACTATCCCAGTGGCCAACACACACCCTAGCTGTAAAGAGATAAGGGACACCAAGAGCACACACAGACATCCCCTCACTTGGGGTGAGAACAATAGAGCTTTGGTGTATCTGAAGACAGCAACTGAGGCAGGATATACAATCAAGGGCTAGGAGCCTATTCCAGGAAGGACAACTATGTTTGGGGCCAGGACCAAACATTTCTTAGCTTTTCATTCTCTGCTATGTATCCCAGACCATTTCCCATAAAGCCAGGCTGTGCAAGCCACGTGAGGATGGGCCCTACTGACATGGCCATGACAGTGGTAACGGTACTGGCAGATGGACCCCCATAAAGGTACTGAATCCTCTCTTCCCTTTATACCCCACAACCTGCCCAAGCAGGGACGATCATTTATTCACATTTCCTCTTCCCTACCTAGAGGTGCCTGAGCCTCCTCAGACGGTAGTCATGGATGTGTACAGCTCCCCAATGTGGATGGCATCTTTTTAAAATGAAGCCTCCAAATGGAGTCTGGAGTTGGATCCATGGATTCACATACAAGCTCCCAAAACAGTGATGCTCTGCCCAGATCACACACCCCCATGGGTGCAAACACACACATGTATGCACACATGTATGCACACATGTAAACCCAGGCCACCGCTCAGGCTGAGCCAGGCCTGTGACCATGTATGAAGTTCACAAAGAGGATCTGAACTGGGTCAACAGAGGCTGGGCCACAGATGCTGCTTCTGCTATGGGAACTGTGGGGGCAGAATAAGAGGCTGGGCCCTGCCTTTAGTTAAGGCAATGTGAATGGATCACATCAACCCTGACTACTCCACTCCCCATCCCTCACCTTAGAGCCAAGCTTCAAAGGCATTGACCCAGAGCCACATCCCACTCGTGACCCTCCTTAGCTAATGACAGAATTTCAACTACTCCTCTTCCATGGTTTGGCCCCATACCCTGCACACTAATGAGGCCCGAGGGTGGAGGCCCACCTGACATCAAGGAACTGTCTATCACTTGCAAGATGTGGTCTGTGACAGGCTCCAGCTTAGGGCAAGGGTAGGGGTGCATCCATTATATATGACTTGCTTGTTCTCACCACAGCTCCGAGTCAGCAAGCAGGCTCTCTTAGCTACAGTCAAGAAGCCAGTGACTGTCCAAGTTTTCCTTTGGAGATGGCCCACTCTGGAGTACAATTTCCTGACTCAAATCTCCTCAGTGGCCCACATCTTGAGGACCTGTGGGCATCACCTCACAGCTTTTGAGCAGGTGTTGTCCCATTTGGGACTGAGAATGACTGGAAGAAGCTGGACTATGTTAGCCAGACCAAAATAGCAGTCCCTAACAGGACAGGGAGGCCTGTACTAACTCTGCTGGAGTTTATGATCTGCCACCTGTAGTCTTTGGTTACTATTCTACTTCGAACAGAAGAACACGTGTCCTTGAATGAAACTTCCCCCCGAAGTGATCGAGGCTAAGATACAGGCTGAGATACAGGCTGAGATATCAGACACTACCCTCTTCCCACCCATGTCCCCCAAGGACCACTCCCACATAAAAGCTGTTGTAGAGAACATTTATTTGAGTCGCTTTCTCCAACAGATATCAGGGACCTTTGGGAATATCCAACCATTCATGTGCACTCCGGTGTAGCCATGGTCTACGTGTGTTGTGTGGGGGTGGGTATCCCTCCTGCTTCTACTACCTCCAATTTGCAAGGATTCGAGACCTTAAGCAACCATTATTGATCCAAGGGGCCAGGCCACAGCTCAAGAGCATACACCTCTTGCTAACCCATGTGGACTCTCCCCGTGCACATAACCCTCCACCTCAGATGACCTCCAGCATGGGTTTCATCATCCAGTTGACAGGTGTCTTCCTGAGAGGTCTTGGGCTAGACCCACTTAGAGGTCGAAGAAGAAATGACAGCCCCTTGCCCTCAGGGAGCTCACAGTCTAGTTGGGGCCTCAAGGTGCACACGGGCACACACAGCACGTATACATACACAAACACGGAAGAAACAAGCACAAGACTAAACAGCACATAATACTCAGGGAGACACCATGTGTTAACGAGGACTGTTAAGGAACATGGGCTGGGTAGGCTGAGAGGCCCGGCCCTGGTGAATAAGTGGGTTTAGGGGCTGGGGGAAGAACATTTCAGAGCAGAACAAGGGAAGGCATGGCCCAGTTACAGTGGGAAAGAGACAAGCTGGGCAGTTAGCTGAGGGGCATGGTGAAGGCTCCCCTAAGTTAGAAAAGAGGGTGCATGGAAGTTCCCAAGGTCTGGATAGCGCCTTCCCTTTCTCTGATCTCTTTGAGTACTCAGTGACCCCAGAATAAGGCATAGGGGTTCAGTATGAACCTGTAACCCAAACTGCATGGGGAATGCAGGCAGTAAGACCCCAAGTCAGGAATCCAGAGGTTCCTACCAAGTCCTGATAGAAAAGAAAGCCCCCTACCCCTTTCCTAATGAATGGCTCATTCTAGGAAGGGAGGGAGACAGTTGTGGGCTCTCGACTGACTGATGGGCTCATATGTGAGAATATGAGTCCTTGACCAGTGTGGCCCAAGACCCTCACCTCCTAGTTGTACCCCTGCTTACTTAGGGGATGTACACAATTCCTCCACTGGCTTCTCCCACTGCTTAGACCCACCATGTGCAGGGTTCTGGTGCCCTGCTACCCTCACCTTCCCAGGTTATACCTGCCTGGAGCTGCATGCCTGCCCAGCTAGGAGGCCCGATCAGTTGCATATGGCTAGTGGAAGTATAATTCCTTTCCCATGGAACAGACACAGAGAAAATGATTTACCATCCTTTTGGCAGGCCAACTTTCCCTTGAGACTCCAAATGCAGTCAGAGCCAAAGGCAAGCAGAGGACTCCACTGTAAAACCCTACATCCTGTCCAACATAAAACAGGGGAAAGGAACCACGCCTGGGAGCCAGTCTTGGACAGTGTCTGGGGAGGGAAGCTTGGCTCGAGAAATCCAGGGTACTGTCAGGTTGCAGAGAAAGGGACTGGATGGACTAAAAGGGGCTCAGCCTCAGAATTCTTTATTCCCAAACAAGAGGAGACCAGGAGAGCGTCACACTTGTGTGGAGTGGGGAACGGATGGGAGATGGACTCCCCAGGGCTGAGGTCTTTAGGCTGGAGTCCAGAAGCTCCTGAAACTGCTTGGCACGCTGAGAGTTCCATGAGTATGTGAGTTCTAGGACAAGGTCCACAGCCTCCTTCTGCTTAAAGGGCCAAAGCCCCTGAAGCATTCACCTTTCTAGCTGGGAACGGGCATGGAAGCCTTCACGTGCTCCTCACATCTTGAGGAAAGTTTTGCCTCTCGAGCCCAGTCTGCCATCAACCTGCTGCAACGGTACACAACAGTCACTCCTTGTCCTTGCCCATCAACCTGAGCCAGGCTGGAGGAGAGAAGCCACTTCTTCCCACAGATGATGTCTGCCTCCACACCCGCGCTGAGGTCTAGGATCAGGAAGCCAAATGAGGCTTGCCCAGCTGTGACTCACGTCAGATCTGGGGAGTCTTCCCAGCAAGGCATGGAATCAGCCTCTAACCCCATGCTCTACCCACACAGGGCACCTTCAGAGGTAGGTCTTCTGAGGAGACGTGTCTTCAGGCCAGGAACCCAGGACCTACAAGACTCCACTTTTAGTTTCCATGCCCAGATGCACCCTGCAGGTCCTGGGCTACGAGGTCCTGTTGGCTTCGTATCTGTTCACAGAAGCAGAGACTATGGTCAGCACATTGTAGTCACATGGCCTTGCCTACCAGCCCATTAGGACTACATGGGCACATTCACCTGACCTACTCTTAGTCTATCTGGGACCTTAAGAGAACCCTCTTAAAACCACTCCCCCAACAAAACACTGCCAAGTTTTAGCTTGTTGACACCTGACACGCCTTGGGTCTGGGTACTTGTGTGACTAACTAGGACCTTGTTAAATATTTTCTGTCACTAAATACTAGTCCATATTACAATAACCACCAGGGATCTCAGGCAGAGGCCAGTGATTCCAGAGGAGCCACATGGCATTGAGGTGGGACAGAGAGCAAAGGCAATGAACAGTCTCCAGCACCAAGCACAGGCCTAGCTGGAAGCAAGGGCTCAGGGAACGGAGGCCGACTCAGAGACCACAGCTTCCTAACTCCATATCCCCGCACTTGTCAAACCCAGTGATGCCCTGCCCATGATAGCCTATCTATCACCTGGCCCCTGGCCACATGCCCAGGTACTCCCAGCTGCATTTTCAATAATTCAACAATAGAGCTGACGGGTTTTCAGGCCCAAAATGAAAACCAAAGCCCAGACTTGACCTGCTATAGTAACACTAATTATTTGCTGTAATTTGGAACAAGTTTGGACAAGTCATGGTTTCCTTGTTTGTCAAATGGCAGAAAAGGCCAGTTCTTCTGAGTGACAACTTGTAAACATGGGTCTTAAAAAAAGCCCTGGCTAGCAGTCTTACCAGACAACCTTGGCCATTTTGGCTGAGGCCTCCCTTCTCATTACCTGAATGAACCTCAAGGCTTTGTGCATCTGTCTGTGCTCCCGGGGCCTCTGTTCTCATTCTGAATCACAGGTCAATGCTCCCTGCACTCATGGCAAATGTCTGGTGTACCTTCCCTCTGAACAAATCCTAGCCCTTGCTGTCCCGAAGCCATCCTTCCTCACCCCAACTCTTCCTACAGCAATCCTGTCCCTCTAGAACTAAGGACAAAGCCATCAGAGCCCCTTAGGTGAAGCCAGTCACCATCCCACCCCAGAGCATGCTGTCCCAGAGTAGCCCATATCTCTGTGCAGATACCTTGACACCATGTGTGCACACCATGTCCCAGGCATGGGCTTCTAAATGCCTGGGCCTTGGGGGGGGGGGGTGGTCGGGGTGGTCCCTCCAAGAGTGGAGCAGAGCACAATCCAGAACTACAGGACAACTCTCCAGACAAATGGCTTCACCTGGTAACAGTGAAGCCTCATGGCACCCCAGGGAAGAGGTAAAGTTTTTTCATCTTCATCTCCAACTTACAGATAAACAAACTGAGACATGGAGTGAAATGGCTTCTCAAGGGCCACCAGGCAGTGAGTGCAGGAGGCTGGGGCTTTGGGAACCGAGCTTGGGTCTGGGAACCATGGCCAGTGACCCTCTCCAAGTAGCTTTCAAGTCTGACATGCTGGGAATGAAGATCGAGTAAGCAGTAAGTCATGGAGATCAACACAAGTCCCCAGCCCCCATCCCCCCAGTCCTGACCTAGACAGCCAACACTACACACCCACTCCACACTCCCCACTCCCACCACCCTCATACACTCTGGCCAATCCTGTGAGTCTCACCTGCTCTAGGCAGCCGGAGGAGGCAAACTAATGCAGGTGCCCAAAGCAGATACATGCAGCCAGCCAAGGGGTCCAAGGGCAGGAAGAAAAGGGGGAGGGGTGGCCTGGAGGCCTTTCAACACCCTAAGCTGGCCCTGCCCCCTCCCAGGAGCCCATCCAGACAGGGCACTGCAACTCAGTACCCTTGGATGTGGCTTCTGGATTAGAGACAGCTGGTGGTAGCAGATCTCCCACAGGTCATAGCACGTGGCTCAAATGGGCCGCTTGGCTCTCGGGCCCGTGGCCATGGCTGCGCTGGTGGGTCTTGAGCGAGCCCTCACGCGCGAAGCTCTTGCCGCAGCGAGGGCAGAAGTAGGGTCGCCGCTCCCCGAAGACACCGGGACGGCGCGGGTGTGGCGTGGGCATGCGCGCGTGGGTGCGCTGGTGGTTGAGCAGGAAACGCGGCTCGCGGAAGCAGCGACCGCACTGCGCGCACTGGTGCGGCTTCTCGCCGCTGTGGATGCGCTGGTGCGTGAGCAGATTCTGCTTGAGGCTGAAGCAGCGGCCGCACTCGGGGCAGGGGAAGGGCCGCTCGCCGGTGTGCGTGCGCTGGTGCACCTCCAGGTTGTGTTTGACGCTGAAGGCCTTGCCGCACTCGGGACACACGAAGGCGGCTGCACGGCCAGCCCCCACGTGTGCCTTCTGGTGCCGCACCAGGCTGGGCTGCTGGGAGAAGGTCTGCCCGCACAGTGGGCAGCGGTGGCACTGTTCCTCCGCCGGGTGGTGGATAACCAGACCTTGATCGTCCCCCAGACCCTCCTCCCCGTCCCCTGTAGGGGACCCTCCCCTGGAGGACACCAGCTCTGTCATGGGCACTTCCAGATGCAATCACCAGCCCCTGGAAAAGCAGAAGCGGAGAGAGGGATCAAGGAAGACCCCAGGGTCAGCCATTCTCCAGCCTGAGGAATCACTCACGTCCTACAACCTCCAGTGTTTGCCCATCTAGTTTTGTTTTGTTTCATCACAGTCTGTCATCCCCGGCTCCTCTCAAGAGCAGCCTCCTTCTAGAAGTCTCCCCTGGCCTCTCCAGCATCCTCTTGCAGTCCACTGCCCAGCTCTGTGACCTTTATCGTCACCCTGGAATAACCTCAAGAACGGAGAGCTACCTTCTGTTACAAGACACATCAAGCCCTGTGCCTTTGACATAAAAGACATGGGCTAAAAACTGCTGGAAAATCTTCAGGAGCAGCTTCTCTAGTCGGATGCCCAAGCTTAGGTGGTGACCCAAAACCTCAGGAAAGAAGGTCACCAATGGCTTAAAGCAGGAAGTAAAATACCATCCCCCCCCTACCCCAACCACCACCACCCTCCCATCCTCCCCCCCTCACCCCCAAAGTTGAAAGTGACTTCCTTGGGTTAACCATTAAAAGTAGTTCCACTGTTTAACAAGATGAATCATACATTTGAAAAGCTGCAGATCACTGAACCAAAGCAAGAGCTCCCAAGAAGACAGGCATGGTCCAAAGGCTGATCACCCCAGCACTGGGCTTCCAGCATGCTTGGTGTAAAGATTGTCTTCCCAGGCCACTAGGCCTCTCTGAAATAGTTCCCCACTACCCTTACAACATCCTTGAACAGGGAGAACAGCGTCCCTGAGCCCAGGTTTGTAAATGGAACAACTGAAGCTAGGAGAAACCAACATACTTGTCCAAGGTCACACAGCAAGGTGAGCCAGGACTAGGCCCTAAGTCTCCTGACTCACTGTTGAAATTGAAAATATTTCAGTATACTAGCAGCTCAGCAACTAAACATCCCCTGACACACACACATGCCTACCAATATCCCAGCCACCACAAACCCATTCATTCTCAAAGGGTCACGGCCCCTATAGGGCATGGTGACTTGCTATCACTCCCAAGCCTTGTAGAGCAACTAGGACCCACTCCATTCACTCCCTCCATCAGAAAAGCTTGTTTAGGGTTCCCTTCAAACCTCCCTTCAGGTCATCTCCATACTTCCAGCCTCAATCAACCTGCAGGGTGGGGGTCTCAGAGACACCCTCTGTCTTCCCCTACCTTCAGGCCAAGGTTGAATTGGCACTTAACCCAGGAGAAAAGTATTAGAACCCATTGCCCTGAGGCTCCACCCATAATCCCTCCCCAGACATCAGTGCTGGCATTTGCAAAGACAGACCCATCAAAGTCTCCTTGTCCAATCTGAGCCTGCCTGGTCCTGTCATTGGGCAACCTCCCCACTTTCCCTACTAGACCTCTGACCAGGGCCTAAAGCCTTGGTTTTCTGTCCCTCCCCCAAGTTCCTCCATCAGGTGCCTCACTCACAGCCCAACCTGCTCCCCTTCTGCAGCCTGCAGCAGCTTTTTCCTCAAGAGTCTGAGCAGCCCAAGGAAAAAACAGTTAAGTCTCCCGCAGCGCTGCGCCCTTCTTCCCCGCCCCCCCCCATAAAGCCGAAAAGCCTCCTGCCGCGCTGGTCTGGTCAAACCCCTGCCTTAATTCCAAAAGCTCACCCTACCCAGCGAGACTCTCACAGCCTTGTTAATTCAGGGGTCCGAGAAATGTGACAAGTTGTGCATCGCAACCCCACCCCTAGGAACATAAATAGGCCGCCACCCAGCTTCCGCAGCCCACCTTGTTGAGTTGCCAACCCCATCTCCTGGAGGAACGCATGCAATCGACCCACCCGGTGCCCGCAGCGCCCCCCGCAAGACCGCGGGATCCTAAGTAAACAAGTAATTAAGTCCCGGCACTGCCACTCCCAGAAAGGACTTGCAGGGCTCCAGGCAAATACGGTAGCACGGCCGCAGTGACCGGGCATCAAGGGTCCCCCACTGGCCTCGATAAATACGGTAACCTCCCTCCTGATCTTGGGCTCTAGCCTGGGACTCACGTGGCGCCGCCTCTGGAGCCCTTGCTTCTGCTGCAGCACCGCAGTCGCCAGCTTCGTCGCAGTCGCACAGCAGCCCCGTGAGGCTGGGAGGTCTAACGCGCCAACAACCTGGCTGGCGGGAAAAGGGAGGCAGCGAGCGCTGCGCCTGCCTGGGAAAGAAAAGGGTCCAGATTTTGGGGCCAGCGTTGCCTTGCAGGAGGAGTCACCTCAGTGTCCCGACAACCCCATCCCCGTCCATCCTTCTTTACGGAGGAGCAAGGTCTTCATCTTCTTCATTCCCAGGCTAGCTAAGGCTTTGGACCTACCCCAGCTCCTGGAAGCCGGCTGGGACTCTGGGACCAGTGTCCTTTTCTGGAGGAGCAAGAAGGGAAAGAAGCAGGGGACCCAGTAATGGAGAGTCTCAGAGTTAAAGCCCCATGACTATGGGGACTATTGTGAGCAAACCAAAACTGTCCCCTAAATGAACTGTTTGTAATCTCCAGAGAAGTCGGGCATGGTGGTATGCATTTAATCCCAGCATTTAGGGCAGAGGCAGATCTCTGGCATTTGAGGCAAGCTTTATCTATATTGACTTCCTTGCAGGTCAGTGTTACAGCGAGGCTGTCTCAAATGAATGGATAATGAGTGAGTGATAGAGCAAGCAAGCGAGTGAGTGAGTGAGTCAAGCGAGTGAGTGAGTGAGTGAGTGGGCAAGTGAATGCACAGAAGCAGCAGGTGCGGGGTAGCACTAAATTCCGGGTTCCCACTGCCCTTTAATAATACCCCTTGCCTGTCCATATCCTTGCTTTTTTTTTTTTTTTGGTTTTTTGAGACAGGGTTTCTCTGTATAGCCCTGGCTGTCCTGGAACTCACTCTGTAGACCAGGGTGGCCTCGAACTCAGAAATCCGCCTGCCTCTGCCTCCCGAGTGCTGGGATTAAAGGCGTGCGCCACCATGCCCGGCTCCATATCCTTGCTTTTTACACCACCATTTCCCATGTATTATCTCATGGGAACTTCCAATTAACCATTTGCATCTATAAAACGGGATCATAACATTGTTATGCTGATCATAACAATGTTATGATCCCGTTTTATAGATGAGAAAAGATTTTTAAAACGAAACCCAAGGTGACTTCCTCTAACACCCACAACTTTAAAAGTAGAAAAGCTCACATAAGAAATCTACCGGGATGGATGTTTAACCATACCAGGGCCAGTTATGAGTTCCTATGACATACACAACTTGACCTCTGACAGACATACTTCCTCCACATTCAGCTCGGTCAACTACCAAGGAAAATGCATTTCATCTCTTAAGCAGGCCACAGGAGAAATGGGAACACTTAGGGAAGACCAAGGTTTTCAAAAGCAAATAAATTAATCTATGGAGGAACAGGACCATCCCCTTAACAGCATTTCCTAGGTGAGCTATGCCAGTATAGAAAAGGAAAACACGGCTGTGGGCAGGAATGGAAAACAGGGGATGCCGTCCCAAACCCTATGTCTCTGAGGGGAACGACACAGGTGAAGTCTAAATTTCAGCTGAGTCACTTCTGTCCTCCCATTCCACATGCAAGCACCTGTCCCCAGCCCAAGTCCATCTTAATGTGCTGTGGCACATACAACAGCATGACAATGTGAGGACATTCTACATACACAGCCATGCTTGCTTATCCAGGCAGGACAGTGGCCCACATGTGAGAGTCACGAAGCGGGTAGAGACCAACAGAGGCCTTTGGGTCCTTTCTGCATGGGTGAAACAGTCAAGTCAGCAAGCCCTGGTGAGGCCAGTGCTGCATTCACCCTGAGGCCCACCAGACAAACAGGTGGCTCCAGAATATTCCTGAGGCTCCTGCAGATCACTGTGCTGGGTGTCCTTGAGTGCTGCCTGCACAGGAATAAATCTCCAGGACTTCCGTCTTTCTTTTTAAGAGGTCATCCTATCCCCAGATATCAGGCCATGGTCCCCACTACATCTGCCAAACTGTCTGGCGCCATCCCCGCCAAGTTGTAAATTTCCAAGAGCAGGGACTGTGGTTTAAGCATCCCTGTACCCCCAGAGTCTGTTGTGATGAGTCCTTTTCACTGACTTTTCAGTGACTTAACACATGTTAACATGAACACTTGATCTCTCCATGGGCAGCCATAGGGAGAAGAAGAGAATGAGGAGCTGAACTGCAGACCCAGCTACAACTTCGAGGGGTGTTTGGGGCTGGGGGGACCTGAGCATAGATGTGAGGCTGTTTGTGGGATGTCATCTGTTGTTCCCAAGTTCTTTCTTCACAATGAAAGTCCGAAACAAGACCTATAACATCAACTCAGCCGGACTTTTAAACGCACAGCAGATGAACTGAACGTGGAGAATTGGTTCATCCCAGCTACTGTTTAGAAACAATATGTCCCTCCGTCCAGCAGTGATTCTCAACCTTCCTAAGGCTTCAACCCTTTAATACAGTCCATGTTGTGTAAATAAATGCTACATCATCATAACTGTAATTTCACTATTGTTGTGAATCGTAACATAAATACCTGATATGCAGGATATCTGATCTGTGCCCCCAAAGGGGTCACAGCCCACAGGATGAAAGCTGCTTCTTCCATGGCATTGAAGGATTAAAACACTGGTGGATTCATAGGATGGAATGTTGGAGGCGGGGGCCTTGTTGGGGAAGTAGGCCTTTGGGTGGGAGGGGTTCCCATGAATGGTATAGCTTCTCCCTGACTCTTTACTGTCATTCTCCTTCCTGGCTGCCTTAAGGTGAGAAGCCTCCTTTGCCAGACACTCCTACCACCATGACATTCTGTCCCACCTCAGACCCAAAGAGATAGAGCCAGCAAGGGCTGAAACCCAGCCATGCCCTTAGGATAGGACCACCTTCGCTGTTCTCAGATTCTCTTATAGCAACAGGAAAGCTGAGCAACGCAGCTCCTCATAGAGACTGTCCTCAACAGGAAAGTCCTCCTCCCCCTTTCCATAGTGCAATTGCTCTTCAGGTAGCCACACTTGAAGCTTATTAGAATCATAACAGCAACTTCCCCAGGAGTGCTTGCTGTGTGCTTCCCCTGCCAAGGTCCCAAAACCTCAACCCCAGAGCTTCGACTCCAACCTTGACAACAACAAAAACCTGACCTTTTTCTAGATTTGGGCTATGGGTAAATGATGGAGGAAGGAGTGGGAGAAAGCAAGGTTTTTGCCAATAGAAGCATCATTACAACTAGGGTGCATTATTGCCTCGTGTAGCTGTTATATAAAATTCAAGTTGAAATTCAGGAACTGTGTGTGTGTGTGTGTGTGTGTGTGTGTGTGCACGTATGTGTACTTAGTTGCTTGTTTTTGAAAAAAGGGTCCCATATGGCCCAACTCTGCTAGCTTTTCTACCAAGCCTCCCTGGGCCATGATCTGCTCTCTCTCTGTCCAGGTTGGTGCACCTACTGGGCAGTTGCTCCCCAGGCCTCTGCATCCCACCCCCACCTTCTCTCAATCAGCTTCCCATGGCAGGATGAGAGCTGCTGCTTCCATGGCATTGAAGGATTAAAACTCTGGTGGATTCATATGATGGAATGTTGGAGGTGGGGGCCTTGTTGGGGAAGTAGGCCTTTAGGTGGGAGGGGTTCCCATGAATGATTGATCCTGGCCAGTGTACCCCGAACCCTCCCAAGGAACCTGAAGCCTGATCCCTTTGCTGTCAAACTTGATGTTTTTATTGCTTACCAAATGCCAATCTCTCTTCATGTGCCATCTAACTTCAGCTTGCTCCTCACAGAAGACAATGGTTCCAGGATCCAGCCCCAACCAGCTGATGTCGCCACAGCGCCCCTGCAGGCTTGCACTCACTTACCTGGCAGAGGACTGGGACAGGAACCCTTGGGGTACTGTTTCCTTTCTCAGGGCTGGCTCCCATGTGCCCCCCCACCTTGATCTCTGCAGTGCTGCATAGCATTGTAAGTAAACCTCTAGGACAAGTCCGACCTTGTCTTTGATTTTATGCCACCTCTTTGATATTCTCTGACCCACTTTACAAAGAAAGGGAATCAGAACTCAAGGTGACAGTTCTGTGCTTTCCTCTGAGGAGCCAACAGTCCTGACAACAGACCCGAGGCTGACAGGCATCCTGGGCCTGCCACCAGTGTAGAACAGGACTTGGTGGACAAGTCCCACTACCAACCAACCCATTTTCCTCCATGTCAACTGGCAAGGTCACTGCTTAGCTCACATCACTGACCACAAGGAATTAAATGAGATAATAGACAAGAGAGCCTGGATAGCAAGGCCAGTGCTGAAAGCCTTTTTTTTTTTTTTTTTTTTTTTGAGAATTGAGCATACAGATTATGACAAGTTGCATAACATATGAAAATGATTCCCTAGGAAGTCCTTCAGTGAGGGCAGGGGCTGTGTTCTACCCATCTAGTACAAATCCTGGCACAGGTCTGTTAAGGAGCCAATGCTTTGCAGACCCCATCTAATCAATATGCATAGAAACCATAATTCAGCCCTCTGTGGGATTTGACCCTGTCTGCCCTGTGACCCTGTGAGACAGTCACCATGCAGGAAAAGTGAGCAGGCATTCTCACCAACTTGCACAAGCAGGGGCTACAACTGGGCTTTGTTAACCCCGGATCCTACCGATGCTCCACTGTGATTTGACATTCAACTCGGGCCATTTGCAGGAGAGAACCTATTCTATTGAAGAATGGAGCATGACTGATATCTTCAGTGTCTGCCTGTACCACCCCTCACCCACTTGGTTCTCTAGGGAGCCAGTGTTTCTGATGAGTCTACCCTGAAGGCAATGGTTCTCTAACCCCAAATGGTGGTGCCCTGAGATGCCTTTCAGGGGTAGGCCATCTTTTCAGGCTCGACTCAGGATTTGTTAGATGACAAAGACGAAGAAGCCTGGAAGGATTCTGTTCTGATGTAATGCAAGGCACTGGAAACCTCCTGGGAAGGGCAGTGCAGGCTGGGTAGGAAGGGCAGGGTATTAACAGGGAGGCAGCGGGGAAGCTGCTTCTGGTGTGTGTGTGAGGGATATGGGGGAGGGCAGGGGGTAGGACAGGAAACTCTGCAGGTTCCGCTTCCTGTTGGTACTCAGAGCTGATCTGCACACCTCAACCAGCCCAGGACTCAGCCCAGTTTAGAATCAAAGACTGACCAAGAAAGAGCAGTCCAGGCTTGATGCTAAGTTTTACTGCCGCTGTGCTCCTCAGGAGAAGGGCAATGGCCGCAAGGGTCTCGTCTGTCCTTCTGTAGCCTTACATGTCCTTTGATAACACTACA
This sequence comes from Mus minutoides, assembly GCA_902729485.2. Lineage (NCBI taxonomy): Eukaryota > Metazoa > Chordata > Mammalia > Rodentia > Muridae > Mus > Mus minutoides. The sequence continues at coordinate 128,709 of LR750053.1, forward strand.
ACTAAAGCATCTCCAAAATAAAAGGCTAAACTATTCTCCATTTAGAGTGGAGACCAGAAGCCAGGCTGAACTTTGCACTCGGCGGCATCGGCCCCAGGATACCAGCAAGTTTATTTCTCCCTCCTCCATTAGTTTACTGGGTCTCACCTTCCTTCTGCTTCCAGGGTACCCTGCCCTGATACTCATCTCCTGGAAGGAGTATAGACTCAAGGTTACATAGCCTAGGCTGGAGCCCTGGCTTCTGTCAGCACCAGCACATCAGCCACCCTTCTGTAGAGGGACATGAGAGGTGATTTCAGAGGGATAGAGTGGTGGACAGAGAATCAGTGTATGGGAAAGAGACGTGCAAGTGACATGAAGAAGAGTGGAAGACAGAAAACAACCCATCAGAAAACTGGGCAGCAGGTAGGAGTAGGACACAGATGAACGATAACAGCCTCTGTACCCCACCCCACCCCCACCCCCACACACCTTATCCTAGGAAGCTCACACACCTGGGCTTGGGTAAGGATGATTCAGAAAGAACAGTGACACCATGTGGAATATTCAGTCCTTCATTTATCTCCAGTACCAGTACAGGTAAGGCCCCAAGGCAGTCACAAACACACACACTTGGCACAGACAGTCTGTTCTTGAATAGTCACTCCCCCAAGCAGCCAAGCTATGGATGAGACCACCTGACTGGACCACACCCTCCAATTATCATACACATTGCCAATTAGGCCAGTGTGCTGTACCTAGTGCTCCAAGCAGCAAGATGCTCAGAGTCTGGGCCATCAAATGATCCAGCGTGGCTGCTTGGCACTGTCCTTGGAGCTGGGGAAATAATTACCCCTTCTTAGCCACAGCCTTTGTTCTATTGGTATCCTGGAGTCTGTGACCATCTTTCCCATGGGGACCACCCCACTGACCGTCTTGTAGCGTATGTGACAGGCTAGTGCTACCATTGATCAGTCCCAGGTCATTTCACACACAGTGGCTTTCCTAGCGACCCCAACAGCCCTTCACTAGAACCTCTAACAGCTCCTCACAAGGTGCCTACGTCTGGGGGCCAATTCTGAATGGTACACTAACAATCACAGTCCGTCCTCAACACCCACAGCTTTGATCTCACAGCCCCTACGAGGCACTTTTTAGACTTCCTTTGAGATGCTTCTAGAATACCATCCTCAGGCCTCAGAACCTTGATGAGCCTAATTTGGGGAGCATCTCCTGTTCCTGACATACATCCTACAGGCACACACTCCACCACCACCACCATCAGCTGCACAAGGCACACTACAGCTCTTCCTCTGGGCCAGGGTGTGGTGTCTGAGCTCCACGATGGACACGCTGATGCTTGAGCAGATGCTGCTTTTGACGGAAGCCACGGCCACAGGCTGTGCACAGGTAGGGTCTCTCGCCTGTGTGGTTGCGCCGGTGCCGTGTGAGGTTAGGCTTCTGGCTAAAACAGCGACCACAGTCTGGGCAGGCATAGGGCCGCTCGCCCGTGTGGATGCGCTGGTGGATGGTGAGCGCTGACCACCAGGAGAAGCTCTTGCCGCACTCGTTGCAGATGAACTGGCGCTGCTCGCTGGGCACAGCCAAGGTCTCACACTCCTGGCCACACAGCACTTCCTTAGCAGCCTGGGGACCTTGAGGCTTCACAACCACACTCTGGGCAATCTCAGCTTGTGACTCTGAGCCAGGCACACCATTCCGGACTGTAGACTGCGAGCGCAGCAGCTCCGCAGCTGCGTGCACACGCTGGTGAGCTCGCAGTGCTGCACGGCTGGGGCAGCTCTGGCCACAGCTGGTGCACCTTGCGGCCTGGGAACCAGGCAGGTGCGTGCGCAGGTGCTTGAGCAGGTGCTGCTTCTGACGGAAGCTGCGTCCACAGTGCGAGCAAGGGTGCGGCCGCTCACCAGTGTGGTTGCGTAGGTGCCTCGTGAGGTTGGGCTTCTGGCTGAAGCGGCGGCCACACTCAGGGCACGCATAGGGCCGCTCACCTGTGTGGATGCGCTGATGGATGTTCAGCGATGACCACCACGTGAAGCTCTTACCGCAATCATTGCAGATGAACTGGCGCTGTTCACTGGGACCTAAGCGGCTGTGGGCTGTTGTCCGGACACCATGCTGGCCCCACCAACTCCGGCAGAGTCCCAGCCAGACCCACTCGGGATGCCCGCGTGGGGATCCTGGGCGCAGGCGACAGGACCAGCGACGTGCAGCAGCATACCGAAACATCTCGTGCAAGTTGACTCGGGCACCCAGGCGGTTTCGGGCATGTGCCCGCTGGTGGATGCGGAGGCCCACTTGATGCCTAAAGCAGCGCTCACATTCTGGACACGTGTGAGTGGCAGGCCGAGAGTGTGTCTTCTGGTGCTTGAGTAGGTGCTGTTTCTGACTGAAGCGCCTCGTGCACTCCGGGCAGCAGAAGGGCCTCTCGCCCGTATGATGGCGCTGGTGGCGCACCAGGTTGGGCTTCTGGCTGAAGCTCTTGCCACATTTGCCACAGAGGTAAGGCTTTTCACCTGTGTGTGTGCGCTGGTGAATCTTCAGGGACGACCACCAGCTGAACCTCTTCCCACAATCCACGCACACAAAGTGACCCCCGCCTGCAGAAAGTGAGGGGGTCAGAGGATCTGGAGCTGCCCCTGGAACTCGAGCAGCCAGTGGTGCATCCTGCTCAGGAAGTGGCGCCCACCGTGTACCCCCAGTCTCCTCTTGAGACCCCAGAGCCCAGGGCTTCCCCATGGTCTGGCAGGGAGGGAGACCACTCTGCTGCTGAAATATGTTTTCCTTGTCCTTCTCTGTGGCCTGAGTTGCCACAGTTTGCAACATCCACTCTGGCTTCTCCTGCTTGATCCTTGCCAGCCCATCTCCTGCAGAGGCAAAGGGAGAAGTCAGAAAACATCACTCTGGAATTCGAAGAGCCTAGAGAGGCAGAGGGCTGTGGATGGGTAGGGATAGCTGAAAGAGTGAAAGGCAAATAGCTTTAAACAAAGGGAAGGGCGTGAATAAGAAAGAACAGGGATAGGGAAAGACTTGAAGGATCCTATACAGACAGGCAGAATGTGGAGTGAGGAGGAAGCCCATGGGAGAGTAAGTGTAAGTGCATGGCTGGCTGGCCAAGGCCATGGGCATGCATATGCTGTCCTGCCTTCTCTACCCAAGGCCCAGAAGAATCAGTTAAAGAAACCAAGCAGAGATGCTTCCTGACCCAGGGAGAAAAGATGGCCAATGCTCAAAGTCACCACTTAAAAAAACAAAAAACAACAACAAAAAACTTTCCTCCCCTCACCCCAGGTGTGTGTGTGTGTAGGCAGATGCAAGGTGAATATGTGGAGGTTAGAGAACAGCTCTGTGGTGTTGACTTTCTCATTTCACAAGTAGGCTTTGGGGATTGAGCTTAGTATATCAGGTTTGCCCTTTAAGAGCACCTGCTGAGCAATCTCTCTGTCCAAATACTTGCTGTTCTTTTTCTAAGAGTTTGGAACTGGGTGCTTTCTAGGCAAAGGCAAGCTCAGTCCCTCAGTGGTTAGGGGTACCACACCCTGAGTCACTAACCTTTCCTCTTCATGGGCAGGGCCCCTGCTCCTATACAGTAGGCACGGAGCAGGAACACCCCACTGGTAAGGACACCCCCTTCCCCAAATTTAGCAAATTCACCAAGAGTAAGTAGGTAGATAGGCCCCAAAGGCTCCGAATAGGAAAACGCATTCCAAGCCCTTTCACTGAAGGGAATCCACTAGAGCTCGGGGAAACAGCTTCCAGACCATACATTACACCCAAGCTCCTGTCAGTAAGAAGCCACAGTGAAGACCGCTTCAGAAAAGACAGTACGGATGTGATTCACTTTATATGAACATGAGATCTGGTAAAAACTAATCTGTGAATCAGAAGCCAAGACTATGGCTCATTGGTGTCCCTTGATGTGGGTCCTGGTCACAACACTGGATTTGCTCTGTAAGAATTTATGGAGCTTGTGACATGTGCACCTTTCTGTGTGTTACACCAGTAAGATGCTCACACCTGACAGAAAGGGGGCAGCATGAAACAGTTGTGAGCCTAGAAAAACATTTGGGAACAACAGACTTCAGCAGCAGCACAGCAGCACATTCAAAGGAGTAGAAAAAGGCTGTTAATAATGTTAAAAACAAAGACTAGCAAAAGTACAAAAGGATCCTCAAAATCCTAAAATGTCATGTATAGTCTTTATATCACTAAATCTTTAAATATATAAAGTAATTTTTACCAGACAATACTAATTAAAATTGATTCCAGAGTAGGTTAAAGGAGCTGGAGAGATGGCTCGGTGGTTCAGAACACTGGTCGCTCTTGCAGAGGACCTGGGTTCAGTTCCCAGCACCCACAAGGCGTCCCCTGCAATCCAGTCTCAGGAGATCTGATGTTCCCTTCTGGTGTCTATGGGCACTGCATGCAGGTGATTGACAGATACATGCAGGCAAAATACACATACCCATAAAAATTAAAACGGCCTAGCACAGCAGTGCACACCTTTAATCCCAACACTTGAGAGGCAGAAGCAGGCAGAGCTCTGTGAGTTCAAGGCCACCCTGGCCTACCTGGTGAGTTCTAGGACAGTCAGGGATATGTAGATCCTGTCCTTAATTTTTTTAAAAAAATAAAAATATATTAAAAATAATTTTAAAAGATCATGTTTTTTTAAAAACAGATTGTATAAACATTTATAATTGGCTAATGTGAAAGCTGAATTCTAGCACCAAACCGGGTTATATACAACATGGCTGCATCAACTCATTCTATAAAAAATTCAAAAGGTCTGGGAGATGGTTCAAAATTTAAAAGCATGTCCTGCTCTTCCCAGAGGACCTGAATTCAGCTCCCAGCACCCACGTGGAGTGGCTCACAACCAGCTGTAACTCCAGCTCTAGAGGACCTGACATTGTCTTCTGTCTCTGTGGGACCCTGCACACATGCAGCAGACACCCACAGACACACACTCATCACTCATAAATAAAATATCTTTTAATTTGTAAGAAAGAACTATTCCCAGCTCTGGAACTGTTTAGTAACTGGGAGGGAATGAGAAAGGAGGAGAAGAGAGAGGAGAGCATGAGAGGCTGGGAATTAGGAGCCGTCTATAAGACAAGCATGCAAGAATGGGGATAGGCAGGAAATTGGAGAGTTACTGCTCCTAAAACAAACAAATATTTGCAAAGCAAGTTCATCAGAATCAGAAATAATATTGCCTAACAGGCATTTTTACCCCAGAAAAGCAATGCTGGCTTGATATAATTCTTGAGGTTATCTTATTAAAAGTAAAGAAATCATGTGGTGTTCTAGAGAGATTGATTGCCTGGCAGCCATGTGGTCTGTAATTCTCTAGCATTAAAAGAAAAGTATGTCTTATGTCATTCTCAACAGATGCAGAGTCATATGATAAAGACATCATTTCAGGAGGCAGGAGGGAAGGCATGAGCAGACTAGGAATATAGGGAAATTCCAGTTAACAAAAAAATGTGTACTAAAATTATAACAAGCTTTCTATTCAACAGCAAAGGGTAGAAGACAGTCTAAAGAACAGAATAAAGACACTTGTTATCATTGATACTATTTAACCTTGTCTTTGGGGAATCAGCCAAAGGATAGGGGGAAACACAAAAGAGAAAAACAAACAAACAAACAAACAAACCAACAACCTCTCATTGCTCAGGTGTGGCAGAGAACTCACTAACAAGTGGAAATACTATAGTTCAGCAGACTGTCAGGCACAGAGCACTCAAAATCACTTTTCAAAGACTGACAATAGCCATTATAAAAGAGCTGTGGATGCTTTAAAAAGCACACAAGCCTTTTGTAAGGAAAAACCACTAAACTTTACTGAAGAGACAAGAAGTTGTGCTACTAGTCTTAACTGTCACCTGGGAAGAAAGTGTCAGTGAACAACTACATAGTTCAAGTTGACCTGTGTGTGGCATGTCTGCGGTGGGTTGTCCTGATCTTTAGCCGAGGTGTGCAGACTCACCCTGATGCTGGAGGCACCGTTTCAGGACCTGCACTCTGGATTGTAAAGGAAGCTGAGAGGCAGCAGCAGCAGGTGGATTGGGCTGCTTTTACTCCCTGTGTGCTCTGGAACGTGACGTGATGTGATGTGACGTGATGTGATGCCATGACTAGCTGACTGGCTTCCTGCCATGACTTCCCCAATGATGGCCTGTAACCTGACACTGTAAGTCAAACGAGCCGAGCCGTTTCCTCTCTCTATTGCTTTGGTCAGGGTTTTTTTTTTTTTATCACAGCAAAAGAAGTGAAACTAATAACCCCAGGACAAATATATTCCGACATGAAAAGGCAAATAATACTTAAATTCAGTGTAATCTCATTTAAGTTAGCTTATAAAACATATAACGTATATAATTTGATAAGGAAATCCTTAAAAGGAAAATTTTGGCTCATACAATATTAAAAGTTAAGCTGCTACCATAGAATGCTAACACTGAGGGAAGCCTAAAGGCTGGCAAGTATGCAAAGCAGCAGGGACTTATTCCTTAACAGTAGGAATGAAAAATGGCAACTTCTTCAAAAGACACTTCAGCAGTGTATTAAAGAGCTGAGCATGAGCGTATCGTATAATCCAGCAATCAGTGTTGTAAGTATTGACCCAAAAACAATTCCAAGTAAGATGCCCTTGGAGGAGTAGGCATATAGGGAGGGGGAGAGGGGACAGGAGTGGATACTGCTATATGCATAAAGACATAGAAAGATGGGGGTCTGGGGAAACCTAAATGAATACTGCTAAGTGAAATAAGCCAACTTGAAAAGGCCACAGGCCATGTAGTTCCAGCTACACAACGTTCTGGAAAAGGCACCTGACATAAAGAGGGCACTGGTCATTCACGTTAGAGGGAGGGAGGGAGGGAGGGAGGGAGGGAGATCAGTTGGGTGCTGTATTTGGAATCAATGATGCTACTCTATACCAAACCCATAGAAAGTCCAGCTCCAAGGGTTAGCCCGAGTCTACACTATGGGCTTTGGGTAGTTGCTATGTCAGTATTGGCTCATCAATCATACTTCACTAAAGGAAAATGTCAACTGGAGAAAGAGGGGCCTCCACTGTAGTTTTTCTGTTATCTGCTCTGAAACTAAAGTCCGTTTAGGTGATATGTTTGAGCGAAACCCTGCTGTGCTGAGGCTGCTCCATCATAAACCTAGTGAGCTGATGCTGCTAGCCCAGGCACTGGAGCTGATGCTGCTAGCCCAGGCACTGGAGCTAATGCTGCTAGCCCAGGCACCACAGCAAAAGGCAAACAGGCTGATGGAACTGAAGAGTGTGACACACGACTCCAGGTGGCATTACCAGTCCAGGGTGGAAGACTGACCTATGTCTTAGTGTCAACTGACTTTCTGTGGTAGTTTGAATGAGAATGGCCTCCAGAGAGACCATATGTTTGAATACTTAGCCTTCAGTTGGTAGAAGGAAGTCTGACCTCATTGTCAGAAGTGTGTCACTGGGGGTGGGTGGGCTTTGATGTTTCAAAAGACTTGTGCCATTCCCAGTTCTCTCTCTCTCTCTCTCTCTCTCTCTCTCTCTCTCTCTCTCTCTGTGTGTGTGTGTGTGTGTGTGTGTGTGTGTGTGTTATTGATAAAGGTGTGTCCTCAGCTGTCCCTTCACTCCACCATTATGGACTCAAATCCTCTGAAACCATAAGCCAAATTAAATGCCTCTTCTTATAAGTGGCCTCTGTCATGGTGTTTATCACAGAAACAGAAAAATAACTAAGACATTTTATTTCAGGGGAAAACACTTATGAAAGATTTCTGGTGCATAATGTTAATAAATGTCAGTTCCAAATAAATTTTGGTCTTCCCTGTGCTTTCTCATGAGAATTCATTTGAATAAAGCCATGCTTTAGGAGGAAAGCAGTGACTTCAATTATGTATTGTCAGGACTTGAATGCCCAAGTGCAATGAGTTGAATTGATTACAGGACTGTCCCCTGACCTGCACTGAAATCTGGACGTAGGAAACATTTGGTACCAAGTATCCAGTCTGGCAACGAAACTGAGGTTTATTCGATGAGAAGAGATCACTGTCCCTGATTGACATGCTGCCAATTAAAGTAACCCAGAGACCCCCATGTTTAATGCCTTGCCTGGTTAAACTTGGCTTTGACATCCAACCAGGAAGATGACCCCGGGCAGAGCTCTTCTCCATCTGCCCACTGAAGAGGAGAGAGGAGTGTGGACATCCCAGGTCCCTGCAGGTCCTCCAGCTAAAAAGGGGGTGTGCTTGAACCTCAGCCTGCCCAGAGGCCCATTGCCTTGGGCTCAGATGTGATAAAAGCCTCTGGTCCATAGGTACTTGTCCCCATTCGTTATGACAAAATGATGCTCTCTGTTGCCATGACAGGACTGCTACTAAGGGATGAGAGGGCCATTCGCAGGAGGGGGCTGCTGCGGGCCTGCAGAGGGCTCCTATCAAGAGCACATGACCAGGTAGGAAAATTTTCCACTCCAGGCAGCACATGCCTGGGGATCCCCAGGATGCCTGCTGTTTGTCATCATAGCAGCCTACAGAGAGATGAAGACCTTGAACTCTGAGTGACCCCGGGATCTATAGAACTCCGGATTCAATAAACACCAGCATCTCTAAGCCAGCCAGCCTACCCAAAGAGCTCATTCTCCAAATCTGACCAGCCAGAGTCTTCAAGCCCCAGTTCCAGTGCCAAAAGCACACCCCAATTGTACCCGGCCTGCTGCGTATCTCTATAGCCTGGCTTTGCCTTTTTTTTTTTCCCTCCCAACATTAATGTCCTTGTTTTATTCTCTGGGTGACCTTCAAAGTCCTGGTACCCACAGTGAAATTCTACATCCTAGAAGATACCAGTGGAGGACGTGAACTTATGTTTGGCTCCAAGGAGGGCAAGGGGTCTCAGATGAGGAGGCTGACTTCTCTTACCTGAGATGCTGCCAGCCAGGCCGCTCTCCATCCCTGCAGGCCTCCTACTGCATCAGTGCTGGTGAGGTCTCAGCCCTGCCTCCTGGGGGGTAAGATGGGAGAAAAGAGAAAGGATGGCCATGAACCGCACATGGTCCAAACCATTGTCCCAGCCCGTCTCCCATCTCATAGCCCGTCTCCCAACTCATAGCTCGTCTCCCATCTCATAGCCCGTCTCCCATCTCATAGCCCGTCTCCCATCTCATAGCCCAGGGGGTTTGGGGGGGAGGGGGTGGTTTGTTTATTTGTTTGTTTGTTTGTTTGTTTGTTTTTGAGTTCTATCCACTCCCTCAGGTTAAAAAAAATGTGCGGATGGGAAGGTTACATGAGCATAATTCTCATGTACAAAGAGAAACTGGGCCCAAGAAAGGCCTTGGTGTGCCCAGAGACATAAAGATAGCTAAACAGCTGAATTGGATAAACATCAAAGTCTCCTAATCCCCACACTAGAGGGTCAAGGCTGACACCCTCAGCATGGGTAGAGAGTGTGAGGAGCATGCTCCCCCCCCCACCAGAACCAGGTACATCAAGTAAGGATAGATATGGGGAACCTGTTAAAGAAGACACCTAGAGGTGTCCACGTAGCAGAGCGCTTACCATGCGCAAGGCCTGGGATTCAACCCTCAGCACTGTCACCAAACCAAAACTGTGCCTGGATGGAAGACTTCCTCCCACATGTCCTAAGTCAGCGGGACACTCTTCCAATGCCTCAGAATAAACCCCTGCTGGACATCTCGCTGCTGCTGCTGCTGTCACTGCCACTGTTGCCATCAATGCCACCAAGGACATGCTAGCTCACACTCCCCTAGTTCATGATGTAGCTACTCATCCAGCTTACTTCACAGTCATCTTTTGAACATTCCCAACTGCTTCCCTTTATATCTGGGTATGGCTTCAGGCAGACAGTGTAGCTGCTTGGATACCCCAGTCTGACCCAAGCTACTCTGCTCATCCCTACAATAGCTACCTGTCATCTCACTCTTGTTTCCTTCTTCTGCTTAAGTGTCAGCTCTCCAGAGTAGCTGGCTTACCCTGGAACCTCCATGGATAAGCTAACTCTCCTCACAGTTCTTTACACCACCCTCTATATTCAGGAGGGTGTGAGGCAGCTTCTTGTGTAGCCCAGACTAGTAAGCTTATCATGTACCCAAGGAAAACCGTCAACTTATGACCTCCAATATCTGTCTCCCTAGTGCTTCGATCACAGACCTGGGCCTGGCTTTTTTATGTGGTGCTAGGGCTAGAACTTCCAGAATGCTATTAAAGCACACTACCAACTGAGCTACATCCCCCCTCACTCACCTCCAAACACTCTGTCTGGCTTTGAGCTGTGGCTCACAGGCGGGCTCATGCTCACCCCAGAGACATGACTCTCTCCTAAGTTGGGGTCTGGCTTCATCCATTAATACCACCTTAACACAAGCAGGAGCTGTGTATTTAGCTGTCCTATGGAAACTCAAAGCTGACTTCACACTGGCCCTGACAGGGACTTTTTGGTACTTTTGACTGGGTTATCTTCAACTAGAAAACCAACTCTGGGCCCTAGAGACCTGAATAAAGACTAGCCCTCAGGCCACCTTCCTGAGTCTGCTTTGGGAATACTTATCCAGGCTAAAAACAAGTGCCCTTGACTAGAAAGACAAACCCCAGCTGTACAGAAGGGAGGAAACACCTTCTTTCTTTTTCTCAGAACATTTTCTTTAGGAACTTGCAGTTGCTAAGCTCTGGCTCTGTCCTCTCTAAACAGCTGCAGATCTTTTCAAAACTAAATAAGCCTCTTGCCATCTTGACAACCCACTAATGTCTTCCTCAAGTGTCTGGAAGCCATCCACTGGAGACATGAACAGGAAGGAAGCCCACAGGCCCATCTTCCAGGGAAGATGGATACCTCCCTCTGGCAGGCTGGCTGGAATAGAAACTTTTCTGTTATAAAAATAAGGTGTTTATTCTTAATTTGGGTAAGGGCAATTATCTAACAGATGGCACCCCAATGACCAGGCAGATTCATGAGCTGTATGTGCCATCCTCCTGCCTGGGGACCAGCCATGATTTGTTGTGAGAGCATGTGTATGCAATGGGACGCATCTGCCTGGGCTGTATCCGGCGCTGGACTTCCACTGTCTGGCAACGTCACCATTCTTACTAATATTTATTCAATGAACAAAACAAACCTCTGCCTTTTACCCCTGTGGAGATCTCTTCTGTGGAGCCAGCACATTTTGGCTGCAGCTCTGTTTCCCCCACGAGGATCTGGGAAGAACTGCCACTCTGCATCCTCCTAGACACTGAAACCCACTGCTGGGCAGAGACAGGGGAGTAACCGGAAGTAAAGGCAATCTCTACCTGAGATGCATCTGGGGACTGGAGCTCTCTCTTGCTTCCACCCACTGCCTCCAGCTCCCTCTTTGTGTGTTTCTACACCCCACACCTTGGGGACCATCTCAAGAGGCCTTGAGAACTGCAAACAGAGAGGTCACCTAGCCACGGGGAGCCTCAGAGTGAGTGTGGGTCAAAAGTGCAGGGCAAGGTTAGAGGGTCAGGTCTCACCTGCGCCACACAGGCCAGGCCCTAAACCACCCAGTCAGAGCCCCACCTTACCTACTCTGGCTTCTCAGAACTGACTCAAAAACGACACCACAAGGACTTTGGTTCCTGGTGACCCAGCCTGCGCACCACCTTAATCTGTCTGTTCAGGCCACACCAGGCAAGGGAAAAGCAACTCTTCTGGGGTCTCAGCAATGACAAATGTGGGAACAGAAGGAAGGAGACCCACACATGCTCAAAGGAGAAAAATAAGGTGGGGGGGGAGGAGATATGGAAAAGACAGAGATGGGGGAGGGAGGCCATGGTTTTTGAGACCTACTTCCTGTATGCTCTGATGTTGCATGTCTGCAGAACAGCCTCGGAAAACCAAGCCCAAGGCAGGCCCTGCACATGGACACTCCTCTCAGGTTCGCCATGCCACCACAGACCCTTCCCTTACCAAGTGTGTCTCTCATTCCATCTATTATTCTACCAAGCCACTTACCTTTCTCATAACCCACCTGACACACCAGTCAGCTGACAAGAGTGAGTAAGTGAGCTGACTGTCCACCTAGCAGGACACAGAAACTATGGGACAGGTATACACACACACACACACACACACACACACACACACACACACTCTTTCCTATATAACCTCAAGAAATAGGGACACAGCACAGGTTGCTCTCTCACATGGAGCCTGAACCCTAGTCTTGGCGCTCTCTTCCTTCCACCCTACTCAGTACCATAAAGACAGAACACACACAAGCTAAAGCCCTGGTCACCTCCATCTTCCTGTGGCCTGCTCAAGCCTAGATACCCACACTGGGTCAGGATGCAGTTTAGAAATGAACTCCCCTGATGGGAAGTCCCCAAACCACCAGCTGTTCTGCCAACTGCAGAAACACAAAGAGGGGAGTGTGGCCTGAAGCAGGTGGTGGGGCTTAGGACTGGGGCGATAACAGATAACAGGGGACGTTAGTGTCAGCATAGACTGAAGCACATGAAGTGCAGAAATAGGAATAAGGCAAGGCCAAGTGCCAGGGACCAGCAAGCACTTCAGGGACCTGTCAGGTCTCCTCACTCACCCCTTCCACAGTACAGGACCCTGCCCAGGAACAGTTGAAAAGTGGATGGCACCTCACATCTCTGTCAGGAGTAAAGCAGAACTTCCAATGTGAAAAGTCCATCCACTGGCTTTTCTCAGCCCAGAAGTCCCACAGACTTTTTATCCTGTCTTATATGTACCAAAGACCCTTTACCTTCCCAGGAGACCCAGACCGGAGAATCTGCCTCGGGGGCCTTCCCCACCTGCCACCTTCCCCCTCTACCTTGATTCCTTTTCTAACAGACACATCTTTCCTAGAACTCACTGACCCTACCCCTCCCCAGAGCACCCCACCAGTGACAGCCTTCTGCTCGCTTTCCCCGCCTGCCTGCCTGCCTGCCTCACCAGGAAATTGCCAGAGAGCTGGGACATCTGCATTGGGATAGATGAGAACAACATCTGTATCTCTGTGTCACAGGGCTCTTAGATCTCCCCTCGGGGCAGAGGAGGTTCATCGCCCACATCTCTTCTTGTCTGAGGAGGGGGTAAGGGCTTCCTTGAACACCTTGACAGTGGCCTGGGGAAAGAAAGAATGGGTGGTCACAGGAACAAGGAGAATGTTACCAGCTGCTGAACACTGACAATGTATCAAGCACTGAGGAACCGAAACCCACCACATCATCACTTAGCAAAGGAAATCCTGCCCTAAGAGGCTCAGTCATTGCTCAAGGTCCCGGATATGCTGGTGCCTGAATGGGCTGGGGCAGTCTTGTCCCTAACAGAGTACTCTCTGTAACTGTGTAGCCCCCGAGAGAAGGCATAAGACTTGGAGGACAATCCTAAACTCCCAGTCCCTCTCATCTTCAGGAGTTTGGTGTCTATGCCCAAATGTGTTCTTTAAATTCAAATAACCTGGAGATGACTCAGCCCTCCAGAGGTTCAATTCCCAACACCCACATGGCAGCTAACAACTGCCTCTAACTCCAGTTTCAGGCAATCTGACACCCTCACACAGACACTCATTCAAGCAAAACATTACTACAAATAAAATAAAAATAAGCAAAATCATTTTTAAAATACAACAAAAAACATTCTTAGATTCAAATAAATTAACTTTAGAACTCACTCTCTCAATGACATTGGTCATGTGTGAGTCAAAGGCCACGTGTGGTCATCCCACTGTGACTAATGGCCAAGGCCACTCCTGTCTTCCAGGAGCTCTAGGAAGGCAGAGCTCTGCCCTGCTGGAACCCTGACACAAAAGAACCTCCACACACACTGAAATGACTGGCCAATTAAACTGAAGACTTAAAAGCTGTCACTCCTCTGGCCCCAGGCCTTGTTCACTAACAACAAATTTACACTGCCTTGGAAAAGATTTCATTCAAATATGACCGAAGGCAACCAGGAACCTGAGAAAACACAAACAAATGCACACAGAATCCATTTAAGAAAACAGAAGTTCAAAGACACAGAAGGGAGGTCCGAGGGGATACCTGCCACACTGCACATCAGCCCATTCGAGAGAAGTGTGCTTCCCAGATTCGGTTAGTCATGGCCGACTTCACGTACATAGACGTTTTGAGAGAACCAAGAACCTCATGACATTTATTTTAGTACACTGTCATAATTGTTATATTGAATCATTAATTGACCTTACCCTCTCTCTGTGTTTCATTTATAAATTAAACTGTCAGATGTGGGTGCTGGAAAAGACTGAATATGGTCCAATATTAGCTGCAGTTTCAAACAACCACTGGGAGTCAGGCAACACTGGGACAGACAACATTGTCCCTTAGACAAGCAGAGGATTGGAGGGTTATAGATGTAAACACAGAGGAAAGCATCTTAAAACCCAAGGCATAGGAGCCTGAGGAGCGACTCAGAAATTGAGAGCTCTTGCTGCTCTTGCAGAAGATGGGGTTCAGTTCTCAGTACCCACACAATGACTGATAATCATGTATAACTCCTGGGACTGTACCTGACTCCCTGTTTTTTTTTACAGGGTTTCTCTGTATAGCCCTGGCTGTCCTGGAACTCACTCTGTAGACCAGGCTGGCCTCGAACTCAGAAATATGCCTGCCTCTGCCTCCTGAGTGCTGGGATTAAAGGCGTGCGCCACCACACTCGGCTCCCTCTTCTGATCCATAGGCACTGCGTATATGTGGTGCATAGACATACACATTGGCAAAGCACTTAAACACATTAACTAAACGTAAGTCTCTTTTTAAAAGATACATTTCTGACAGTGTACAAGCATGCCAGTGGGAGGCACGCCAGCACAACTCTGTCCACGTGTGACAGCAGAAGCTGAATCAGTCATGAGATACATCTTCTCAAAGCTGAATGGAGTCATACATTCATGTAACCCAAGCTTTCAGTAAACAAGAGCCCCAGGAGTTCAAGTCCAGCCTAAGCTACATATCAAGTTCAACACTAGCCTGGGCCACATGAATCTCTATCAAAAAAAACAAAAACAAAAACAAACAAAAAAAAAAAAACAAAAAAACAGAACTTATGGAGGCAGGAACAGAAGCTGTGCAGACTTATGGGACATAAAAATCAGACTGTGAGCAGCAGCCCATGCACTGAGATCCTCTAGGGCCTAATTCCCCTCTACCAACTTAGGCAAGCTGTGTTAACCCCAAGTCTGAATCATCAGTCCAAGTTTCTTCCCTGAGCCCACACCCAAGGCCAGCACAGTTCTCCCAGGCCTCCACATCACACCTAGAATGGGGGTCAGGAACCTGGCGTCCTAGGCCACCTGTCACCAATTCTGAGTCCAGATCACAACATTTCTCACGTAAATGACTTCAAAAAACAAAACAAACCAAAAAGCTTAGTGCAGCAGTTCTCAACCTGTGAAACATGAACCCCTTAGGCGGTCGAATGACCCTTTCAACACAGGTTGCCTAAGACCATATCGGAAAACATAGATATTTACATTATGATTCATAACAGTAGCAAAATTACAGTTATGTAAAATTACAATGAAAATAATTTTATGGTTGGGGGTAACCACAGCATGAGGAACTATATTAAATGGTCACAACATTTGGAAGGTTGAGAGTCACTGGCTTAGTGGGTAAAAGTGTTTTGACATGCAAGCCAGTTGACCTAAGCTTCATACCCAGAATTTATGTAATCCACATGGTAGAGAGAACCAACTTCCAAAAATTGTGTTCTCTGTCCTTTCTCTCTCTCTCTATCTCTCTATCTCTCTCTATCTCTCTATCTCTGTCTCTCTGCCTCTCTCACACACATTGAATGAATGAATGAATGAATGATAGTTTTAAAGTTTTACTGTTTTTCTTGGTCCCTCCAAATCCATCTGCCACCAGAACCCAAACTGATTTTTCTTCTTTCTTTCTTCCTTCCTTCCTTCCTTCCTTCCTTCCTTCCTTCCTTCCTTTCTTTCTTTCTTCCTTGCCCTTTCTCCCCAAGGCAGGGTTTCTTTGTAGCCCTGACTGTCCTAGAACTCACTCTGTAGGCCAGGCTGGCCTCGAATTCAAAGATCTGCCTGCCTCTGCCTCTGCCTCCTGAGTACTGGGATTAAGGGTGTGGGCCACCACCACTCAGATCCAAACTGATTTTTCTAAAACTGCAATTTTGACATTTTACTCCCTTAACATACTTTACGAGCTCCCCAACACTTAGAAATTTAGACCAAAATGTTTTGGCAAGGCCATTTAAAATATAGTCTTTGGTTAGCTTTCCCCATTGCCCCCAGTCTATCACCCAATATCTGGATTTGTTATGTCCTCACACACCTACATATCTATAACTTGTCTGTCTTGCAGTGACCTTAGCCACACCCCCCCTCCCTGGTCCAAATCAGGGGTCACTTTGCCAGAGACAGACATCTTTGGGAAAGTCAAAACTACTGTTTAGCTATGTGTCATCCACACAAGGACCTGTGGGGTAACTGTCATCATCCATGCTTTCTGTTACCACCAGAAGACCAAACGCAACCTAATAAAGGATGCCTCTATCCCTAGCACACAGTCCAGACCCCAGCCTTGTAAACCATTACAAAACACGGTTATGAGGGCTCATTTACAAAAAACGTCAGCCACAACTGATTGGTAGACGCACAGAATCATGGAGTCTTGGAACTGACAGGACACAAATGCCATGGGAGGTTTTCATGTTATTAACACAACTAAAAACCAAAAACAAATAAAAATGCAGAGCCTGTCACTTGCCTCCAGCCTCAGGTGACCACACCCAACATCCCACTGAATCTAGAGACCTTTCGGACTCTGTGTCGCCAGACACCACACCCACTGAGACTGCTGCGGTCATTTTACTTGAAAGAAGTCTCAGTAACCACCCTCCAAGACGCGCACACAGTTCTAACTTCTGCGTGCTTTCCTTCGCTCATTCTCCATCTCCATCCTAATCCCGGCTCGCGGAATCGCTTGTAGACAACACTGAGGTTGCTGCCCCAGAAGCTCTTCTTCTGCAGACACAGACAAGGAGCTCAGAACAACCAGATGGCTCAGGAGGGGCCGCCTCTCGGATCTTCAACGGTCCTACCCTCCTGACCTTACTGCCCTGACCTGTTGCCCTCCCAGCCTACCTCAGGTCCCTCCCAACTGAGCTAGGCAGGGTGCTGGTGGTGCAGAAAATTGGGGCCCAGTGCTGAAGTGCACGCGGGACGCGGGACTCGGGGCACCTCAAGGCCCGGGACCCATCCATCCTTCCTCTACAATCCGGGACAGCGGAGCAGCACGGGAGCAGCGACCCGGCGCTGGTCCGTCCCTGCACCGCCCCTCCCCGCCAGAATTGCACAGGACTCGGAGGGAGGGGGCCTGAGAAATAAATACCTTTGACTTTGTGGCTAAGGTTAACGGGAACGGCTACCCAAGGGGCGACTTGGTTACCGGGCTCCCGGCCTTGGCCAGTCCCGGGGCAGGCGGGGCAGGCGGGCGCGTGTGATTGGCTGGTTGCCCTGCACCGTGCCGCTGCGGATTGGCTGCACGGCTCAGATGACACTCCCGGCCCTATTGGAGCAGCCCGCGGGGCGGCCCCTTTGTTCTCCGGAGCCAATAGCCAGGGTCTGACCTCGCCTGCGGCCGTGCGGCCCTAAGCAAAGAATCAGTGAGCTGCACACTGCTGGGGTGGGAGAGGTGGCCCCCGGTGCTCTGTGCCCCGCGACAGCGCGTAGTTGCTGTGCCCGTCCACCTGGTGCCTCCGATCTGCCCACCTTTGAGCGCTCTGCCTACCGCACAAGCGCGTATTGACATCTGAACTCGCGGCGTAGGTGCGGGATACCGCGGTAGTGAGGTGCCTTTAGGTGTCCTTGCTTGGAAACCATCGCGGGCCACATAGAACACACCACTTTTAGGACCCCTCTGGAGAGTATATCTACTTTATTGTGGCTCTTTTTCTTTACTCCCTGAAAGCTATGTTTAGGTGGCATTGCTAGCACTTGCCTGTTGCACATTGCAGGGCTCTTTTGCCTCGTGAGGGTACCGTGAGCCATCTCCAGCCAGCACATCAGCAGACCACACTGAGTCATGATAAATGATGTTTGGAGCTGTTTGCGAGTGACTTTGGAAATCATTGCATTCAGGGAGCTTTTTCTAGCTGAGAAAACTGGTCTGAAGAGGTTACCTTCTAACCGCATCTAATTTCACTGCGCACTACGGTTCTGTTGAGTGAAATATCTTCTAGCTGCTAACCAGGTCCAGACTGCCAAGGAGGGTGATTGGTTCCCAGACACCTCCAGGAAAGTGTTTTCATTCCCACCCTTTCCTATACATCTGATAGAATTCCTCCCACCTCTGCCTTGAGTTTGGTCGCAGCTGGGTAATCACAGTGGGGTCAACTGGAAAGAAACTGAATTTTCTCCCCAGAGCTACTATGAAGGTACATTTGGGAACAAGGTGGATGTCCTGTAACTCCTACCATGGCACCAGTCTGTAACTGATCAAGCCTCTAGGCCCAGCTGCTGTTCAGCTGTTCAGCACTGTGGAAACTGGGGTCAAGTTTCTAGCCATTTTCCACTAAATTCATGTGCAGTAATCACAAGAGAGACTTTTCTGTTTCTGGACTTTGATGTGTTTGCCTGTGAAATAGATGAGTTTTTCCACCTGCTTATGTGCCTTTCTGGATTTTCATTCCTTCCTCTCAGAACATCATTCTAGTTTCAGATCCTCCAGCAGCTAGTGTGGCCCAGGAACAGCATTTCCAATCCAGAGTGACAGACTTTCCAGACTGACACTCAGGACCAAGACTGTTCCAGAAGTACAGTAAGTGAAGGCTAGCCTACCTTACACACTGAGATAGTGAGTTCAAGGCCAGCCTGGAGCTGTATTAGACCCTGCCCTCTCCCTAACCCCCCAAAAAAGAAAGAAAGAAAGAAAGAAAAAGAAAGAAAGAAAGAAAGAAAGAAAGAAAGAAAGAAAAGCAAACTATGTGTTGATACGTATAAGTATATACATACACAGAGAGTCTATATTATAAAATCTGGGGAGGGTGCAAGTGAAGGTCAGGGGGTCACGTTATACATCTTCAGGCACCTTCCATCATGTTTGAGACAAGGTCTCTAATTGGCTGGAACTTCATCAAATAGGCTAGGCTCACTGAGCTGGCCAACAAGATACTGGTATCTCAGTACCTATGGGATTACAATTGTGACTCACTATACTCAGCTTTTGTTACAGCCTCTGGGAAGCAAGACTCCAGTCTTCATGCTTGCAAGGCATATATGTTCTACAAGCTGAGCCATCTCCCCAAACCCAGTATTATGTAACCAAAACCAGCACACTAACTTCTTTTTTATACAGTGGTGGTCAAGGCTGAAAGGGTGAGCTGGGGAGATGGCTCAGCAGTTTAGAGCACATGCTGCTCTTGCAGAGGACCTGGGTTTGATTCCTAGAATTCACATGGTGACTCACAACCATCTATAACTCCAATTCCAGGGAGCCCAATACCCTCCCCTGGTCTGGCCTCCATGGATTTCGGGTATACACATGTACACAAACACATATGAAGGCAAACACAACATACACACACACACACACATCTTTAAGACAAAAGGGGACAGAAACAGACAAACCTGAATCTCAGTTACTAGTAATTAGCATCCCAGGACTGTGTGCAGGTGTTTACGTGAATTTGAAGGGAGAGCAAGAGCATCTGGAGCAGCCCATCAGGTGGGATCAGATAGAACTTAGAAAAGTCCATTCACAAAACAAACAGTTGTTCTTTTGCACTACTCTGTTTGGGGACTGGTGCAGAGATGACAGGCGAGAGGGTCTGTTGGTGCCTGACAAGAACAGGCAGCTGTGTGTGAAGCTATCCGTGATGAATCTGCACTCAGCAGACCAACTAGGGAGGCCCCGCCAGATAAAACTCAAACCACCACCACCACCTGAGCTTAGGGGACCTGCTGACTCTGAGCTGACCCCAGAAAAGGCTGAGCTCATGTCTGTGTGGCTCTGTAATCAGTGTTGGGGGATGTGTGAGCTGAAAGCTATCTTGGCTGTTCACAACACCTCTTTGCCCTTTCTCACAACACCCTGAAAGGGCTACAGATGTAATCAAAGCACCTAAGGTCCACCACCCTTCAGACGAGCATCTCGTGATGGGACACAAAGGCTGAAGTGGGAACAAAAACGAGAGTCTGGGTCTAATATTACAAGACCTTGGCTTCAAAATAATCATCCTTGTTCTCTGGTGCTTTTGCCCACCACACAGCATTTGCCGAGTCTGGGTATACCTCCCTCTGCCTCCAGCAAGGACTGGGAGGGGAGGGGAGAGGAGCTCAGCTGTCTTCCAAGCCCCATGCCTGGCTCCTTTTTAGGAAAGAGAGTGGTGTTTCCTCCCCCATCACCACAGCTCTCACAGAAAAGAACACCACCAGCCACTAGTTCTAAAACCAAATCTTTATTCTCTAGTTTGTAAAGGAGGGTAAAGGTTCTGTTTCGATCCAAGGAACAAAACAAGACCCAGGAGGCAGAAGTCATAGGAAAGCAGAATCCAATCATTGTAAGTAAGAAATTTCTTACAATTAGACCCGCCCTACAATAGAAGCAGTGCCTTCTGGAGGTAACGGTGCCCCAGCACCCAGGTGCATGGGTGGAGACTGGCATTCACACCCTGGGAACCTTAAAAAGGAAATCTACCCAGGACCTTCCCTGCAGCCAAACCCTCAGCTCGTCAGTCTTTCACATAACCCCCAAAGCTCTGAGAAGAGTTGGGGAGGGTCATGGGGTTAAATAAAACCACCAGGAAGGCCTATACTTAGGGGAGAGCAGGCAGATTTAAAAAAGCCAGGCTGGTGAAGGAGTAAATCAATGTCCTGGGAGGATAATATGCAAGAAATAGATACAATTGCTAACCAGGGATGGATTGCTACACGTCTGGGGACCTATGCAGGAGGCATTGCAGAAGGGTTCTGGTGAGTGAGTGAGTGAGTGAGTGAGTGAGTGAGAGAGAAGAAGAAGGAGGAGGAGGAGGAGGAGGAGGAGGAGGAGGAAAAGGAGGAGGAGGAAGAGAAGAAGAAGAAGAAGAAGAAGAAGAAGAAGAAGAAGAAGAAGAAGAAGAAGAAGAAGAAGACAACAGCTCAGCCTCACCTCTGCTGCTGCCCTAACAAACCAGCAGGTTCACCAAGGTGCAGCCAGCCAGCCCATTTTCCCTGTCCCAGGATTCATTTACTAACGACTATACCACACCTACTTCCAAAAGAAAAAAAAAAAAGAAGAAAAAAAAATGACCTGAAGTAACTCATAGTAAAGACTGGGGACATTAAGGCGTTAACACCAGAGGATGGAACGACTCCCTTCCCACTGGTGTTTAATTGAGGACTCGAAGGGTAGATGGGGCTGCTATTGCTATTTTTCCAGGGTACAGGGCAGTCTGAGTTGACCCTTAGAAAAACCAGCTGGAGCTGGGGGCCAACTAGCTCAAAGCCAGGTCCCAGCATTCTAAAATGGGTTCCCTGGATACCTAGGGGAAAGTCCATTCCTAAACAGAGCCCAGATCACTGTCTCCTCTATTCCTCTGGGATCTTTACCTGCTCCTCTAGCAGCATCAGTGTAGGTACCCCACCCGGACCACTGACACCCTGTTGCCAAGGACATCCAGGCCTGTTTCCCTAGGCCTACGGCCACTCTCAGGCATCGTGCTTCTTCTGGTGCATCAAGAGTCGGTCCTCATCATCAAAGGTCTGGCCGCAGATGGCACAACAGAAGGCGCCATCCCGGATGTGGCTCTTCCGGTGTGTGATAAGGTTGGACTTCTGGCTGAAGCTGCGATCACAGTCGGGGCAGGCGTAGGGCCGCTCACCTGTGTGGATGCGCCGGTGGGACACAAGGTTGGACTTCTGACTGAAAGCTTTGCCACAGTCGGGACACACATAGGGTTTCTCGCCTGTGTGGATGCGTCGGTGCGCAGCCAGGTAGGGCTTGTGGCGGAAAGCCTTGCCGCAGTCCGGGCACACGAAGGGCCTCTCTGGTGCATGGTCACGCCGGTGGGCTGCCAGGTGGCTGCCCTGTGAGAAACGGCGACCACACTCCTCGCAGGCGAAGGGACGTTCGCCAGAGTGCACACGTGAGTGCGCCACCAGGTGCGTCTTCTTGCCGAAGTTCTTGCCACATTCTGTGCAGGCGAAGGGCCTCTCCCCTGTGTGCTGCCGCTGGTGTAGCCGCAAGAAGCGTTCCAGCCGGAAGCTGCGACCACAGTCGGTGCAACTATGCAGGAGCGCAGGTGCCTCAGCTGGGGTCCGCGGGGACGCCAGGGGCACCCCAAGTGCAGATTGTGCCATAGGCTCTGCTGCAATCTGGTGAATCTCGAGGTGTGGGGCGGCCTGCGCTGAGACCTCCGAGCGCTTGTGGATTTTGCTGTGCGACAACAGGTTGGGTTTGTGGCGGAAGCGGCGGCCACACTCGGTACATGGGTAGGGCTTCTCGCCAGTATGTATGCGCCGGTGCGAGGTCAAGTAGGGCTTGTTGGTGAAACGCTTTCCGCACTCTGGGCACTGGTGTGGTCGCTCACCAGTGTGCACCCGGCGGTGGGCGATCAGGTTGGGCTTGTGGCGGAAGCGCTTGCCGCAGCAGGCACACTGGAAGGGGCGGTCCACAGCGTCTCCACCAGGCCTGGGAGCTGCAGGACGTCCTCGCGGGCGAGGACCCAGGGCCTTGGCTGCCGCCTCCTCCAAGGCCTCAGCCACGTGCACCCGCTTGTGAACAACCAGCTGGTCCCATTGGGCAAAGCTCCGGCCACAGTTGCCGCATATAAAGGGCCGGGCCTCAGGGGCAGGGGGCTGGCACCTTCGCAGGTGAGCTCGAAGCTGTTTTTGTCGCCAGAAGCGTCTGTCGCATTCAGGGCAAGTGATGGGCCGCTTTGAAGCTGAGTGAGCCCGCAGATGCAGAACCAGGGCTACCCAGCCTCGGAAGCTATGCCCACATAGGTGGCAGGTGAAACCCAGGTCGGGGACTGCTGAAGCATGAACCTGAAGATGCAGCGCTAAGAAGGGGGCATGGCGAAAGCGCTGGTTACATTCATGGCAGGACAGAGGCAGCCTGGCCTGGCACCGCCTAGCGTGAAGCCACAGGGCCACCCAGCCCGGGAAGCGCTTCCGACAGTGGGCACAACGATGGACCTTGCCTGGGGTTTGGCTTCCTGGCTGAGCAACTGATTTGCCCTGGTACCTCAACCCTCTGCTGGGCTGGGAGGACCCCTGGGAGGGTCCAGAAAAGAGCCAGGGCTGGGCTGGGCCCATGGCCGTGGGGCCCCTGCAGCGCCGTTCCAGCATCGGTTCTTCCTCTGCTGAGGGTGGAAAAGCACAATCACTGCAGGAACTAAGCCCAGTTTCTCCCTCCGACCCCATGGAAGAAGAAAGCCTCCCTCTAGGAACTGCCCTCACAGTTCTATCTTAGGGGATAGCTTTGTGTCTTTATTGCCCTGGAAACTTCTAGAAGGGAGACATGTTGGTATTCCTTGGAATTCTCCCATAGTATCTACCTTGTGTCAGGATGTCTTACAGAAAATATTCTTGAATATTCCTACTGTACCCTACATATTGCAAACCCCCTGTTGCCTTTCCCTGTGGCAGGAGCTTTCTTCTACTACACCAGAGCTCCCTAATTGGCACATGAAGCAAGTGTGGGGCATAAAACAGTGTAGGACTTGCCTGAGGTGATACTATAAACCATGAGCAAACCAAAAGGGGGAGAAGGGGGAAGGGTTGGGGCTGGATGGGGGGGTATGGAGGGGGCAGGACACGAGACAGGATCTTGTCAACACCCAGGCCAGCGTGTGCTCCTCATTAACACCTAGGTGTGCGGAGATCTCAAAAACCATCTGACTAAAACCTTGAGGAAGGTACTTCCAGACTCCCCAGCTCAGCTCTAAGCCTGGAGAGCAAGTGAAAACAGCCTTTCTTCAGACGCGGGAGTGGGCAAGGTGCCTCTACTAGCACAGACTAATGCCAGGCCACCACCTGTCCAGACTACCCACAGTCTGCCTGCCAGCCCTTCTCCACCCACACCCAAGCAATTGCAATTGGGACATTGGGGGGGTGGGGGAGAAGCAAGCACCTCTCAATCTAAGGAACACCCACAGTCTGCTGCCCCTCCCCTGGAGTGAGGGAGAACTGGGCTCAGCACCTCTTAAGAGGGCCAGGGATTACTGAGGTAAAGAAAGGGCTGGGAAGAAGAGATTGTAATCTCTGTCCCTTGCCTGGTCCTGCCCAAAGCGGGCCAAGGACTGCCCCACTTCAGCTATACCCCACAGGGGAGCAGGTTTGTGTCATCACCCAGGGGAGCTCAGATTCCTGAGAGCCTCCTACACAGAGTCAGTTCAGGGGTGGCAGTAAGACTTCCCAGGGACCTTTCATGTCTGCTCGTGGCCTCTGTCCAGGCAAAACCTCCTGAATTTCTTTACAATCTGCTCTCTTTTGGGGGACTACAGACATGACTCAACCCCACCAACCCCCAACTCCCACCCCTGCCTGAACCCAGGGAAGACTCCATGATAGGAGAATGGATTCCTTCCCCAGTACATCCCTGTCCTACAAGTATAGGAGACATGAGCGCTGGAGTTATGGGTTGGTTTGAGGGCACAAGAAAGGCCAAACTCTACCCTGAAGACCGAAGAGCTGGGGGTGAGGCTTTTTCCAGCTCCTTCTGGGTATGTTCCTGGGGAGACTTCGGCTGCAGCGCCTGCTTCGGCCCACACTTCGGTAGCCCCCAGATGACAGAGAAAACTGTAGCAATAAAGACATCCCTATCCCCATGGCAGAGCTCAGACCTCTAACTGCGGAGAGGTCAGCCTTACCTGGGGAAGGGAGGGGGGAAAAAAACGAATGTGAGGCTCTGCGCTATGCCAGGGCAGGTTTGTGTCATCACCCAGTCCCTCCCAGATTCAAGGCTACAGGGTTCAGCCTTGAACTCCATACCCAGCCTGGCAGAACGACCTAGCGGACACTGAACTAAATAAAGCATGAGTATGACCCTTTACTAAGGAAGCACAGCACTGCCTTTGGGAGCCACCTCCTAGCCTGGTAGGACCACAGAAGAATCGCCTCCTCCATCTCTAGCAAGGCTCTTTCTCGGTGGCCAAAGGGCTGCCTAGGCAGTAACTCTGGAATCCCTATTGGCTCCCCTTCCCCCACTCTCCGCGCAACATAAATTCCAGGCCTGTCTCCCGAGGGTCTACGCAGAGAGCTCCAGAGTGCCCAGGACTCTCCAGAATCCCCTCGGTCATCTAGGGCAGCCCCGGGTGGCAGCAGGCCCACACACTCCCCCTTTGTATAGATGCCTGTCCTCCGTCCACATTCGCTGGCTCGCTGGACCGGTTCCGACGAGCCAGTGGGCCATCTCGGGTCCCACGCACAGCGCAGCCCGCGGAGCCTGTGCGCAGGTGCTCTTGCCCCGCGCCTCAACACTTCCCCCTCCTCATTCCGCGCGCGCGCGCGCGCGAGCCCCACAGCCGCACACACTCACGGACACGCGCCCCACAGGTGGAGCTGCCCTCGCACGCCCTCGGTGGCCCCTGCGCCCCTACTCGACCCATACCTGTCCCGCGTGCCCTCCAGGGACGCAGCGCCAATCCATAGAGCACCAGGCCGACCTCTGCGGCCGGTTCCCCGCCCTGCAGCGGCGACAGCGGCAGGTTCGAGTTCACAACTGCCAGGCCCGTCCCCAACCTCCCCCCCACGCGCCGGGTTCCCAGCTCCACGTGACTACAGGAGCTGCGGAGGGTCAGTCTCGGCTAGGCGGCCGTGGCCACGGCCTGGGGGCGGGGCGGGCCAGGTCACCCCGCTGCTCTCCGGCTCAGACACAAGGCCAGGGAGGGCCCCCGGCTTCGTCGCCATGGCAGCCACCAGCTCCGGTTTGGCCACCGGCCCGAGCTTCAGTTTCCTAACCTTCTGCCCCTGGAAAGGATGCTCGCCCCTGGGCCACCTTGTGGCCAGGCTGTGGTCACTGTATCTGGTCCACCCTTACTGACTTTTTCAAGACTCAGAGCCAGAGAGAACTAGACAGGGCACCAACGGTTCTCCTGGTCTCGAGCCTGGGGCTTTGCCCAGGCTGCTCTAGCTTGGCGCTGCAACACAGCACCAGGGCAACTGAGCGCATCTGGATGGAGAATGAATGGCCCACAACTGTGAATTCTGCAAGGCCCTCTATTCCCACAACTAAGATCGGGAGTGGTCTGAGCTCTAGAGATGCAGGCCGGGCCCAGGTGGCTGTTGGCACAAATGGGTCGTTTACCCTTGGAAACGCACAGCAGCCAGTGTGGCGTCTGCGGAGGCAGGTGCAAGCCTGTGGTCATGACTCACCACCCACTCGCAGGTGGCTTTGGCTTTCCAAAAGAACCCCATCTTGGAGCTTCCAGACTAGTGCAATTTCGTGTCCTTTCATGCTTTCAACAGAGACAAGCTTTGAATTGTACAATTATTTTAAAAACACTTTTAAAATCTCTCCCAAGGGCCATCTAGCCCTCTCATATATTAGTCTCCTAGAGTCAATTACATTCGGTATTTTGACATACTCGAGTGTTCTGAATAGTATTTTATATTGGGAAGCCTGGGTAATCCTTGCAACTGTATACGCTGGCCCTTCATTTAAGATATTGTAAGTTTTCTCCCATTTCATTGTTCTCTTATATATTATATTAATATATATTAAAATATATTTTAATGGCTGTATGAATATGCAAATCGATTACACATTGTTCCTGTATCCTTATAGATTACTGTCTCATTACCCATGCCCAGGATCAAACTTTTGGAGGTAGAAACAGACAGTCAAAGACAAGACTCATCAGTTATCCCTGAGAAATGATCATTTTTCCATTTTATTGACAACATGGACTATTTCCCCAAATTTAATTAAAATGACTGTTTGCTTCGATTTTTGTTTCTTGGCTTGCTGGTTTCCTGACTTGTTTGTTTTGCATGATTTTTTTTAACCAGCTTATGCTATGACTACTGAGACCCTATCCTTGCCCGGCTTTCTATTTGCTCACTTTCAAGGCGGGGAAGTTGGGTTTGTTGTTTGGGTCTCATCCTTAAAGATGTTCATTTGTCATATGTGTAGAAAATATTTTCCCAAAAAGATTGTTCTTTGCGGGTGTGGGGTAGGAAGCAAGGCCTCACTGTGTAGACCCCACTGGCCTCATACCCAAACCAGGTGGCCTGTCTGCCAAGTGCTGGGATCACAGGCATGCCCACCTCACTCAGCAACGCTAATTTCTGAAGTGATAAAAATGTGGTTTTATGTGCTGAAACCTGCCCATCCTTTTCTTTCTGGTGTGCACCTTTCTGTTTGTGTTTGGAAAGTGATCTTTCCCGGGCCAAGCTACTCTTTATGTTGATAGTTGCACTGCAGAAGGTGAGTTTTAACACTTCACGGTTTCAGTGTTCCCTACAGTAATTCTGTCTTGTTTTGATTTTCAAATTCCTTGTCTAGAATTGCTCCTCTGTTTTCCCACATGAACTTTAGAATGTGTCAATATTATGAAACCCTATTTGTGTTTAGAGAGAGTGGAGATGTGCATCTCTGCACTATTTGGGTCATACTTCTCCTCTCACTGTGGAGTCCTTAATATGTGGGAAATACAGCTGAGATTATAGAGGTTCCCTCACCACAAATATGGAAGGGGCATCGGCAGAGCATGTGTCCAGCACAACAGTGCGTCACAGAAGAACATGCAGTAAGACCCACTGGTTTCACCTGCATGTTTTATAAAGATGCTTAAACCCTCAGGAGGACTTGATGTTTATGTCCAGTGTGGTGATAAACTCTTCAAATACACAACTCACTTCATCCCCTTAACAGCCCTATGAAACAGACTCTCTGCTCCTCATTTTACAAATGACTTTCTGAGCCTGGCTCAGAATGTTTGCCAGGGGCCACACAGCTGCATGGTGGGTGATGAGAACACGGCAGCACTACCCAGCCTCATCCTTAACCACTGCAGTTTTATGTGTGGGCAGTGCTAGTTCATGTATACCACAAATATTTAATCAAAATGAAACGTCCTCTATTATGCAAGCACTGGGTCTTCTCGTGACCCATGCTGGCTTTCCAGAATGAGAGAAGATGGTGAGAGGCTTTTAACTGTAGTGTATCGTCACTGGAAACAAAAGTCCTGGTTAATGATTTCTGATTCTAGCTGTTGAAAAGCTAGAATTGGGGGGCTGTGGGGGGAGGGGAGGGGAGAATTCACTGTAGGTGATTTCCTGTAATGTTGCATATTAACTGCTGCCTCTGACAACATGCATGAGGTTGGTCACAGGACTCTCAGAGCTGTTCTGAGAGAGACTGCCATCGGCACATCCCACACAGACCTGGGTAAAGGACAAGCCACTGGCTGTAACATCCTACACAACCCTGCCTCCTTGGCTCTCCCAGCTGGTGAACAAAAGAAAACAGTGGGAGAGAGCAGAATGGAAACCTCCCCATACAAAGATTGCTGCTGGGCCGAGGACAATTAAGGATTAGATGCAGAAAGGCCCTCTGTCCTTTCTGGCCTGTAATGAGACAGAAGATGCCCACCACCGAGAAGAGCAAAGGCGCTAAGGACAGCTTGAAGCCCTGGGAGGCCCGAGACAGTACCAAAGTAAACCATCATCAAGCTTTGCTGGATGCCCCTTATGGACCCCATCAGCCTTTCACAAGCTGCCACCCCTAGAGGATCAAAGTCCTTTCCCTTGCCTTGTCACAGTTTGGGCTGGGGTATAGCTCAGAGGCAGTGTGATTACTAGGAAGGCCCAGGTTAGGGCTCCAACACAGTGGAAAACTGATGATAAAAAATTAGAACTGGGCTGGTGAGATGGCTCAGCGGGTTAGAGCACCCGACTGCTCTTCTGAAGGTGATGAGTTCAAATCCCAGCAACCACATGGTGGCTTACAACCACCCCTAACAAGATCTGACGCCTTCCTCTGGTGCGTCTGAAGTCAGCTACAGTGTATACTTATGAAGAATAATAAGAAATGAATCCTTGGACTAGAGAGACCAACTGGAGCGAGCGAGGCTGTCTGGAGCGAGCGGAGCTGAACAGGGACAGCCGGAGCAAGCCGGGACGGCTGGAGCTAGCGGGGCCAGAGTGAGTGGGGCCAACCGGAGCAAGTGGAGCCGATCGGAGCGAGCGGGGCCGACTGGAGCGAGGGAGCCGGCGGGAGCGAGCGGGGTCGAGCGGAGCGAGCGGGGTTGATCGGAACAAGGGAAAAAATTAGAATTCACTCTTGTTTATTGTGACACTGGATGGGCTGAAATTCAAGGCTACCTTGTTGAGAACTACTCATCCCTTAGTGGCTCTCGCCTGAGGAAAATAGGGGGAAGCCATCTGATTTCCTCTGGTTTATCCAGATTTTGTCACAGGAGTCAGCTCCAACTAAGAATCCGTTGAGGCTGAGGAAAGGAAGTTCTCCACAGAAACCCCACCCAGCTGAGGATATCTGATCCCCTCTAAAAGACACACTGACGGCCAGATCCAAGTCCTGCATGGAAAGAGATGAGGGAGGGAGATGGCGAAGCCTTGTGATGGGAGTCTTTAAGGATGGCTGGGCTGACCGGGCAGTGGTGGCACACACCTTTAATCTTAAGCACTTGGGAGGCAGAAGCAGGCCGGTGGATTTCTGAGTTCAAGGCCAGCCTGGTCTACAAAGTGAGTTCCAGGACAGCCAGGGCTACACAGAGAAACCCTGCTACATCCACTCCAGTAGTGACATGCACAACAGGCCCCCAAAACCTGGGTGTTATCCCAAGGCAAAAAATTCACGGAAACTTAAGTCTCCTGGAACAGTGGCATCCTGTATAACAAATGCTCCAATACCCTTGCTTTAGTTGGTAAATGGATCTGTGTGCTTTCCCTTAATATTGCTTATATAAGTGCTTCTATTTGACATATAGCTAAGTTAGATTCTAGGCAGTCCTAGAGCCGACCAAGGGCTTTGAATTCAGTAAGAATGTTGCCTATTCAGTGACATTCAGAATTGCCTCTAGTATTGTAAGAGAGATAGTGAAAGAAATCAGGCATTACTATCTACTACACAGAGTAGAAATCTCGGGGCAAACTACTCCCATATGCAGGAATTTACCATTATCTAGGAAGAAGGAAGGTTGTGGTCTAAGGAGGAACCAGAGTAGATACTTAGAACTATAGATAGCTGAATTACACCCATTCACAGGAATTTACAATGGCCTAGGAAGAAGGTGGACTATACAATAGACTAGAATAGGAACTATGGCAAGGGCATGAAGCCTTTGCCCCAGACTTCAAAGATTAAGCAGACTTTAGGTGGGGCTGCTTTTGAACCTAGTTCTTAACATTGAATTTTATCCCAGTTGGTTCCTGCCAGTCCTTTGTACGCATTCTTCTGTTTTTTGTAAAAGTCACTTATAAGACTGGTGCTCAATTTGACAAATTACATTCAGATCCAACACACTCGCTCATGTCTGCGTCTGTCTGTCAATTTTTGCTGACTCTATGCCCATCTGTCCCAACCCCTGATTCCCACGGACTGAGGGGGGCCGACTAGGCCCAGTCCGTGGCAAAACCCTGTCTCGAAAATCCAAAAAAAGAAAAAAAAGAAGAATGGCTAGGCTGGAGAGAGGCTAAGTAAGGCCTTTCCTACAGGACAGGGTTGGTTCTGATAGAAACAGGTTGTCACAAAGCAAGGACACCTCTCATGCTTTCTCTTCCATGCATGCCTCTTAAAGCCCACCACAATGTGGAATTCTATATGGTCCTTACTATAAGTGACATCCTGGACTTTCCAGCCTCCAGGATGCTGAGCCAAAGTCAACCTCTTCCCTTGTAAGTTTCTCAGTTGCAGGTATTTTGTTACAATAGAAAGCAAACTGAGAGGCTAGGAATGACAGCACACATCGATAATCTCCACATTCAAGAGACCAAGGCAGAAGGATCTTAGATTTGAAGTCAGCTGGGGTTGCAAAGCAAGACTCTGTCCATAAAAAGAAGAGGGCTGAATATCTAGCTTGGTGGTAGAGTGCTTTCTGAGCACACATAAGGCCCTAGATTCTGTCTCCAGCACACACACACAAAAAAAAAATTCTAAATCATCCCCTGTCTTTCCAACGGTTAGCATCTTAGATGGAAATGCTCTTGATGGCCTCTGTAGAGAAGATCAGAGTGCTTATATGTTCTAAAAATAGCTGTAGCTGCATGAAGACATGCATACTGCATGGGAAAGGAAAAGCCACAAGAGGCCCTCCAGCCTTGGGTGGAGATCAGATGTCAGCTCTGCTACAGGAGACACTTTTCTATCGCAACCCAGTTCCTGGAGTCTATTCTGCTAAAAGAAACAGAATACAGTTGGTAGGAAGGAAGCCAGCAGGTACCTCAGGTTTCCTGCAGAGGAAGAGAGTATGTGTGGGTGCCCCACAGCCATGAGGCTCTGCTGCCCACCCCAAGCAGCTGCCCCTCTCTCCAGCTTCCCCCTTTTTTTCTTTTCCTTAATCAGTTTGACACTTTTAAAGGTGAATCAGGACACATTGCATCCCTGCCTGAAAGCAGTAAATGGCTCCCTTGCCCGAGTGTGTGTGTGTGTCTGTCTGTCTGTCTGTCTGTCTGTTACAGATGGAGTTCCATGTCACCTAGACTGGCCACAGATTTATTATGGAGCCAGGGATGGCTTTGAACTTCTTATCCTCCTGCCTTGTCTCCTTATGATAGAATTACAGGTATATTTTGCCATACAGAGTTTATAGGATGCTGGGTATTGAACCCAGGGCTTTGTACATTCTCAGCAAACACTCTATCAACTGAATCCAACCCCCATTCCTCCCGTGTAATTTTTAATATCATCCAAACCAATGCCACGGCAAGAGCTGATAGAACCAGCCACTTTCAGGCACATTGAATACCTGCTGAACTCGGCTCTGGACAGTCACAAATTGCTTCCAACAGGCCTTTGCTGTGTTGTTGTAGAATCCAAAATAAATTCAAGACCACCCAGCCCCTTCTCCTTTGCAGGTACTTTCTAAACTGTATAGTTTTAGCCATCAAAATGACCAGAACAAGTCTGCAGCTGCCAAAACAAGATGAGCTGTTCTCAGAAAAATAACCATAACAAAAAAATAACAGTTCTCAGAAAAATTCCCCTACCCAGCCCCACACTGAATTCCGAGAAAAATCACAAACTGGCCTGACCTTGCCACCAGAATTCCCCCACCACATAATAGTTAACAATGAGTTTAAAAATATACTGCTAATTTGCTAACCAATTATAATATAGCTGTTCAACCCACCCCCAAAAAGAGTATAAAAGAGCTGTGCTTTTTGAAATCGGGGTTGGCTCTCGCTGTGAGGTTGAGCAACCCCATGCACGTGGGAACAATAAACCTCTTGCCATTGCAATGATCTATCGTCAAGTTGTGTTTTGGGGGGTCGCACACTCAATACTAAGGTCTTAGGGTCTTACACTGTCTGCCCAGATGATGCCCTGAGGTTCCAGTTTTATCTGGATTCAAATTTTGATTTGCCTGTACCACCCTTACGCCACTTTCCTTGGAGCTGTGGTAATAAAATGTCACCAGGTTGCCGGCTTAACAACCCCACTTACCCTTTCAAAAGTCCAAAAACGAAATCAAAGTGTCTGATGGGCCAGCCACCTTCCTCCAGGGAGAGCCTGTTTCCCTGCCTTGCCCCTTCTGCAGCTGTAATCTCGTGTCCTTGGCTCAAAGCCCCTTCCACCATCTGCAAAGCAAAATGTCCAGCCTCAGGTGTCACTTTGCTGCATGGAATTTCCATGCATCCATGTATAAAGGCACAGGTGATTGTGCACAGATAATCCAGGATCACTATACTAGCAAATACAAGCAAAAACTCAGAAACAACATTCTCATATTTTCTAGGGCAAAAATGAAAAAAAAATAAATAAAACTCCACATGCTAGGCTCTCCCTTGGCTAAGGCATTCACCCCAGAAAACTTGTAACTGAGAACTTCTCTCTATTTGAGGCCTGTTTAATTCTTTCTTAAAGCTATGGTGCCTTTCTCCAAGGTCACCTACAGTAATCATCTTACACCAGGACAAAAGTCACCTCATGGAATTGTAATCAACCAAGCAACCAGGCTCCAGGTAGTGAGGAACTTCCGACGTTTCCAAGTCATAAAGATAGCTGGTGGCATGCCTGTAAACTCAGCACTGAGGAAATATAGGTAGGAGGATCAGGAATTCAAGGCTTCCCTTGACCAGATAGTAAATTCCAGACTAGCCTGGGTTACAGGAGACCTTGTCTATTAAAACAAAGATACACACCTGGTTCTCTTTGGACCCAGGCATTAGAAGTGTAAGTGGCTTTCTCTAGTCACGGGTGGAATTTAGAGTGAAGTACCAGTGACAGACGGTGGGATCCCGTCCTCTTGCTTGAGGACTACTCATTCAGACATGTAGCAGTTTGTGCATTCTCCCATCTAACAGATTTGAGAGTAATTTAAAAAAAAATCTTATTGGTTATTTGTGAATTTCACATCATGCAACCCAATCCCACTCATCTCCCCCCCCGCCCCCCCTTACCCACCCACCACCCTGGCAACCTCCCCTGAAACAGAAAGAATCAAAACAATCTCTGTGATGGAAGCTGTAGTGTGTCATAGTGTGTCCCACAGTGTAGCCTTTTGTCCCCACATCCTTGCTTGTGAATGTTCGTTACAATGAGTCATAGACCTGGTACGAGGCCTCTGCCTTCTGCCACTCCATCATTACTAGAACTGCACTGGGGTTCCTCTTGTTTAGCCTGCTGTTGTTCTGTGTTGTGGAGATCTTGTTCTTTTGGCTCTGCAGGGCTGGCCCCTTCACACATTTCAGCAATTCATAGATGGACTGGATGTTGGGCTGTGCCAATTCAAAGCCCTGGATCTGGGCCTGAGAAGTATCTGAGCTGCTCAGCCCACCAGTTCTCCAGCACCAATAGTGGGTCAATGATTTATTTGGTATTGGTTTTGTTTTGAAACAGTCTATGTAGTCCAGGCTAGTTTGGAATTTGTAACCCTCCTACCTCAGCCTCCCCACTGCTGGGATTACAGGCTGGAACCACCATGTCCAGCTCCCAACCTGGAGACTTTTTTTTCCCTTGTTTTTTTGAGACAGGGCTTCTCTGTGTAGCCCTGGCTGTCCTGGAACTCACTCTGTAGACCAGGCTTTCCTCGAACCCAGAAATCCGCCTGCCTCTGCCTCCCGAGTGCTGTTTTGTTTTTGGTGGAGACTTTTAAAGAACTGACTTCTTTTAGTTCTAGAAGCTGAGAAAGTCAAAGTCAAAGGGCTCACACCTGATGAGAATCTTTATAATGGAAGGTGGAAGATCAAATGCTGTTAGCGGGTAGAGGAGGTACCTCTCTCAGTGCTGCCATGGACCACCTGACACAAGCTCCTGAAGAGTTTATCTCGCATCACAGTTTGAGGTGACGGTCCATCATAGCAAGAAGCAGAGCTAGCTGTAGCAGCAGGATCCTGAGGCAGCTAATCACATTGTCTCTGCAGTCAGGAAGCAGAGAGAGATGATGCCTGGTGGTCAGCTTGCTTTCTCCTTCTATTCAACCTAAGACCCCTGCCTGTGATGCCACTCACACTCAGGGGAGGTTTTCCTCAGCTAAACATTTCTGGAGACTCCCTTAAAGGTATTCCCAGAGGTGTGCCTTCTAGGCAATTCCAAGCCCAGGTAAGGTGACAAGTAGATGAACCATCACAGGGGCAGCGATACCCTAGCAAGAATGTCTAGCAGGCTATGCAAAGGGTGGGTTTTCCAAAGCATACACATGGAGCGACTCATGGCTCTGGCCACATATGTGGCAGAAGATGGCCTTGTTGGACATCAGTGGGAGGAGAGACTCTCAGGCCTGAGGATGTTCAATGCCCCAGTGTAGGGGAATGCCAGGGCGGGAGAATGGGAGTAGGTGGGGGGGGAGCATCCTCATAGAAGCAGGAGAGGGGGAATGGGATGGAGGGTTCTGAAGGAGAGACCTGGAAAGAGGAACACATTTGAAATGTAAATAAAGAAAAAACAAAACAAAAGAAGGTGGGTTTTCATGTCTGTACTCTTAGCTCTCATTGTGGTTTCAAATGAAGCAGTTTTCTTTCTCTTCTATCTTTATCCAGAAGTTTTCCAAGTTATATTTTCCCCAATCTCCCAATCTAATCTATTATTATTATTAAAATATTTTAATATTTGCTTTGTTTTTTATTCATGTGTTTGTGGCTGTGTGTGTGTTTATGAGTGAGTATGTGTGCGTGTGTGTGTGTGTGTGTGTGTGTGTGTGTGTGCGCGCACACGTGCGTGTGCTTGTGAGTGTGTGCATGTGCACACACATGCATGTAGATGCCTGAGAGACCAGAAGAGGGCAGGTGTGAGTTGCTCGATGTGGATGCTGGGAACTGAACTCAGGTCCTCTACAAGAGCTGCAAATACTCCTAAGCCTGAGCCATCTCTCCAACCTCCCCATGTCAGGACTCATAGTTTGCATTTGCAAAGTGATTTTTTTGTGTGTGTGTCATGTAACTTAGGATTCCCAGATTTAGAAAAGGTCACCTTTGGGGTCTGTTATTTAGCCCATCACACCATTCCCATGCCTTCTAGCCCAGGGCTCAGTTTTAATGTTCTTCATAGCATCTGTTGGTGTAGTGAGACATTTACAAGGCTCATTCCTTGCTCCCTATCACAAAATAAGCTATAAGAAGACAGATATTTAGTTTGTTGTTTCCACCAATGTACAGCAGCATCTTGAAAGGTATCTGGCTCAAGGTACCTGCCCACAAGGTGCTTGTGGGCAAAGGAAGATGTCGATGTTAGCGCTATCCCATGGTTCCACCAACCTAATGAAACCACACACACTTGTCCCAGTTTCCTCCTTGGCTGCTTTTGTTAAGCAGGACATGGAAGCCTAAGAGCAAGAGAACCAGTGCTACTATTTGCAGAGGACGTGTCAGTGTATGAGGGAGATAATGGACAAGACACAGAGTCTCTCCGACAGTCTCTGTATCAGGGCCGCACCCACTGTCTCACCAGAGCATTACTCCAGTCAAAATAACCGGGTGCAAGATGCTTTAGAGAGCCCTGCCTCTAAAGACAGTCTGACATCATGACCCGAGAACACACTTGGAAGAAGGCACTCTGCAATTTACTTCCACACCTCTCTGTGCTATAGTTTGAGGTGTTGTCAAGAAAACATTACATCATTAGGTGCTTCTCTAGAGAGGAAGTGGCTTAGTCTGCTTTAAAAAGACTTTGCTATCTTTTCAATATCAGATTCTATGTTTGCATGAGCATACCTCTATTAATGCCTAGATGGGATCCAATAATACCTTATTCAATTTATTTTTTAATTTTTTATATTTATTTATTTATTTATTTATTTATTTATTTATTTATTTTGGTTTTTCGAGACAGGGTTTCTCTGTCTAGCCCTGGCTGTCCTGGAACTCACTCTGTAGACCAGACTGGCCTCGAACTCAGAAATCCACCTGTCTCTGCCTCCCGCGTGCTGGGATTAAAGGCGTGCGCCACCACACCCAGCTCCAATTTAATTTTTTTTAATGGATTTAGGGGCTGGAGAGATGGCTTAGCGGTTAAGAGCAATAACTGGTCTCCCAGAGGTCCTGAGTTCAATTCCCAGCAACCACATGGTGGCTCACAACCATCTGTAATGGGATCTGATGATCTCTCCTGGTGTGTCTGAAGACACTGACGGTTAACTCACGTACATAAAATCAATAAACAAATCTTTTTTTAAATTGATTCAGAAGCCAGTGTGTCTTTGTCTGCCCTTGCTTTGCCATCTACTGAAAGCCAGGTCTGGCCGAGATGCAAAGGCTTGGGATGCATGGGGTGCAGCAGAACACAAGCATCACGGAGCACTGTGTTCCCTGTGGAGGCAAGGGCTGCTGTTTGCAGGTGTCACCTGCACTTGTTTACTAAATAACTAAAACCTTGGGCTGCCGGCTCCTGCCTGCCCAAACACTCTCTCAGTAGAACCATTTAGGTGACTTGAAAGAATCGTCCCTGTGGTGGTCTGAAATAAACTCCTCCATGGGCTGTAGCATTTGGACCCTTGGTCCCTGGTTTGCAGCACTGTTTAAGAAGGTTATGGAGGAGGTGCTGCCTTGCTGAAGGAAATATGCCTCTAGAGATGAGACGTGAGAGTTTGTAGCCTTCCAGGTCACTCTCTCTGTCTGCTTTGAGTTTCTGGTTGAAGATGTGAGTTCTCAGCTCCCTGATAGGGCACCTGCTGTCATGCCTCTCCACCAGTGTGAGCTCTCCTCGGGAACCTCCCCAAGGAAGCTCTTCTTTCTGTGTCATGGTATCTTATCACAGCAACAGAAAGGAAACCAATACAGTCGCCTTGACCCCAGTTTTACCCTCTGGTTTGTTTCAAACCTGGGTCCATCTTCTGTTAGCTTAGAAACTTCATCGTCACCAGATAAGCAGTCTGCCTTGACCACCTTAGGACACCAGAAAACACAACTCAGCACCAGTTAAGAAAGCTTTTTTTTTTTTTTTGGTTTTTGGTTTTTTGAGACAGGGTTTCTCTGTATAGCCCTGGCTGTCCTGGAACTCACTTTGTAGACCAGGCTGGCCTCAAACTCAGAAATCCACCTGCCTCTGCCTCCCAAGTGCTGGGATTAAAGGCGTGCGCCACCACGACCGGCTTAAGAAAGCTTTTTTAATTATAGATTATTTGAAACATCAAAAATGTGATGAGTTTAACAACTATATAATAACATTCCATCATCATCACCTCCACCTGATACCATTCTAAAATTAATTTTAATTAACATCACATATACAGTTGTATCATAATATGTAGTATATCTGATAACCAAAAATATCTTTAAAAGACTTTACTTGAAAAAAGTACAGCCTAGCTAGTCTTCTTGGTGTGCTCTATGCCAGTGAGATTTCCTGTCTCAGAAGCATGGTGAATAGTTTCTGTGGAATAACACTCAAGGTTTTCCTCTGCCCTCCACACATGCATGTGCAAGGCACGTTTGTAGCCACCCCTTGCACATACACACTGATAAAAATAAACTACCAAAGTGCCTCTCCTAGCTGAGCTCTCCCACCTTTGTCTGGGCCGTACTGGATGGCAGTTCTAACAAACACTTGTAGGACAGAAAACCAATATCACAAACTGACAGAGCCTGTGTCAGAGTGGAGGGAGGGGGACATTCTTAGGGTCATGGCCTATGGTGACGAAGGCTGTGGTC
The DNA here is from genome assembly GCA_902729485.2 of Mus minutoides. Lineage (NCBI taxonomy): Eukaryota > Metazoa > Chordata > Mammalia > Rodentia > Muridae > Mus > Mus minutoides. The sequence goes on from LR750053.1 coordinate 166,931, forward strand.
AATGAAGAAAAAAATTCTACAGCCCTGTAATTTGAAACCCTTTAGAACATCCCAACTGAAGAATAACGGACATAGTTTCTGCTCAGCAGCTCCACCTAGTGGTAGATCTTTGAGTGCAAAATATTGTATCTGAATTGGGGTATCTTTAATATCCAGATTTGCATCTGCATTCTGACCACTTTGATTTTTAAAAAAACTTCTCACTCATGAAGCAAGCACGAAATATCTACTTGACACTGACGCAAGTTTCTTTTGTTAGCTGTTACACTTTCTTAAAAGAGTGATTGCAATGTTTTTATATATATTGCATTATCAAAATGCATCCACTTACATCAAAATTTCATTTCCTATTGAGGCAGGACAGTGGGGCAGGAAAAGAAGTGCACGAGAGCTATAAGGAAGCATGTGGAATGAGCCTGTTAGCAGAGAGAAAGGCTAAAAACACCTCAGGACCCGTGTGAGACAGAGCATGGGAAAAGCCCATACATATACAAGCAGGAGCGGGCCAGCACTATGGAAGAGATATGTAAAGGGTACATTTCCCCACTTCCAGACAACAGTCTGGGGTGCTATCCTACTGCAGTATACCCTGCCTCACACCCCTGGAGGGTGAATGAAACCATTCTTGGATGTTTGAATTCACTTGGAAAGGGCAACAGATCTTTGGGTACTTCCCCAAGCTGACTGTCACAGTCCCACTATTTGTCATGAGACGGTGGCCCGTGACTGGCTTTACATCTTACCCACTGACAGAGTGCCTTGGTGATAAGACAGGATCCCTACAAGGTTAGGAACAATCTTGCTCAGTCAATCCAGAAAGGAATGTTAGCAGAGATAATCTGTCTCCCAGGATTATCTTTCTTGCTTGAGGTAGAAGACAGACTGCAGAACTGCACGTAGTCCCCGGGGATGCAACAATTTCCCAATTCTCAAGCTCTTCATCCCTCCCTATAAGGAGTTAGTCGGCTTTTTTTCTTGGTAGACCCCTCAGTTAGCTGCGGGAGAAAAGCTACTTCTTGTGTGCTCTAACAATGACAGTCTTGTCGGTCGGAGGTCAGACTGTATCTCTTTTCTGCCTTCTGTGTCTTTGTGCTACCTCAGAAATCTAACACTTATGAAGGGCATCCAAGGTCCACTGGCAACCCAAGCCCTCTACATGCACCTCCCTTGCTCCCATCTGCTACAGTCCCCCACGTGGGTGAGCAGCACCCCCTTCTCTCTCAGGCAGCCTTTTCTTTTGCTCTCTTCTCCATACTTCTCTCACTTGTCTCTGTCTTGCTCTGACGCAGTCTGACTTCCAGGTGGAAGGTCAATTCAATCAGACCATGAATCCAACATGACCCAAATGTCAGGACCAGGAAATTCACAGACACTAGCTCAGAGGGGTTCTGGTTGGGTCTCAGGGGCTCCATCAGTCCCAGTCTGCCTGTCTTGAGACTCTCTGGGTCCAAGGTTCGAGGAACTTTGCACAGGCCATGAGAACTACTTGGTTGAGAGTTTCAGGAACTCTCCACTAGCTCCCAATTCTCTCAACTCCTGGAAACAGAAAACTACAGATGTCTCTCTACTTTCCAGGCCTCTGTAGTCAATTTAAAACCAGAAGGATGCTGGGCGTGGTGGCGCACGTCTTTAATCCCAGCACTTGGGAGGCAGAGGCAGAGGCAGAGGCAGAGGCAGAGGCAGAGGCAGAGGCAGAGGCAGAGGCAGAGGCAGAGGCAGAGGCAGAGGCAGAGGCAGAGGCAGAGGCAGAGGCAGAGGCAGGCAGATTTCTGAGTTCGAGGTCAGCCTGGTCTACAAAGTGAGTTCCAGGACAGCCAGGGCTATACAGAGAAACCCTGAATCAAAGAAAAAACAACAACAAAACAAACAAAAGAAAAAAACAAACAAACAGAAGGACGTCTACAGGTAGCTAGAGTTGGCCCATTTTTTAACCTGGTTCTGTACCCACCATGGTCTCTAAACTGTCTGTACCAAAAGACACAATCCTTAGCCTATCTGTAGGCTAATCTAAAAGAGCTCCATTTGGGAGACTTCAGACCAGGCCACACTTGTTTGGCTCTTGGTTCAAATCTGACTTCAGTACACATTGAACAATGGCTACTGCTAGCCCTGGTTTAGAAAATGTCATAAAATGGAATGGAGAATGATCCCCACCTCCCCATCACAACACACACACACACACACACACACACACACACACACACACACTATAACTCCCCAGCTCATCTTATTAACCCTTTCATCCCAGAGCTTAGCTCCCACTTGCAACCACATCCAGAGCCAGAATGCCTGCTGTTTCTACTGGGTCTCCAAGTCTGTTTCTCTCAACTGAGACACTTTTCTGCTCTTGAGTCTCCCCTGCCTTTGTCTCTGCCTCACCAAGCCTGGATATGCTTGCTTGTATTTTTATACGTTTCTGTTTGGTGCCCTTTAGGTTACAGACATTATGTTATTGATATGAAAAATATTTTTAGATTTTTCAAGTTGTCTGCTTCCATCTGCAGAAGGAATGTGAACAAACTGGCTGTGGATTAAAAACAAACAAACAAACAAACAAACAAACAAACAAATAAAAAACAAAAACAAAAAAGATCCTCTAAAACCTCTCAATAAAAATTCCAAGCCGGGCATGGTGGCGCACGCCTTTAATCCCAGCACGCGGGAGGCAGAGGCAGGCGGATTTCTGAGTTCGAGGCCAGCCTGGTCTACAAAGTGAGTTCCAGGACAGCCAGAGCTATACAGAGAAACCCTGTCTCGAAAAAACAAAACAAAACAAACAAACAAAAAAATTCCAGCTGTGCCTGCTTCAAATAACCACAGCTGGGCTTTAAGATAGGCGATGTCATCAAACTTTCACCAGAATAGCCGGTCACTTCTCCCAGCTCTAAATATTAGACCCTAAGTGTATGAGACGTCAAGGTTTTCTGGGTGTGCAGGCTAAAAACTAGAGACACGGAGTGGTCTTCATCTATGCAGCAATGAAAAGGCTGTGATTTACTCTGAGTAAAGTCCCCAAATGTTGCCTAATGCTTCCCCTTAGAAAATTTTCTTACAACAAATAGTAGATTTATTTGTTACTGTTAAGTCTCCTGATATTTAAATTTTTTACTCAAGAGAAACTTATAAAAATAAAATAGCTAAATGTAATTTTCTGAATACTACTTCCTCTTCTTGATTTTGTTTACAAATGATGTTCCCCCATCCAACCACAGCCTCCTCCTATGAATGGGCTCTGATTCTCTCCCTCTGGCTCCTCCCCGGGATCACTCATTTCCACCTTATCATCCCTCCAACACTTACGGTTTTTAAATGCTTTACCGAACCTCCCCTCACCCTACAACAGCTGCACTTCCTCCTGATACATCTGCAAAAAGACCTTTTAGACATTGTGGAGAAACTCTGGCTCTAAGGAACTTTCATCCCATTTACCCTAGGCCAGATTTGCTGTCAGCCCGCAGTTTTCTCCTGTTCCAGTCCTTCAGTGCTCTGAAACTCCCTGTGGCTTCTTCTGACTCACCATGGTACAGCATTCTTGGCAGTGGGACTCGTCACCCACTGTTGTCCTGAATAACCTTGTACCCACTTCCTGTCATGGCTCACTCTGTCTGTCCTGCCTCAATTTCTCCCTTTCCATCCACCTTTCTGGGAAACCTCTCAGTTTTACTCTATAACCAAATTTACAGATCTCTAGAATTATATTTCAAATGTTTTTCCAGAAATGCATAATAGGAATTGCATAATCCTTCAAAGACAATCAAGTTAAAACTCTGCCCCTGCTAAGTGACCAGAGGACCTCTCTTCAACCCTGAACTATCCCTTTGAGGTGATGGCCTCCCTCAGCAGAAAGCAGCTAAGAAAGGACCAATGCCCCTACCTCCGTTTTTTGTACCGTTAAGTTTAGAATGACAGAGTGCCTTAGTGACAAGATTCCTAGAACATTAAAGACAATATTGCTCAGTCATCCCATACAAAAATGTTTGCAGAGATAAACTATCCCTCATGATCATCTGTCTTGCTTGAATCATACAATTTCAGAAAAGACAGGCTGCAGAATTACACGTAGTCCAGTGGCTGCAGAATTACACGTAGTCCAGTGGCTACAACAATCTTTCTGTTCTCAAGCTCTTCACCCCGCCCTATAAAAAGGTGCAGCCAGTTTTTTTCCCTAGGCAGATCACTTCAATTTCTTCAGAGGGAGAGCGATAAAATGAGGGAGAGGAGAGAGGGGAGGGAGAGGAGGGGGAGACAGACAGGCAAACAGACAGACACACAGAGAGAGACTACCCCTTTGCTGTGTGTGCTAATAAACATAGTCCCATTTGTTGACAGTCAGATTCCTGTCTTTTTAAGCTGCCTCAGAAATCTAACACTCACCCTTTATTTAGAAGAAGAAGAAGAAGAAGAAGAAGAAGAAGAAGAAGAAGAAGAAGAAGAAGAAGAAGAAGAAGAAGAAAAAGAAGTTCATTATACAGATGGCATAATGCTAACCTCTGAGCATTTCATGGATTTAGAAAAGCACGTGATAAAAAAGGATGCCGAGTGAGGTTGGAACAGAAAGGCTGAAGAAGCTTTTGAGCAAGCTAAGATCCACATGGGATGGCTAAATGGCTGTGTCCTGCTATCCTAGTGTCCCTTTCACTGTGGGTCACAACCTCTTTGGGGGTTACATGTCAGACATCCCACATGTCAAATATTTACAATTCATAACAGTAGCAAAATTACAGTTATAAAGTAGCAACAAAATGGTTTTATGATGAGGGGGTCACCACAATATGCCCGACTGTATTAAAGGGTTGTAGCATTGGGAAGGTTGAGAGCCACTGTGTTAGAAGTTACAGTCACTCTGCAGGTTATGGTGGGGGCTATAACAAAAGCAACCTGAGTGAATGATTCCAGTAGGATTTGTCAGTCATGGAAAGGGGCAGGAACCCCACACACAATGGTAAAACTGCAAGAGCCAGCGATCATTCCATAGAATAGACAACACGAGGAGCAACTCCCACCAAGTTAAGAAGACCCGCCAGCCTCAGAATCCTGGGACTTGAAATTGGACTTGGACTTGTTACAACAATCTGCTAAAGGACAGTGGGTTACCATGGAGTCCTAGGTGTGCAGAAATAGGACTTATCTGAGGATACAAAAGGGATGTAAACAGGATTTCTAGTGTCTCTATTTTTTCCTTCATCTCAGCTCTCATTTTTTTATAACATCCCTCTCTTGCCCAGAGGTGAGAGGCAACTGACTGATAAATTCCCCTCCACTCTACTTTCCACACAAACACCCCAGTGGCACTGTGTGTGCACACGCACGGGGTGTGTGTGTGTGTGTGTGTGTGTGTGTGTGTGTGTGTGTGTGCGCGCGCGCACACGCGCGCACATGCATGGTGTGTGTGTGTGTGTGCAACTTTTTTTTCAAGACAGGGTTTCTCTGTGTAGCCCTGGCTGTCCTGGAACTCACTCTGTAGACCAGGCTGGCCTCAAACTCAGAAATCTGCCTGCCTCTGCCTCCCAAGTGCTGGGATTAAAGGCATGCACCACCACTGCTTGGCATGTGTGCAACTTTTTAAAAAATTATTTATTTTACTTTATTTATATGGGTACACTGTCACTGTCTTCAGACACACCAGAAGAGGAAATTGGATCACATTACAAATACTTGTGGTTGCTGGGAATTGAACTCGGGACCTCTGGAAGAGCAGTTGGCACTCTTAACCACTGAGCCATTTCTCCAGCCCATGTGCAACTTTTTTATTTAAAAGATTTATTTATTTTATGCATGAGTACACAACCATTGCTCTCTTCAGACACACCAGAAGAGGGCACAAGATCCCATTACAGATGGTTGTGAGCCATCATGTGGTTGCTGGGAATTGATCGCAGGACCTCTGGAAGAGCAGTTGGTGCTCTAAACCGCTGAGCCATCTCTCCAGCCCCCTGTGTGCAACTTTTTAAAGCTTTCAGAATAACTGTTAATTTAAAAAAAACAAATTATACACGGGCTGAGAAAGTTTCTGAAGTTTAAAAAAGGTACAGTTTCCTTCCCTCATAAGAAAGTTTCTTTTCTTTCAAGAAAGAGCCAAGCATCTACACATAGACATACATGATTCATTTTTTAGTTTTAAATCACATGATTTATAACTCTCTGTATTACCTCTCTGTATTCAATATGGCAGCCACCACCCACATATGGGTCTGCCAGCTTGGTATATGGCCAGTGTGACAGAGATGTTAATAGTTTACTTTTAGAGGATTTTCAAGTATGCATCTGTGTTTGTAAGTGCAAGTGCCCTTGGAGGTCGGGTGCCCCAGAGCCTAGAGCAAGGTTACGGGTGGTTATGAGCTGCCTGGAATGGTGCTGAGAGTTAAACTCTAGAAGACCCACAAACACTCTTAACTGCTGAGCCTTCTCTCCAGTACCAAAAGTGTAGTGTTTTAAATGTATGTTTATTATAATGAATTGAAATTTTTAAAAAATCAGTGAATTTATATTCACATCAAATTCAAATTACTCCTAGCTAGAAGAACAGAGACCACGGGCATGTGAGCTCAAGGCACACTATAGGGACTGTGTGTGGCCATTACCTTCGGGCAGTCCAGCTGCTCTGTCAGTTCTCAGCATGCGGCTCCCATCCTCCCTCTCTCCGCCTAGGACTACTGTCCTCCTTCTCACACCCTTCCACACTCAGGGTGCAGCTGCCATTTCTCTCAGTTCAGGTCCCACACTGGAAGAACTTTCTGGTCACCAGTCCCCAGAGTATCCCCCATCACAGAGCCTTTTGCTGGGAAACACTGGCTCTGTGTGTGCACATTGGCCCTGGAGCCCAAAGCTCTTAGGAAGCACAGTTGCCATCTATGACAGTTAGTTCTATTGTCAGTGTGACGCTATCCACAGTCCCCTGGGAAGACTCTCAGTGGGAGATTGTATCTATCAGGCTGGCCTTTGGGCATGTCTGGGGGATTGTCTTGATTATGAATTTATGGGAGAAGTCACAGCCTGAAAGTGAGTATCACCTGAGTTTGAATTATACATGAACAAGCAGAGGAAGCTCCTAAGCAGAGCATGCATGCATTCAGTCTCTCTGCATTCCTGACTATGGATGTGACTAGCTGCTTCAGGTGCTTACCGGCCTCATAGTGATAGACTATAACCTGGACCTACAGTAAATCCTTTCTCCCTCAAAGTTGCTTTTCTCAAAATATTCCATCACAGCAACAGAAACAAAACTGGATCTCCATCTCATATCTCTGCTCCTGGTAAATGGGAGAAGGAACTCATGAGGAGGGGAGCTGCAACTGGGATGTAAAGTGAATTAATTAATGAAAAATATTAAATAATAAATTAATAAATAATAATAAATTAATGAAAAAATAAAGTATAAGGAGGACTGTAGGACCTTCAAAGCACCCTTCCATGTTATTTTTCTAACCTAATATAAAATGACCTTATTTTTTTTCCAGCTTATTCATTTAATGTTGTTTTTGACTGAAATTAAACTATCTTTAGTGGCAATAAATACTCAGAATTAAAAAATAAATTTCAAAAAGGAAGTTCTTCAGAGAGCACGTAGTCCTTCACCCCTCAGGGAATAAGGTCTACCTGGCCAGCAGAGATCTGGAAGGTTTCAGTTCCTCAGACAGGAAGCAGTGACATAAGGCTTCTGCACTTGCTCAAGTCCTGAGAGACTGAGCTGGAGAAATGAGCCAGGGTCAGGGGTCAGGTAGGCTAGTCGGGTGGAAGGTACTAGGTGGACGGAGCTACGGCTAAGGAAGCACGTCCAGCCCAGCCAGTCTATACATGGAGACCTGAGAGTTGGTGGCGGGTCCAAGGAGCGAAGCTTTGGAAGCATGGCCACAGAAGGGAGGGTCTGCTTGAAGCCTCTGCAAGGAAGAGACTGATGCCAGTCAAAGCCAGGCGTGCGTGGGTGTGAACAAACCCGAGACATCAGGAAAGACGTGATCCATGTCTGGAAGGCAGATGGAGGCAGCAGTCAGTGACACAGAAGCTCTCTCACTGGATACACAGGACAAACTGAAGCAACAGACCTGAAGGAGCTTCAGTTTCCCCAACTGTCACTTTCTAGTGGAAGACCACCTGGTCAAGGGGGGCTCTATCAAGAAAACGGCTCCCTCAAGTGATCGCAGCCATGTGTTGAGAGATGACAGAATTCAAAAACTGAGGCTGGAGAAGAGGCAAAGGAGAGAACCACTATCTCATACTAGAAAACCCAGGACTGGGCTGGGACTGGGATGGAGAAACACCCACTGCTGGGGACAGTTGTCTTGATGGCAGCTGCAGTCTGGTTCGAGGAGGGTTAAGCATCTTGCAGTTCCCACCCGCTCTGGATCTGCTCGGTCCTCCCACATTTACGTCTTCTGAAAAATATTCAGCCTGCAGTCTCATTTGGTGCTCCAGGCCCTCCCCCTCCTCCCTCCCCCTCCTTTGGCTCCATGCGAGAGGAAGGTCAGGGAACTTTGGGAAACGGAAAACTCCAAAACTCCGGACTCTGGGAGAAGGGTCAGTGGGAAAAGGCGGGGCTTTGGGGACCAGGAGAGAGGAGAAAAGGGAGATGAGAGGGTGAGAGGGAACAACCGCCAGGGAGCTGCTCGAGGGAGCACACAGAAAAAGGCCTCACTAAAGCAACACGCCTGATCATTTTCAAGGTACCAGAAAGAGGCTGGGGTTTGGCATATGGAGGGAAGACCCAAAAGGAGGAGAAAATGGCTCAGAATAGAGGCTGTAGTGGCCATAACCAGCAGGATTACTTCCTGGGGCTGTTGGCAGGGAACTCTAAAACTTTGCTGGCCCCAGGAAACAAGGCCTTGCAGAATGGTTAGGACTAGTTGGATACCAATGGAAATTCAGATAGGGCACTTTTGTCCCTAGGAGTAGGTCAGGCCACCACCACCACAGCTCCAAGAACTAAAGACCACACACCATCTTTGCAGAACCATAGGACTGAGGTGAAGCCATGAAGTGCTTGCTGATCTCCCTGGCCCTATGGCTAGGCACAGTGGGTACACATGGGACAGACCCTGAACTCAACGAGATCCAGCGCAGGAGCATGCAGGTGGCTCTGGAAGAGTTCCACAAACACCCACCTGTGCAGTGGGCCTTCCAAGAGATCGGTGTGGACAGCGCTGACAGCATGGTTAGTGGTGTGACTGGGTAGACAGTGGAGAGCTGCAGCCCTGGAGACCAGTGAATTCCCAGAAAGCTATACTGGGAAAGGTCCCCAGCCTGACACCCTCCTAGGCTGTTCCAGTCCTAAGTTAAGGTGTTGGGGAAAAGGAGTAACATGTAGGAATTATCTGCTTGCCTAGTTTGTCTGTCTGTCTGTCTGTCTGTAGTACTTATCAACTGGCACCTTTGTGAGGTTGGAATTTAAGCTCCAGCAGACCAACTGCCTCAAGGAGGACTGGAAAAAGCCTAAGTGCACAATCAAACCAAATGGGGTGAGTAAGGGGCTCTTACTGATGGAACGGGCTGCCAGGATAGGAACCAGAGTCCAGGGAAGCGCTGTGCCCATCACCGGGGACTGTCTACAAGGAGGGGAGGGTAAAGAAAAGAGGGAAATTTCTCCATCAGAGTGGGTCCTCCTAAAGAAGCTTCTCTATGGAGTTTATCCTGTATCCAGGATACACACAGCCAGTTCACCGAAGGGTTTCGCAGTAATCGGTCACTCTAGGGTGACACTGCTGCTATGGACTGACCTCGGGCTGGCGGTGCGGCACTTTTGAGTTAAAGTTCTTGCTCTCTGACAGTTTTGTGGGTTCACTGAAGGTCCTTGTCCCCTCCCCGGGGTTAAGGGAAGAGACTAGATTATACTGGTGATTTAGCAAGACTCTTGATTTGTTCAAAATAAATCTCAAAGGAAAAATGTAGATATGAGGCCAAGGTGGTAAGGGTCCTGGCTGTGCAAGCTCAGAGACCTGAGTTTAAATCCTAGCACCCAGATGAAAACATCTGGGTGTAACTACAGAGGAGTATTCCTAGGCTTGCTGGCTGCCAGCCTTAACTGTAGGTACAGTGAGAGATTGTTTGCCAATGGAATAAAGCAGAGTGAAGTGAGACGCATACAGGTGTGAGTACACACACACACACACACACACACACACACACACACACACACACACACACCAGAGAGAAACAGAGACAGGCAGACACCGTCTGGGGAAGATTCGTGCCTTTAAACATGTTTGCACATTAACGCAGGCACGTGTGAATACACCCACGCAGTATACTGCCCATGAGCAGTACACATATGCTTGCTCACACAGTAATGATACCTGCACAGGCTAAAGTACCATAGTCTGCAGGCAAGCCAAGGGTAGCATACACATGAAATGCCAGCATAGGAGAAGTTAAAATAGGTGAACCTCAAGTTCTAGACCAGTCTGGGCTACTTCTTGAGACTGTGTCCAAAAAAGAGAACTTCTAAAATCTCCTATGCCAGGGTAAGCTGCATGTCCATCTGGCTTGCATGTCACCTCACCCCTTGGATGCAGCTATGTTTCTGTTGCTGCCATAAAATACTATGACCAAGACCAACTAATAATAAGAAAGGTTTATTTTGGCTTAGGGTTCCAGAGGAATAAAAGTCCATCGTGGTGGGAGGCAGGGAGATGTGGATGCCAGTAGGCATGGTGACCAGAGCAGGAAGCTGAGAGCTCACAGCCTTCCACATAAACAGGATGCAGAAAGAGTGAATTGGGAGTGGTCCGAGGTTTTAAATCTTAAAGCCTGCCCCACTGACATACTTGCTCCATCAAGGTCAAACCTTCTAAACCTCCCCAAACAGCACCACCAACTGGAGACCAAGTATTCAAATATGTCAGCCTATGGGGGACATTCTTATTCAAATCACTACATTGTCCACTCCAGAGCATGCCAGAAGCTAGTCTCCACTCTGACATCCCTGTTCTCCTCCCCAGAGAAGGCGGAAATGCCTGGCCTGCATTAAAATGGACCCCAAGGGTAAAGTTCTAGCCCGGATGGTCCACTGCCCAATTCTGAAGCAAGGGCCTCAGGTAAGAAGGAAAGAGGTTAGGGAGAAGCCTGGAGGGACAGATCAAATCTGGGTCTATGGGAGAACAGGAAACCTGGAAAGAGCTGGGTGCCCCCCTCCCCGGGACATTCCCCTGGGGGTTGTGGGGGTGCATCCCTTCCTAGAACGGCTGCAGCAAACACTGGTTCTAGCAGGAGCCTCAGGAGTCGCAATGCGTTAAGATAGCACAGACTGGCGAAGAATCCCTCGGCTACTTCCTGCCTGGACAGTTTGCCTTCTCCAGAGCCCTGCGAACCAAATAAGCCTTGGACAGGTGAGTGGTTAGTGGGGAGAGCCAGCCCTTGGCATGGAAATTGGGCTGAGAAAGCACTTGTGAAACGTGAAAAAAACTAAAATCAGACCCAAACAGTCTCCTGTACCCCCAATCTGGTTTTCCCTTCTTCTCTAGGACTTCACCTTACTCCCTGTACCGCTGTGGCAGTACCCAGCAGGAGCATATCGTCTCCCACAGACTTTCTCCAGGCTAATAAAATTGCTGAGTCTGTTCCTTTCCAACCTTGTGTTGTTCTTTTCTCAGCTCAATCTGTACATATAAGGGAAGCTCAAAAAGACTGTGTGTGTGTGTGTGTGTGTGTGTGTGTGTGTGTGTGTGTGTGTGCGCGCGCGCGCGCGCGCGCTCATGTGTGTCCACACTTTCTGCTAGTACCAGGAAGCAGCAGATAGGGCAAGTGTAGGAGCCTCCCACAGGACCAAAGCAGAGGTTCAGAAGCCCCTGAGTATTTGCTGGAGAGGAGACAAGTGATAATATGAACTGTTTCATAAGAGTAAGCAGGTGGCAAGTAACCTTACCCACAAAGCCTTAGGTTGGGCATCTGAGGGAGCCCAGGCGAAGGATGCCCAGAGCCCCTGCAGCCTAGCCACATGGTGCATTTGCCAGATAGTGAGGGGATCTCCTCTCCCTTCTAGATGCAACCTGGAAAGTGTGTCCCTGAGGCTGCGGGAGAAGGGAGGAAACGCCCTTGCGGAGATGCAGTAGTTAGGAGCTCTCAAGAAAGGGATGGAAGCTGGAGAGATGGCTCAGTGGTTAAGAGCACTGACTGTTCTTCCAGAGGACCTGAACATCCCAGCAACCACATGTAATGAGATCTGATGCTCTCTTCTGAAGACAGCTACAGTGTACTCATATATAATAAATAAATAAATCTTTAAAAAAGAAAAAAGGGGTGTGTGTGTGAATGAACAACCTAGTCTGCAGGGTCAGTGACCAGAAATAAATAAACAGAGAGGCAAGTGCAGGGGGGCAGGGAAGGAATGTCTATGATCAGACCACCTTGGCTATTGGTTGCATTCAGAAGACAAAGGAAGAGGTGGTTTCTGCAGGACTGAGAGCCTGCTGGGCCTGGGCCAAGCTATCGCTGGCCTGACGATCCAGGTCAAGGCATTCCTGCAGTGTGTCCTGGAACTGCCGGCAGGCTTCCTCCAGAATGGAGCTGCTCTGCATGGGCCAGGACTCCCAGTAGCCGGGCTCTACCCATGGCTGGGCCTCGATGGCTCTGGGCCCTGGGCTGGAGCAGGAGCGCAAGGAACTGTCCAGGTCTCGGCATAACTGGTACAGCTCACTGCCCCGCCCACTCACTCGTTCCCCATCTATGACTTTGAGGCCAGGCAGTAGCTCTCGGACCACAGCCCAGTAGGAAGTATTTGCACAGAGCGGGTTGCTGAGCCGGGCCAAAGGGTCCCGGAGCCTCAGGTGCTCCAGGGCCTGCAGCCCAGCCAGACACTGCAGCTGACCAGGAGTGGTCAGCAGGTTACCAGCAGCATTGAGGCTCTGCAGGTTCTCACAGGCTGCTAGTGGCTCCAGCCCTGTAAGCCGATTATTGGAGACGTTGAGCACAGCCAGCTGGCGCAGGGATGCCAGTGGGCCCAGGTGGGTAAGTGCATTGCCTGATAGGTCAAGCCACTCAAGGTTCAGGCACTCCCCCAAACACCCCAGGTCCACCAGCCCTAAACCCCGAAGCTTCAGCAACAGGATAGAATCCAGGGCAAATTCTCCTGAGTGGGACTTCAGCAGCTGGGGTGTGATGCTCAGCGCCTCAGCCTCTCCTGGCTTCTCTCCAGGAGGCTCCATGATACTGAAGACGGTTCAGACAGCCAGGCCCTGGCAGTGCTGTCAGTCACAGGGATGCTGGTGCCACTGAGGATCAGCTGGCTCCTCTCCCTCAGTTCTGCTTGGGCCCTAAAGAGAGACAGACAGTCAGGCCAGCCTCTCCTGGGCATGTGTCCTGTGCAGCAGGGAACTGCAGGATGCCATGCGGATGGCACGAAGTTCTTGTGCTCACAGAAACTAGGAATTTTAAACATACAGGGTTGTCTCAGAGAGAGAGGGAGAGAGGGGGAGAGAGGAGGGGGAGAGAGAGAGAGCTTATTTTCTTGCTCAGACAGCTGGGAATATAAATGTGGTTAGCAGCCTAAGTGACCTCTGCTCTATCTGTAAGAATGAGACCACACCAGTCCTCCCCTGGAACCTTAAGATGGCACATGTAGTCTACTTATATTCCATCTTTATGGAAGAGGGGCATGTACTTTGAAGAGTTTCTGCATAGCTATGCCCTCACCTTTATTGTGTACCCTGGATTGCGCTGAACCAGGAAACTGTTTTCTAAATTGTACTGAACTTAAATAAGCCTAAAATAAACTGCCCCGTACCAGACTCTGGATGTTTGAACCAGCACTGGCTACTGAGTAGTATTGAACCAGAATTTCTTGTTTCACACGGAGAGACCCTCTGCTGCCATGGTGTTCCAGGGACCCCCACAGTGCAAAGCCCACCAGCCTTGATTTCCAGAGTGCACAGCCAATACCCAGGCAAGACCAGAGATCATCTTGGCAAGGGGAAGTGGCTCTTGCGGGTTTCACTGGTCACGCCATGTTACACCAGGCTTAGGTCCATATTACCAGTTTGGTCCACCTCTCAAATCTGAACTGTAGACAAAAATACCATTACTTAACTTTTCCAATAACTATTATGATACATCTTTACTAACCCTAAAGGGTTCCTTTTTGAAAAGTTAACTTTTTATTGATTGGTTGGTTTGTTGGTTTCTTTGTTTTTGTTTTAAGAAATTGAAGCTGGCTTTGAGTTCTCACTCCTCCTGCCCTCTTCTACCCTACCACACCCCCTGAGAACTAGGGTTACAGGCTTATACTACCACTCTTGGCTTAAATTTGTTTTAAAACAGGCACCAGGTAATTACCACTTTCCTAGCATGCAGACCCACATAAGAATGCTGGAACTTCTTTCATTCACTCAAAAATGTTATTTCCATTTCCCCAACATTGTCGTCATTTAAAATGGTGTCCCAAGGATGCAAACCAACCTGCAGCTCTGGCTGAGGCTATAAGGCCCGAGGAGTGTCAGCTTTTGGTCCTGGGTACTGAGGAAACTGAAGTTAAGGCAGAACAGGGTGAATTTAACAGAGAAGCTGGGGTGAGATAGCTACACACTGCTGCTCCAACTCTAGTCAACCCAAGTCTCCCCAGCTCCCTAACCAGCCCTTCTGCTTCAACATCACTTCAGAGATCAGCACGGCGGCAGCAGTCACCGTGTGCCTGTCGGTACAGTGCTACGGGAGGCATGCATCATGGCACCAAAGGGCAAGCTGGGGAGGCGAAGGAGTGCCTAACACAGCTCTGGGATGTGGGGAAGGGCAAGCCTGTCTTCGGTGGCTGTGCGACAATGAGCCCGAGCATGTGTGACATCAGAGAGAGAAGGCTGCCCGTGGGGAGAGTCAATGTTGATGCTACCCATAGAGGACTCAGGTTCACACCGAGGACAGGAAAACAAAAGCCAGCCTCATTCCAAACTGCAGGCTTGGCTGAGGGCCCAGACTAGGGAGTCTGTGCTGGGCAGGCAGTTACACCTGCAGAAAAACATTAGGATACTGCCAATGCCAATGCTGCTCAGAGCTTGCAGGTGTGAGGTACTGCTAACTCCCAAGACTAAGTTTACATGATCAACGTTACTAAGTATCCCCTCCTCCAAGGAAACCAGGCTCATAGCACCATCCATCAGTGACTCCTGCTAACTGGCAGTATCTTCAAAGACCTTCTCATAAATGCTTTGGCAGGGCTGGGAACAGATCTTGCACGTCCTCTCAACAGTACATCTCAGGAGGGTAATCTGATCTTCATAATAATCATTCCTCCGTCAGTTCATTGGCCTGCAAAACTCCAGTCCACTGGGCCATGAACTTCCTGAAGAGCTTAGAGTACAGGTCTGGGCTACCCAAGCCGGGCGGTGGTGGTGCGCGCCTTTAATCCCAGCACTTGGGAGGCAAAGGCCGGTAGATTTCTGAGTTCAAGGCCAGCCTGGTCTACAAAGTGAGTTCCAGGACAGCCTGTGCTACACAGAGAAACCCTGTCTCGGAAAAACAAACAAAGAAACAAACAAAAAGAAGCCTGGGCTACCCAGCAGCCCTGCAATCCGGCCTGCCCAGGAGCATGTACAGCTAAGGTTATATATGCCACCCTCGCTGTCCTGATTGCTGTGAGGGGAGTAAGCGAACTGCTCAGGTCTACTCAGTACCAACTGTGTCAGGGTCTCCTGTCCCCTCCAGGGCCAGGACATATGGGCAACATCTGGGTACTAGGTAACCCCCTACAGCAGGACCAGCAGCACTGGCAGACCTTCTGCTACACCTGCTCTGTCCCTCAGACTTCCTCATCCGGGCTGCCCACAGATGGCCTTCTTTTCCCCTTCAGCCCATGCTTACTAAGTAACTGACCAAGCCTAAGATATGCGACCACCCTGGAGAGTTATACTGGCTGATAATAGCCTGACACAGAACACTTGAGATACAGCTGGTGTAAAATCAATGAAAGCAAGCAAAACTACTTTGTTTGGAAGGGGCTTTGGGAACCACGCTGCACAGTTGGCCTGGGATATGTGGGATTTCTACCTATATAGCTCTGACAAGTTGCTTTAAGTCAAGGGCTCATAAAGGCTGGGCCCAGGCCCTGACTTCTTCCTCATGCCAGGGCTCAAAAGCTTATTCGTGTATTTCTTAAGGTGTCAGATGGACTATGATGGTTTAAATGAAAATGGCCTCCATAGATTCATAGGGAGTGGCACCATTAGGAGGTGTGACCTTGTTGGAGAAAGTATGTCACGGGGGGGGGGGGGTGGTATGCTTTGGGGTTTCAAATGCTCAAGCCAGGGCCTGTGTCACTCTCTCTTCCTGTTGCCTGCTGATCCAGATGTAGGACTCTTGGATCCTTCTCCAGCATCATGTCTACCTGTGTGCTGCTGTGCTTCCTGCCATGATGACCCTGGACTAAACTCTGAACCTGTAAGCCAGCCTCAATGAAATGCTTTCCTTTAAAAGAGTTGCCATGGTCATGGTGTCTCTTCACAGCAGTAGTATCCTTGACTAAGACGTAAGGATGTCAACTTGTCCTGTCTCCACATCCTCCCTGGATGGTTAGGTCAGAGGAGGCCTGGCCAACACTGAGCAACGGAGGCTTGTCTTCTTTGCTTCCTCCTCCTTACCCTCTCATCTTCTGCCCGAATACTTTCATTCCAGGCTGCACAAGCACCAATTAGCAACCGTGGGTTCTGGAGCCTCCTTTTGGCTTACTCTGCCCAAGTCATGCATGTCACCTGGGAAGCAGTGGGGTGAAGACGAGATCTCTCCAAAGAGCATGCTTGTCTTTCCCCAATGTAGGTAGTTGGGTTAAGAGTACATTCTCCCTGCTTCTCCAGGAAAACGCAGTCCAGGTCAGCTGAAAGGATGCATGTGCCCCTTGGCAGGGAGCAAGGGCTGCTTCTCTGTAAGGAGTCAGAGGTTCTGATTTCCCCTCTTGTATCCACAAGGCCATCCGTATGCCCAGAAACTCAATTTAACCTGTCTTTGGTGGGTCCTCCCTAGCAGCCCAGCTAAGTCTAATGTGAGTCATGACAACTCTGGTGTTAAGTCAGGCCTGGGATAAGCTGAGGTGGCACCTGAGTTCTTGGGTCTGGTCACAGGGAAGCTGGTACTTACAGCAGGGTCGTCCAGTCTCATTGATCCTAGGATGTCTTCTCTAGGGAGACTTTTCTCCCCCCATTTCCAATATGCTTGAGAACTCGGGGGAATGAGAAGATGGGCCCCAAGATAGGCAGCAAAGCAAGATGAAAAGAATGGCTCTCAGTCACCCTATGTCATTCTGGGGACGGCTAGAACTGAGGCCATATGGAAAAGAACCAAACAGCATAAGTCAATGTACTGTATGGCCTATGGCTTAGGCAGGAAATAGAGGTGGGACATCTGGGAGAGAGACAGGATTCTGGGAGATTCTCCAGGGAGATGTGACAAGATGGACAAATGGTACCTGAGCACAAGTAACCAGCCATGTGGCAGAATGTAGGCTAGAATAAATGGGATATTTTAAATTATATCTATTCAGAGAAGAGCCCAGCTATATGGCCAATATATTTATAAATATATATTGAGTCTGAGTCTTATTTCTGGGAGAAAGAGTCTAGGAGAAAGAACCGGACATAACTTCAACAAAATGGCACCTAATGTGGGGCCTGAACCCAAGCCCCTGAGATTAAGAGTCTCATGGTCTATTGACTGAGCTAGCTGGGCAAGAGGTCTGGTCTCTTTAAAAAACAAAACAAAACAAAACAAAACAAAACAAAAACTTACCAAAACAACACAAGAGGAACACTGGGAGAGAGATTTCTTAGCCAAGAAGCCCAAACCTGCAGACATAGTACAAAAGGAGGCTTTTTAAAGAAGCCCTTACTATATTTTATAACAAAATACCAAAGTTGGGACTTCTCTCAAGAGCAGGGCAGCCAAGGAGAGGACACACGGGCTGAATGCCGCAGAGGACAAATCCTGTGGAGACTTCCCGGAAACCACAGCTGCAGGAGAAGCCTCCTCAGGCTCTCCCAAGCTTGACACAGCAGGTTGGCCCAGTCCTGTCCTACAGGAATTAATGTTCAATGCTCATGGTATGCAGGAATACAGTCCTAGGTTGGCTGCTGTGGCCAGAATTGGCCAGAAAGCTAAAATGCCTCTCCCTGCAAGCAAAGGCAAGACGCAACACAGAATCTGAGCTAAATAAGAGAAGACAGAGAAGACAAAGACAGGCAGATCTGTGTAAATTCTAGACCAACCTGATCTACACAATAAAGTCAGGGCAGGACCCTTTGCTGATAGATTCAGCCACTTACAAATGATAATCTAAAATTCAAAATGACACTTTTTTTTTTTCTTAAAAATACCATGTAGGTTTTTGCTATGTATTTTGCAATAATAAGTAAAAATAGCCACTGCCTGGCTAGAAGGGAGGAAAGGTAAAAATTGATATAAATACTTTCAAGGGTACATAGATACTAAATAAATAAACTCATGCCTTTGAACCCAATACTTGGGAGACAAAGACAGATGGGTTTCTTATGAGTTTGTGGCCAGCCTGATCTACGGAGCAAATCCAAATCCAAAGTTACCCATTTTCTTGCTGCCTGAGGTTATAGATGTAGAGCTCTTAAGCTACCTCTCTAACACCGTGTGCTGCCATGCTTCCTGCCAGGATGATAATAGACTGAACCTCTGAACTATAAGTCAGCCCCAACTAAACGATTTCCTTTATAAGAGTTGCCATGGTCACGGTTTCTCATGACAGCAATAAAAAGTCCAACCAAGACAGTCCTCAAATTCACTCACTCCTCCTTGATCACTTTCTTAACCTTTGGGACAAGAAGTCAGGAGACCCAGGATGAAAGAACATAAAGAGACTACTGAGAGCCCAGTGAGCCAGGATGTGTTTTCCTGGAGAAGATTCAGAAAAGGACAACCGACTGAGCACCCAGCTGCATCTCTGCATAGCAGAAGGTAAAATTGCAGGAACATCAAGTTCAAAAGCCTGCACGCTGACCTAAAGGGTCAAACACTGCAGACAACTGGAGAAGGCAGAGCCCTTCCTAAGAGGTGACAAATGAGCTCTTAGACTCTCCTGGGAGGTGGCTCAGAGGGTTAAGAGTCAGTGGCTTTAAGCCTTTCTCATAAAACTCAGCCAGCCACCGTAAAACCAAATGAATGAAGGCCCATGAGACTTCACACTTGTAAAAGAACTGGACAAAGCTATGAGTGCAAAAGACCATCCATGGCCCAGAACTACACTCAGAAGTCGGAGTGAGGAAACTCATATCTTATGACTGAAGAAACTGCAACCCAGACCATTAGCTCCAGAAGCCTCCAGACGCTGTCAATGAATATATAGCACGAGGCATTAAAACTAGGCACCGGCACCAACACTAGTGTCAAAAAGGGAGAAACTTGCCTGTTAGAGCTGCAGCCTGGAGTACACCCCAAAACCTCTATCTATAGACCTGTGAGGCCACTAGGGCACAAACCCTGTTCTGTTTCTAATCCCTGGTCCTCTAGAGTTGCTCTTGGATCCATTCAGTTGTTTAACAAAACTGCATGGAAGTACTATGATCCCACAGGACACTCAACATACACATATAGGCACCAGGAATGGATGCATGTGGCTATAACTGCAGCCATTAAAAGATTAAAGCCCCCGATGCAATAATCCAAGCTGACAATCATTAGTAGACAGAATGCAAGCCGTTCCAGTGAGAGACTCCACGTATCTTTAGTCTGGGGCACCTCCTGGAAGTCTCCTGCCTCCCAGTGTTTTGCTCCATTTTCTATGCTTGAAATCGCAGCAAGAGCGCACATGCAGCACTTGGGAGGCAGAGGCAGGAGCTCAGTCAGAGGGTAGCAGGACTAAGTATTAAACATAGAGTATGGGGTGGAGGCACACATCTTTAATCCTAGCACTCGGAAGCAGAGGCCGGACGATCTTTGTGAGTTTGAGGCCAGCCTGGTCTACAAGCAAGTTCTAGGACAGCCAGAGCTACACAGAGAAACTCTTGTCTCAAAAAACAAAACCCAAAACAACAACAACAAAAGTGGAAGGAGGAGTTGTTGGGAAATCATGCAATACCCTGGGTTCAATCTCCAGAACAAAAAAAACAAGTGCAAGAGTAATTGTCTGGTTGACAAGTTCAGCTCAAACCTCTCTCCTAGTGTCTGAATTAGGGTTTCTATTGCAGTGATGAAACACTATGACCAAAAGGTAACTTGAGAAGAAAAGGGTTTATTTGACTTATACTTTCCAAACCCTCACTGTTCCTCACTGAAGGAGGTCAGGACAGGAACTCAAGCAGGGCAAGAACCTAGAGGCAGGAGCTGATACAGAGGTCATGGATGGGTGCTACTTACTGGCTTGCTTCTCATGGCTTGCTCAGCCTGCTTTCTTGTAGAAACGAAGACTACCAGCCAAGGAGTGCACCACCCAGAATGGGCTGGGCCCTTCTCCACTGATCACTAATTAAGAAAATGTCTTACAGCTGGATTTAACAGAGGCAATTTTCTCAAGTGAGGCTCCCTCTCGGATGACTCTAGCTTGAGTCAAGTTAACATAAAAACAGCCAGTACAAGGCCTACCATGTACAAGGGCCTGGATCCAATCCTCAGCACACACTCTTGCGCGCACACGCACACACGCACACTCACACTCACACACAGAGTGAAAGGTGGGAACAACTCAGGGGTAGATTATCCCAAGCTGGGAAGCAGAGGACGAAGGGACAAAGAAACCCCTCATAGTCCTATTTACTCACAAAGGTCTGTGCACATCAACTGAGTTTGAGGTTCTTTTTGAACAGATCTTCAAGAATGAGGAGCTCTAAGAGTGGATGGGTGGCTGCCTGGATAAGGCTGACAATATGGAGCAGAAAGAAGTGGGACAGGCCCCAAGATAACTGAAACACAATGGGAGAACACAGAAAAATGTTAAAAAAGGGATCTAGGGAAAGCAAGGGGAGAGAATTTACAGAACGATAGCTTCTGTCATGGCTGGCCCTGCAGTGAGAAGTATGGCAGAGATAGGCACAGCCATCTGCCAGTTTTAGAACGGACTTATTCCAGGACCTCCTCAGACACCAAAGACACATATCAAGGGACACCTCCCGGCTCTGTATCACCAACGAAGTTGAGAACACTGTATTGCTTCAAGACTCAAAACAAGAAAAAAGCTTGTGTTCAGTACTTGTTTCTAGTTTGTTGTTTGTTTTTCTGAAAATCCAATCTTAATGGTTATAGAACTTGTAGGTACAACACCTTTGGCAGGTCCACTGGAGCGTTGAGAATACTGGAATGCTGGAGGGACAGAGGAGGGGAAAGACTTGGCAGTGTTTCTCAGACAGAGTACAGGGGCCTGGGGAAAGAGTAGTAAAGCACACCACGGAAAAGAGGTGAAATACGAGGTCAGACACGCGGGAAAGGTTTGGGGTGCGTGAAAATAGCAAGGAATAGTATTTCTCCTGACAGACGAGGAAGCAGAATGGCCTGCAGGCAGGGAAGCCAATGAAGAGCTATCGGGTGGGAAAAGATAACTGTTCACAGTCCAAAGCCTGTGCATCCCCCAGAGAAGCCACATAACTGTAAAACCAGCAACCTGCAGATGAGTGATCTTTTGGCATCTGTTCACCCGGACTAGGAGATGCCTCAGCACATACCCTGTGTTGTCTGATTAGATTAGGACTTTCTCTGGACTATTTTGCCAATCCTTCTCAGGAGCATGCCCAGATGGGACCTGGCTCCCAATTCTACCCTGCTGCACCGCACAAGCATCCGTCCAGAGGCATTCCACACTTCCACTATGTGCAAGCCTGTCCTCTCAGATTCCTACACTTGGGGAAGAAGGCGCTATAGTCTCCCACACAACCAGACAATTTAAGCCAGTCGGTGTGAGATGCCAAAGCTTTTAAATTCAGACTCCATTTTAGAAGACCTGACCTATGTTTGAACTCAGGTAGACTAGCAGGTTGATATCTAGCATTAGTTTCCAAGTTGTCCCCCAACAAAACCTGAGCCTAGCTAGCTCCAGTCTCTAGGCTAATCCCCAACAAGAGCAGAGTTTCCAGGTTACACCCCCAACAAGACCAGTTTCTCCTGGATATTCCCCCCCAAAACCTGCACCCCAGGTTACAAGCCCACCCCCTGCCTAATGACCACCAATGCAGAGGGGAGCAGAAGTTAAGTTTATGATATGACTCCCAGCACCAGTCAATTAGGTTAAAGGCCACAGTAGCTTCCCAATTAGATGCTTGCACACGTTTTCCCTGCTTGCTGCTTGCTATAAAGCTTTGCCACATAGACATTCGGTGGTCCTCCCCAACCAAAACCTTCCTGTGTGAGAGTGGTGCGTTGGGGGGGGGGGGTGCTGAGCTAGCTCAAATAGAATAAAGACTTTGCTGTGAGTTGCATCAGATCAGCTCCTGTGTGTGTTTTTGGGGATCACTAACTTTTCCCTGTCACAACAGTGGGGGATGTTTTAAACAACACCCCCCCCCATCTTCTAAGCTCACATAGCAAAAGTGAAAAAAAACAAAAACAAAAAACCCACCACGGAGAAGTTCCTGCTGGAAGACTACACTTCCCAGCTTCCTATGGGGACTACCGAAGTCATTTCCACCCATTTCTGTCCCCAATAAGGGGCCGCATCCTTCTTCCTTTGTAGGCATTTTTGCCATCTGCATACCTTGGTGACAAATGCTCTCTCACCGTGAATAAACAAGACCACGACTTTTTTTTCCCGCCTTTCTCTCTACGGCTGCTTTTTAAAAATAATTTATCACACTAGCAGAACCCTTGTTATGTATACCCAGAGGCGGTGATTGTGGGATAGAGCGCGTCCTGTCTCCTGGCGACCAAGGCAGCACCCACCTCACCGGACGCAACTGTTACCGGTTAAAGCGTTCTGTCTGTAATTGCACTCAGAGAAGTGCCTGAAGCTGAGGGCGTGGCCACTAACCGCTGGCGGTTCCAGAAGAATCCAACATTCCCAAACAGAACACGCAACTCGGCTACTGGCGCAGGCTCAGCCGCCCCGGAACCTGCGAAAGGCCGGAAGGGGCGGGGAGCGGTGCGACGCAGGAAAAGTTGTTTTTAAGGGACGCGCTGCGGCTGGCAGGGTACGCAAGTGACGCCGATTACACAACCAGAGGGACTTCTGGCTCTTTGTGCTGGAACCCGCCGCCAGTGCTGCGGGAGGATTTTGTTCCTATTAGTTTGGTCACTAGTACATTTGACAGAGCGACGTTGGGAAAGGCATTTATAGTTCCTTAATGAATATGTGTTCGGTGACATTCAGTATGCTAGGCTGCAGGCCAGTGGTGACCTAGACTTTCTAACCCGATAAGCGGTGCCCGGTGCGTGCTCGCCCACCCCTCCGAACACTGCACCTCACCGCGGTGCAGTCATGCTCACCGCCTAGTACTGTAGACAAAAGGCGCCACAATAACGATAAGGAGGACCCCTCATGGGAACCTTACCCGTATTTTTAGAAAACTACATCAGAATGTTTCCTGAGATAAATGTGCACTGCCTGGTGATATTCCCAAAGGCCTTGCCCCCAGAGACGTCACCAACACACTGCCACCTTTGTAAATGACATTGTCCAATGGATAAAGATAAAGAGGTCACCTTAACTAGTCACTGGGGAGAATGCCTTTCTCTCACTTTCTTTCACAGGCCACTTGGAAATGTCTACGTTGGGAGGGTTTTCCATCTCCTGATGTTTTCTGTGCACTCAGACAAAGCAATTCCAGTTCAGTCCACACCCTTCCAGCCTGGGCTGGCTAAGTATAGGCACAGTTTTGTTGTTGCTCAGTGCAAAGTCCTTAATGAATACGTGTTTGGTGACGTTCAGTGTGCTAGGCTGCAGGCCAGTGGTGACCTAGATTTTCTAATCTGTCAAATAGTGCCTGGTATCCATTTGATCTCACTTGAACTTCTCCATGTGATGGACCAGCCTGATTTTATTTTAAGATTAGAAGCTGTAAGTGTTTCTTCTCGGATGGGAAGGTGTGGAACCCCAAGAACCACACAGCTCTTAGCAGATAGAGAGTGTCCCAATAGAAGGGTAGACATGGGAGCCTAGGAACCACACAGAGGTGGGCAGTGTCCCAATAGAAGAGCATCCTGAGACACAGGAGCCCAGGAACCACATAGCTCTGAGAGGAAGCCGCCTCAGCAAGAGGCATTGCAGCTCCCAGGGAAGGGTATACCCAGCTGAGTTCAGGAGCCTCAGCCCCGTTCCACTTCTCCATGTTGTTTCTTTGCTTCTTCTGATGCTAAAAATCATCACACAAGGCATCAAATCTCATAAAAGATATTTACTGGAGGGTCCAGGGAGAGAGGGGACAAATCTAGGAGTGGCTGCCTCTGCTTCTAGGAGCAGACACAGCAGGGCTGTTGAACACAGGGCAAGGCTTATATAGGATTTCTTAGGGATGGAGCTGTTCAGGGCAGAGATTTCCAGATTGAGGATTGGTGGGATTTCAAGTTCTGAGCTTGGGGAGCTCAGAGATTGGTGAGTTTTCCTATTCTGGGATTGGTGGAAGGTTGTGGGAAGCTCAGGGATTGGTGGGGTTTTCTGCTCAGGGATTGGTGGCATTTTTCACCCCCCCCCCCACTTTGGGCCCATGGCTGAGGCGACATCACTTGCTGAGCTGCATGGGAGGGTGAAGAGGAGGTGTCGCCACCGTGGACAGCTCCTGCGCTGGTCTTTCCTGAAGGTGGTAGGCTGAGTCAGGAAAGAAAGGGCTACCACCATGGACAGCTCCAAGGACTGACCTAGGCTCATCACTTAAGAACTACTGAAAGCATCTTGTTAAAAGCAGCTGGGCATGGTGGCGCACATCTTTAATCCCAGCAGTTGGGAGGCAGAGGCAGGCGGATTTCTGAGTTCGAGGCCAACCTGGCCTACAGAGTGAGTTCCAGGACAGCCAGGGCTACACAAAAACAAAAAGGTCAAAGAAAGTTCATTCCTGTTTGCTGTAAAACTTGGATTTGACCCTGTCTTGACCCTTTTCTGGAATTTTTCCACACCTATACCCAGACTTCCACCCTGATAATATAAGATGTTCTGCCAAATAATTTTGAGATGTTCCGCCAAGTTCCTATGTAACCAAAAATCCTTGGAATCTCCTACCTTTGAAGTTTTGGGGCTACAAAAAAAAACAAACTCATTTTTCCTATGTTCAGAGCTGTTCTCTCAAACCCCGTTTTAGGGAGACAGCTTGCTTAATTCAACCAAAAAAAATTGAGTTGGTGGTCTTTACTTTCGCTAGGTGGAATTAGCACGTATTTTGGAAGTGGAGAATTCATTTCCCCACCCCACAGGGAAGACACAGAGCATGTTACGGTAAGAAATGTTAAAAGTGCTAAAGAAAACCTGTCAAAAGACCTAAGGCAGGAAGGAAAACTATTCAAGAAGGAACTGCCCACCGGCAATAGCTAAAGATTTTGATGGCAGGCATTTACTACATGTGAGATCCTGGGTCCCATCCTCTCACCACCATGACAGTGGGTGTTGCAGTCGGGGAGAGGGGGCATACTCAAATCCTGACAGGCTAAGACAGCGGGAGATGGAAAGCCCAGGGGGCGGGGGGAGATGGAGTCCATGAATAGAAAAAGACCAAGTGATTTAGCCTGCAAACACACTCTGAAACCCATTTAGACACGTTTCTCCTGTCGATGCCAACCCATTCCTTCATGCTTTACTTAGACTTTTTGATATTTTGCTCTGGGAGTTAGGTCCTTAGCCTTGCCCGCTAAACAAACTTTACTTTTGTGTGTGGTCTGAGGTAGATAATTTGTCTTTTTTTTTTTTTTTCTATTTAGAAGCCCAATTCTCCCACAGTCTGCGATGTCCCTGCTGGTTTGTTCTGGCCCCTCCTTCTGTACAGTGCAGCTGATCTACTCATAGTCCCAATGTCTATCCTTACAGCTTTCTTCTCTGTTCTTGTTGTTTGTCCCTACAGAAATACCTGTCTGTACTTCTCCTCCTCCTCTTCCTCATTCTTCTCCTTTTATTTTTTACTTTTTATTGATTTGTGAATTTCACAGCATACACCCCAATCCCACTTATTTCCATATCTGCCCTCTGTCCTCTGCCCTAGCAAACTACCCCTCAAAAGAAAACCAAAATAATAATAATAATAATAATAATGAAAATAAAAAGTAAGAATGGGAAGAGGGGCTCCTTGGTCTTGCAAACTTTATATGCTCCAGTACAGGGGAACGCCAGGGCCAAGAAGTGGGAGTGATTGGATAGGGAGCAGGGCAGGGGAGGGTATAGGGTACTTTCAGGATAGCATTTGAAATGTAAATAAAGAAAATATCTTTTAAAAAAATGAGAAAAAAGATCTCACCATGGAAGCTGCAGTGCGTCGCGGTGTGTCACACTGTGTACCCCTTTGTCCACACACCTTTACTTGTACATCTTTCTCAGGTTCAAGTCCTCTGGCTTCTGGTACACGGTCAGGATGGAGATCCTGCTGCTCTGGTTCTGTAAGAGCAGCCCCTTCATAGATGGGTAGATGTTGAGTTGGGCCAACTCAAGGCCTGGGCAGTAGCTGGGTTGATCAGCCCACCAGCTCTCCTGCACCAGCACTGCCAGGGTCAGCGCTCCTAGTTTGCCCAGGTGAGGGACTCGGCCATACCCACACCATGAGGCTAGTTCTCCAGCACTGTTCTTTTTAAAGTGAAATCTAGATCTGATAGATGTTCCAATTTCCCACGTGTGCACTTCAGCAAGTTTTGACAAATTTATCAAAATGTATCTGTATAACCACTACAGTCAAAATGTGGGCCATGATACTTTCTAGCTAACTCCCCACCATATCCCCCAAGTAACTGGTAATTTCGTTATTAAGGATTAGATTAAAATTTTCTAGTCTTTCTTTCTCTCCTCCACTTTTCCTTTTCAGTTTTGTTTGTTTTTGTTTTTTGTTTTTTGAGACAGGGTCTTACTATGTAGCTCTGGATGTCTTGAACTCACTGTGTAGACCAGGCTAGACCTGAAATCACAGAGATTCTTCTGCCTCTGGCTCCCAAAGTGCTGGGATGCCCAGCTTCTGGTCTCTTGTGTAGCTGGAACTATCTGGTATTGCTATGGGATGGATGCTTGTGCCTCTCCCCAGCAACCATTCTTATTTTGAAATTATTAATATTAGATAATGAGGCCTTTGGGAGGTGATTGTCTTGAAAATATAGTTTTTTGAGTGCATTTAATGCCCTACATAAAGAAACCTGGAGAGTTTAGCTTGTTCTTCACCACAACAAACATGTTAGAAGTCACTGTTTATAAAGGAGAGATCCAGACCCTCACTGGACACCAAATCTGCTAGCACTTTGATCTTGGACTTTCTAGATTCTAAAACTGTGAGAAATAAATGCCTTTTGTTTATAAGCCACCAGCCTGTAGTATGTTGGAGATTGGTTCTAAGTCTTTGATTCAGTTGAGAATCTGCATGTCCAGATGCTAAAGGTCCTTGTCTCCAATTGGTTTTTGATCGATCAATAAAGATGCCAACAGTCAATGGTTGGACACAGGGCACTTAAGAGTTGCACAGGTGGGGACACAGAGAGGAAGGGGACAGAATCACCATGACATTTCACATTATAATTAATGTTAAATTTCAACTTAATCTCCATAGCGTCTGGATTCTTCCCACACCCACCATTGCTTAGTTATCTCCTCTACTACACAATAATTTTTAAAAAAATTCTCCCGTTTCCTTTTAGCATGTCTGTAGGTTCATTTAACTTGTTGAATCTCATGATCCACTGGCGGTGACTCTACCTCTGGGGTTCAGACATTGCTGACAGCCTCTCTCCTTCCCCTCGTGGATTTGGTTAGACATGCTTATACACCCCTAACTCTAGGTTGTATTATTTCTGGACTCTTATTTTCTTCCATTGTACTAAATCCCATTGAGTTTGCTAATTGTCATATGCCAACAACAAGCCTTGAAAAGTATAAATTTATCATACTACATGTGTCCATACATATGCGTGCGTGCGTGTGTGGTGTGTATATGTGCGTGTGTGTGTGTGTGTGTGTGTGTGTGTGTGTGTGTGTGTGTTGAAACAGAGTCTTATTTTATTGCCCTGACTTTTTTGGAACTTTTTATAAACCAGGCTGGCCTTTAACTTGCAACAATCCCCCTGCCTCTGTCTACTGAATGCCAGGATTGCAAGTATGTACTAAGACTAGACTTTTTTTTTTTTAAAGAGGTAGTCAAGGTCCATGTCTTGTACTCCAAGATGTAGCCCAGGCTGGCTTGGAACTTACCATCCTCCTGCCTCTGCTTCCTACATGTTAGAGCTAACTACAGGAACACATCCACCTTAAATGTATCATACTTCTATAACTGAAATCATCAGCAGCTCTCTCAGCAGCCCCCTTCACAGATAGCTAGGACTATCCTGGGTGGTTTTTTACATGTTTATTTTTCCAAAGAACTACACAAACAGCACCACTCCCTCCCTTCTGCCCTCCAAAAGCACTTGAGAAGATCATCGTCGTGGTTTGAATAAAAAATGCCCCCCAGAGGCTCATGTATTGAACATTTGTCCCCATTTGGTGGCACTGTTTAGGGAAGTTATAGAGCTTTTAAGAGGTGGAGCCTTGGACTGGCGAGATGGCTCAGTGGGTAAAGACCTCTTCCAAAGGTCCTGAGTTCAAATCCCAGCAACCACATGGTGGCTCACAACCACCAGACACCCTCTTCTAGTGCATCTGAAGACAGCTACAGTGTATTTACGTATAATAGTAAACAAATCTTTGGGCAGAAAAAAAAAAGGACGTGGAGCCTTGCTAGAGGAAGTACAACACTAGAGGTGGGTTTGAAGATTTTTATATTAGCTTGGTCCCGCTTCCTGTCTGCCCCTCTCCTCTCTTTCTGCTTCCTATGTGTGGATGAAGAATGTGATCAGCTAGCTTCCTGCTTCTGCCTCCAGGTCTGTCTTCCCCACCATGATGGACTATCCCTCTGGACCCATAAGCCAAAATATACTCTTTTCTCCCATTAAGTTGCATTTTGGTGTTGGTTTTTTTATCATAGCAACAAAAAAATAATATAACCACACATTTAGAAATTCCAGACACCACAGACACAGAAATACAGACTGTGTTTCAGCACTGGACTCTTGGGTGGTTCTTTCTAAAGCACTTGAGCTGCTAGTATTTCCTTTGTCAGGTGGGTTAGCAAGAGCAGTGGGCTGAGATCTTGGCAGAATCTGATGTTGCACAGAGTCTAAAACACTAATATGTTAAAATAATGTGATGAGTAGCTGCCAATGATTGACTGACCAGGCACTTGAGTTCACTTTCTCAGCTCCGGGACACAGTCTCTGTGAAGCGTGAGCTTCTTTTACTACATTGATTCAGCTTTGAGGCTGGAACTCAGGTATGTCCTGGAGCTGGCACTGGTGCTGGCGCCTGCCCACAGTTTCCCCTTGGGAGTGGAGTGGGGCAGAGCTTGGGGAGACAAAGTCTATTTGCTGAATTGATTGTGCAGACAAAGGTGAAGGTTGATGCCTTGGGTCACCACCACCGGTGACCCCTGAGAATGCACAGTGGCCAGGGTCTCCTGGCTGAGAAGACATGGATGGGGAAGTGAGGAGTTTGTACCCCCAAAATGTGCAATACCTTTGTGGGTAGCAGTGCTCTGAGCTTCCCAGAGAGAGCAAGATCTGAGCTGCTGCCATGGTCTTTTATCTTGAATGTGGGGTCAACACAGTGGTACCCTGGTGCCTGCCATGGTGTTTCCTTTCCTCCAGAATGGTCAGACAAAAGGTGACAAACACCCTCGGCTGTCTCCTTTCCTTGGGTTCCACAGCCTTTTCACAGAGTTCTAGGGCAAAGGCCAAATTTTAAAACTGCTGGTGAACCAATGTTCTAAAGTTTTGCTTCCCAGGATGTGTGAGAGAGGGAGGGGTGGGGACAGGAGAAGACTCCCCAGGGAACATTTTAAAATAACTAGATACATTTATAGTGTCGTAACCAGAAGCAGGGAAAGGTAGCCTGATGTTATCTTGTGGGTAGAGTCAGAGGTGCTACTAAGTATCCAGGAACTCACATCACAGGCTACTTATTCTCCAAAACCCTAAAAATCCATCTGATGACCTGGGGCAGACTTCATTCCTTCGAGGCCAGAAAACCCAGCTGAGATTCTTGAGGGCCTCATCTGGCACCAGAACTCTTAGGATCTGGATCTGGTTTTAAAATGTGGTGTCTGGGCCAGCAGATATTAGTGGGTAAAGGCACTTGCTGCCAAACTTGGTGACTTGAGCTTGAGCAGGTATAAGATAGCCAACTCCTGAAATGTAACCTCTGACCTCTACATGCATACTGTGGTATGCATGGGCAAACACACACACACACACACACACACACACACACACGCACACGCACATGCACACACACACACACGTTCACAAACTCACGGACACACATGCACACATGGTAAAATGTGATATAAAACTATTTTTTCAGAGTGCCATGCTTTGGAATATGCATACATTGTGGAATGGCTAACCTAAGCTAGTTAATAGATGTATTAGCACACAAACATTCTGTTGAGGTGAGACTGCTGCAAATCTGCAGCCACCAATTTTCTAGTAATCAATATGTTGTTAATAACTAGTTGCCATGTTTACACAAGACCTCTCGATTACACTCTTTTTTGTCTTACTGGAATGCTCCAAGTGTTTCCAACATCTCCCCAGGGAGAGACTAGTTAACCAGAGTGTGGCCTGAATTCACACAGCGGTCATCTGCTCCCACTTTTCTGATGTTACAAGTACAAAGGAACAGGAGCCTCTGCCAACTTACCATGTTCCCAGAAACCCAGAGTTTCATAAACAGTGAAGTCACTCAGGCAGGGAGCCTTCAGAGGCAGCCACACCCACAAGGACTCACAGTCAGCCTCTCACACTTCCAGATTTTTCAACAAATTTTTTTTGGCGAGGGGGGGGAGCAAACAAAATCACCTGCAAGCCACATGTCACAGCTTCTGGGGGAACAAGAACAGCCCCTACTCTACCTAATGAGAACCTGGGTCCATGGGTGTCCCTGCCATCAGGTCTGTGATGCTGAAACACAATGTCATAGGAGGTTGTAAGGAGGCCTGGAACAAGGGCAATAATGCTGCAGCTCCTTAGCTTTCTGCCTTTTGGTCTGAGCAGTATCAGATCTGTAGGTACTGCTCAGTAAACATCAGCCAGCATTGTTATTAAACAAGGATGTTTCATGCGGGTGTGGTACGGGCTGAGGAACCATCACTACTCCTGCTCAAAGCCATTGATAAAGCCATTGATAAAGCCCCGGTCTTGATTATCAGCAAGCCCCCCCCCCCCCCGAAGTATTGCATATATTGGACTATCTTTCTGGAGATGTACCCCCTGCACACACACTGCCCTCTGCTGGCCATGTGAGGCTTAAATTTGTTCAGGCCACCTCTATGTTTCTCAATGGACTTTCCAATAGGTATGATTAATGGTCTCTGTTCCAACTTCCCATTTTGGCACTGCCATGGCTCAGAACTACTGTATTCTACACCACGGCCCCTTTGTGAATATCTTTAGGGACATTCTGTGAGCCTATGATGACCTTTACCTCCCCTGCAGGGAGCAGAAACAGGAGCAACCTCAGCACAGCCCCTTGGAAGCTCAAGGCCAAATCCTGTGAACCACTCCTTTGAAATGTCCTGTCCTCAGACCTGGGATGTTCCCCTGCTTCCCTCAGGGAGGAAGCTGGGTAGACAGATCTCAGCCTCAGATTAGCTATGAGGAAGGCTATTTGGGGGGACATGGGGCCTACTTTTCTGCACAGACCTGGAGCCTTGCACGTTGTCCTTCAGGGCAGAAGCAAAGTGGTCAAAGCCCATGTGAACAAGCCCTAATCCTTATGCTCCTGCTGCCTTCAGTGTCAGCATCCCTGACACCTACTAAGAACAGTTACAGCAGCAAATCCCTCTTGTTTCCAAGATGTCTGCATATATGCATCTCCAGTAACCTACCAGTGTCACTTGCAAGGACCTGAATAGTGTTTATCAGAAACACCCTCATCACAGAGGACATGACCTCTCCCAACCTCTGGGAGAGCAAAGACCTAACTTTTTTCATCATGAGCCAACAACAACACAGCCTCATTTCATTCACATTGACCGTCTGTGTGTGTGGTGCTGGGCATAAAACCTAATGTTGTGTACATTTGGCAAGTATTCTGCCACTGAGGGCATCTCTGGACCTCATTTTGTGAGACAGGGTTGTAGGTACAAACTTTTCACAACCTAATTTTAATAAGGTTTCAATTTCTCCTCTACCCAGCAGAGGTAGTGGAAGAGAAAAGTTATTAGGAGATGGGGAAATGGATCTGTTCAGCAAGTTCTTTAGGGGTGAGCACTTCAGTCCCATAGCAAACACCAAATACAATTCAGCAGCTGCAGACCAGTCCTCTAGGCAGGCAGACAACAGGCATGAACCAGGATTTACAGTCCAGTCCTTTCAGCAGACACCAGGCAACTGTAGTTCAACCACCAGGCTCACCAACCAGCCTGAGGTGAGGCCACAGAAGCGACAAGCTGCCTCAAGAACCTCATGAGCAGCTCTTGGCGAGTTTCCCTCAATGTCCGAGTTATCACAAATTGAGCTCACTATGGAAGGTGAACCAATACATGTGTGTCTTTAGTGAAGAACATCAAGGTGAAGCAAACCAACGCTCAGTGCTCCCCTCCCGCTGTCTGTGGGCTCATATTTATATTCCTTCATCAATCGTCCTTTCACGTGTCTTCTATAGACAAACATCCTTTCACCCGTGTCTGCTTCAGGAAAACAGTCTTTGCCTTAGCAAGACATCCTTTCACCTGTGTACCCTGGCAAAACACCATTTGGCATAACTAACTTTCCAAAGAACTAGACATTTCCATGTCACAGGGTTTAAGTAATCCAGACTGGCCATGCACCCATTATCCTTATGACTCTGTCTTCTGAGTGCTGGGATTATAGGTGTGTGCTACCACACTTGACTTAACTAGCCCTCTGTAATCCTGACCTTCCTTTTTCCTTATGTGATTTGATCCCCCAGTCACCCCTCTCCTGACTCCCTTATTCTCTCTGAAATGTTCTCTCCCTAGTAAAAAGATGTGATTGGAGTTCAGAGCCTTCTTTAGAGAGGTTCTTAAATGAAATCTATGTTGTAGCTTTAATGACCAGTCTTCTCTATATATGTGTGTGTGTGTGTGTGTGTGTGTGTGTGTGTGTGTATGTGTGTGTTTGCACATGTGTTTGGGTGCATGTATGTGGAGGTATCTGTGTGTGTGTGTGTGTGCATGCATAAGCACATGCATGTATCTGTGTGTGTGTGTGTGTGTGTGTGTGTGTGTGCGCGCGCGCGCACGCACATGCATGTATCTCTGTGTGCCACACCAACTCTGGTGGAGACTCACAAAATGCACAAAGTATGTTCAGACCTGAGACGCGTGTTCCCCGGAACCCAGTCTCCCGGAGGTCACTGGCATGGAGCCTGTAAAATTTGCACAGCTCAGCAATTGCTATTTGCGGTGAGGTGATGTGTGTTCTTTTCTTCTTCCTCATGGCCTTCTTGGCCCTTATTGCTGATTCTGATAAAATCATTATTACCTTGATTGATCAAGGATAAAATATTTGGGCATGTGATTAATGCATCACAGAAACAGGAATCATTTGTAGAAAAATCCAGATGATGTTGATAACTATAGAGTTCAAGCTTTAAGGGGGCCTAAAAGTCCCATTCAGGATGAGCAAGAGTTTAGTAAGAATGAGCTAGGAATTCCTGTAAGAATGGTTGGTGGAAGGAAACAGTATTTAATTAGAGGCAGATGGAGGGCCCCTCCTATACACAGGGGACCCTGTAAGTTAAGAACAACTGCAGCAGGACCTTTACTTTATACAGGGGTCTATGATGGGAATGGAGATGGATGGGTAAATATTAATGGAGGGAGAATTTTATACTATACATTAAATTTTATGAAGTGACTTACTAGAGCAAGGCCTCCTTGGTGTGTGATGACAAAGAGAGTTCAGAAGAGCAATCATAAGGCAAATACATAGATCCTGGAGAAATTATAAGAGCCTGTTCTCTAAAGAGAGTTTTATGGACGCAGTCACAAAATTTCCAAATTGGCCAGAAGGCCCATAGAATTGTGAAGTTGGTATAAGTTAAAGTTAAACTTTTGACTGTATTTTGTAAGCCTCAGCTGGCAGAATTCTAAGCATAGGCTGACCACTATCTGGGTGTCAAGATGATTCTCAAGAACTGCTTCCTGTTTGATTCTTCTGGTGTCAAGATAACTTGTTAATGTTTATCTTTGGGGTTTGAGATGTTCCATGTAATGGCCTGTAGCCAAAAATTGTACTCCTGATTTGAGTGTATATAACCTCAGCTGAAAGTAAAGCAAATCGCAGCAGCTTCAAACCTCTCTTGTTTTTGTGTCTGTCTGTCACTGCGCCGAATCCTTATCTACCTGAGTACCAAGACCCTGACTCTTCCACGGTAGGAGACCCCGCACTGGGTGGTCTGTGGCATCTGTGTGTGTGTTTGAGTGTGTGTGTACATGCACATGCATGTATATGTGTGCGTGTGTGTGTGTACATGCACATGCATGTGTGTGTGTATATGCACATGCGTGTGTGTGTGTGTGTGTGTGTGTGTGTGTGTGTGCATGCACATGCATGTGTCTGGGTGGCTGGGTGCCATAGTGGACATGTGGGGATGAGAGGACAACTTGCAGGACATGGTTCTTCCATTATGGGAATCACACTTCACAGCGAGTGCCTTCACTCACCGAGCCACTTCACAGGCCAACTGTTGTGTAGTTTTGATGAAACCCCTGCTAGTCCTGCATATTCCCACCTTGAGCGTGGAGAGAAACGCCGATAGAACATAGATCTTGACAAAGGTGTAGGGGACCTAGTATTACCAGAGGGCGAGTAGGCACGTACCCTCAGCCCTCGCTCCTGGCCCTGCTGTGGTAGAGCCTATGACTAACATGGGCCTGAATTCCCCTCCGTGTGGAGCTTTCCAGCTTAGATAAATCCTCCGCTTGAGACCTCATAGCTTTCTCCAAGCTCACATACAGCTAGAGGCCAGAGGGACTCCGTGAAAGCTCTAGGCCCTGTGAGGGTCTTTCCATGAGCACTTGCTTTAAACAGCTTGTCCTGAGCCTGACACATATGATCTCCATCCTGGACACCCGTAAAAGCCAGTGGCTGGGTCAACGTCTTCCTCTATCTCCACAGCTCACTGACTTCTCTGAGAATGGCTTGAGCATGCTGTACACTATGGGACTTAATAGTAGCAGTTTCTTTGTTTCTATGGCTGTCCCCTAACCATAGCAGAGCATTCTCTGTCTGCAGCTCTAAATGGAACCAATGGATGCACAGAAGAAAAGACACTAGACAGGAGAAAGCCATAGAAAGCAAGCTGCTGCCAGGCCTGAGCAGGCCAAAGGCTACCCGGGGAGTATGTCTTCAGGACAGAGGCTGCTTCAGGGAGCTCAGTCAGTTACTTTTGGTCACAGATGCACACATCAGGTAGCACCTAAAGTACTGCTGTCAAACCAGCACCAAGAAGTTCCAAATCCAGAACAACAGCTGGAAGGAGAAAGCAGCTATTGACAGAGAAGCCACTTCTAGTCCCCTGCTTGGGCCAAAATGGATCTCAGACACCTCAGACCTGAAGCCCTGACAACAGGCATGCAGCAGGCTGGGTCTGGCTGGGTTCCAGTAGGAAGTACTAAAGAAATGGTCCTCTACACCCAGGATCAGGGAAGGTCCGGGAGCAAAGGTCAGTGGTTAAGGTGCCACTTGAATAAGCCTTGGTCTTCCTCCTATTGCATAGGTACTGGGCCATGCACAGGGCAGTCAGTAGAGCCAGACTCTCCTCCAGATCTCAAGAAAGTGTGAGGGTCCTCTGTGCCAAGTCCCAGAAGAGCAGCCCCTTTTCCTGTCCCCAGAGCTACCAGTAAACAGAAAACATCTGAGCATAGGGGACAAATAGACAAACCAAAACCATGTGGCAGCTGGCAAACTGAGCAGAGGCCAGACGTTTGGCTACTAAACCAATCTTGCATCACCATGATTTATTAGACAGGAATCAGCTTTTCAACACGAGTCATGCTCACCATGCCCCACCCCACAGGAAGGCTTCAGGAGTCAGGGTAGGACGGGATGGGTTGCCCACAGAGGCCCCCAGCACACCTAATGATCTGAGCCACCAGCACACCTAATGCCCAGCAATCTGAGCTATAGTGTATTCTGCTGCCAGTCCCCAAACGACCCCTATAAGGGGAGGGCGACCAAATAAATAGTCAATAAATAATCAAAGCTGGGCTTTCTTCCCCTGGGAACTCAAACAGCCACTAGTTAGGAGCCATGGATTGTGTAGGCCTCTGACCTAGCGAGCCCTGGCAACTCAGGCAAGAATGCCCTACTCACCCTCTCAGAGAGGTAAGGGCATGGGCTAGAGGAGTGCTCTGGGCTAAGCCCCAGTGGTTTACATTTTCTGTCTCCCTGTGCTTGGCACAGAGGGCTTGGGGACAGAGAGTCTCAAAAGCCAGGGAGGCATAGTACTAGTAGTACACCAGAAATGTCACCTTTATCTGTCCCCCAACCTCAACACTAAATCTCTTCAATGGTCTTGGGACCAGATCTGGGATATGCCCCACAACAACCCAATGAAGAGTGGCAAAAAGGGTTGCACCCCAACTGACAGGTACTAGAGAGTATGTGACCTTATCTACAAAAGGGAGAGGAAACTGACTAGAACATTCCAAAGACACACCACCTCCCTAACAGGCTGAGTGACTTCCCTGTTGCTAAAGGCTAAACATGGAGGCTTCCATCCTGACTGTGCTAGGTTTTTGGTGTGACTGCTTCTTTAGGACATCAGCATCTCCAGGACTGTCACATCTAGAAGTGTCAGAGACTAAATGTATATAATCCACTTCAGCGCTGGAGGAGGCCTGTGACCCTGACCCAATATTTCAACACAGTGGAGACAGAGTTAAAAAGCTTGGAGATTTCGGGCTACATGTCTCTTCTCCACAAAGACTCAAGTCCTTTCTGGGACTGGGCTCAGTCCTGCCTTCTGCTCCCTGGATGAAAACAGATCCCACAGGTCCAACTCCTCAGCCAGGATCTGCTTGGAAGAGAGAGGGAAGGGCCAAGGGTGGGGATTTAAGCTCAGGTGAGCTCCCACTGTGACCTGACTGAGCATGGGGCTTGCCCAACATGGAGGGCTGCTAATAGCTGGGAACTCAGGGGAAACTGAGACCAGAAACTGAAACTGGGTTGGCTTTGGGCGTATGGATTCCACAGCACGCTGGCAGGGCGAGCACAGAAGGGTGGTACTGATGGGTGGGGCCAGAGGGAATGAAGGGTCTCCAGGGACATCAAGGCTGGGCCATTCACCATTCACAGCAGGGCATCTGAAAAACACACACCATTAAGAGTTACCACTGAGACAGCTTTCACCTCCCCTCTCCCCCTCCCGCCCTGACTCACCCCACAACCCCACCCCCATCTCGTTCCTTAGAAAGCTCCCTCAGCCCACTCTTAGGAGCTAGCCCTGCCTTTCATGCCCCTTGCTAAATAAACTAATTCCTGAGTCCAAAGGAAGCCCCTGTGGGTGCCCTGATCCCCTTCCTCCCACCACAGGCCCCTCTGTTTGCCCTCAAGTCAGTCCTTCCCTTCAGTACCTGGGGCCAGAAGCCAGCTGATCACACTCCCAGTAGTCACTCCCACAGGAAACGCACGTACCAGATGGTCTCATTCTTCAGTTGTGGCCCAAACAGGGGGTTCAGCTGGGCCAAGATGGCAATGAGCCAGCTGCCAGGATAGCAGAGTGAGGGGTACTGGACACAGAAGGGACCCACCATACCCAACATACCAAGGGAGGACTCAGCTACTCTCTCTTTCAAAGAGCATGGCAGGGTCTGTGTCCTGGTTGGTACAGGGAATGGGTTCAGGATTTGTGGATTTTGATATGAGTTTATTTGATTTTCTCTAAGTATATAATGTCCCTGAGCCGGGGTTGGACCCAGGGTGAGGGTGTCCTTGGGCCTTAAGAAGCTTCTGTCACACACGCTCTGCTGCCCCCTAGTGGTTACACTGGTTCTATTACAAACACCCAGCACTTGTTAGCAGTATGACACCCTGATTTCTGTGTGACTGAGTCTAGAGTAGAGCATGAAAACTGTGTTTGAACAACCAATCTGGAGGATTCTGATGCCCAGTTAGGAGCAGACACTACTGAACTGGTCCACAAGTCATGTATCTCACAGCTCAGCTGGGGACACCACAAAACTGCAACTGTCAACTGAGGCAGAATCAGACCCAGCTAGTGGTGACCACAGCCCCCACCTCCTGGTGAAAGCAATACTCACAAGAGGTAACAGCAGACAGCAGTAGCTACCAGCATGGTGATGATCACACTGGAACAGCAAAGAAGGAAAAGCATCATTGGTACACAGGGCCAGAGAAACAGTTCCCTGTGGCAGCCCTCCTGGCGCTACCTGGACATGATGCTGAGGTCCGCTCCAAGTAAGAATTAAAAGGTTGTCTACATCCAAACTGTGCTGTAAATCTCTCCCTTCTCCGTCAGCAAACACCTCTCCATCTGTATGCTGGAGAAGGCTTTGTCCACACTCCATCTGTGGCCGCCCACCAGAGGATGGCCTCAAAATTCATCCAGCAACATCAAAGAAAACAAAAGACCACAGTACAGAGCAAGAAGCAAGGACACAGCCACTGTTGACAGGGGCTGGGCTGTTACAGAAAAAGCAGGGGCTTTGGATCCACTCAGGAAATGAGAGAGAGAGTCTTACAACACAGCTGAAGGTATAAGAAGGAGCTCACCCAGACTTTCAGAAAAGATGATATGGGTATGTGTGTGTGATTACAAAGTAAGTCCAGTTTAAATCCTCTCTCTCTCTCTCTCTCTCTCTCTCTCTCTCTCTCTCTGTGTGTGTGTGTGTGTGTGTGTGTGTGTGTGTGTGTGTGTGTGTACATGTGTGCTGGCTTCCAAAAGCCAGAAAAGGCCTCAGATCTCCTGGAGCCATAGTTAAAACAGTTGTGAGTCTCTCAATGTGGGTGCCAGATTCTGGTCCTCTAGAAGCAGAACGTGTTCTGTCCAGCAATCTCTCCAGCTGCCTTTAGATTTGTAGGAATAAAGGCATAGCCCATCTGTCTATGCCTCCAGTTTAGGCTAAGTCTAATCCATGGCAGAGCCTAAGCACTTCAAGGTGGTGCTGAACAGATTAGTGCCCCAGGCCTCCCTTAACAAGGTGGCTCAGACCACTCCTGGCTGTGCAGTGGATTGTCAGTGCTGAGAAAATGGACAAAGGGCAAAGTGTGAGGCTTTCATGACTTGAGAGGCTAATGGGAGAAGGGGCTGGCACATGGTACAGAAAATCTGCTAGGAACCTTCCAAAAATGAAGACAGCTAAAATCATCCAGTATACACAGCATGCCCAGGACATTGCTTGGGGAAGTCCTCACACCAGCCTTACAAAGCAGGTGTTGCCAGAGCCCCTGTTTTCCTCAGTGAAGAAATTGAGGCCTGGCATTTGCCCAATGTCATGCAAGAATAGCAAGAATGGCACATTAGTGCCCATATGCAACCTTTACCGACTGCACGGGTATGGGTGACCTTTAGCCACCTGCTTGCCCTGACTTCTGAATCTATCCGTTCACCCAGGCTGTTTCCTGACTGCCCCAGCCCAGGTGCAGAGATCTGGAAGAAGTCATGTAGGGGCATCTCTGTGAGGGCATGAATTGCAGGGTAGCAAGCTGGAGGCCCAGGGTTAATGGGTGAGCCCAGCGAGGGGACAGGGAAGCGTCTGCAGGGAATCGAGGCCTGCTCGCCTTTCTTACCCGCGGTTGGGTCCTTTGGGCACGAACCAGGGCCCAGCGATGCCGATGAGGCCCCAGAATGTGGTGAAGATGATGACAGGGAGGGCAAAGGAATGAGCTGTCATGGCTGGGTGTGCGATGCTCAAGCGGGGTATCGGATCGAACGGCAGACTCTAAGCAGGTGCAAGCCCCGGCACACGGCCGTGCGCATGCGCAACGGGATCCCAGCCGGGAAGGCCCTGGACCAAGCGAATCTGCGCTCGCGC
Organism: Mus minutoides; assembly: GCA_902729485.2. Taxonomy (NCBI): domain Eukaryota; kingdom Metazoa; phylum Chordata; class Mammalia; order Rodentia; family Muridae; genus Mus; species Mus minutoides. The sequence continues at coordinate 207,010 of LR750053.1, forward strand.
ATCCCTGAACTTCTTCCGCTGGGAGCGGCAGCCTGCTCGCCGCTGTCACGCAGAACCAAGGGCGGGACTTCCGAGGAACCTTTCCCTTGATTGGCTGAGTCGTGTTTGCTCCGATTTTGCTGGTGATGCTAGGTTTAGGTTTGAGCTTTCCTTTCTTATTCTCTCTAGGAAGTGGCAGGTCACTTGCGGAGCTCAGGCAGTCCAAGGTGACTGGGGACAGGATTGGAGGAGACCCTAGCCAGAACGGAGGCTTTGTGGGGACCACAGGGGTTTCGACTAGAGGACTTCGTGGAGCTGAGAGACCACAAACTTGGCCTGATCTAAAGCCTCCCCTCAGCGAAGTGAACCTTGCAGTCCTGTGCAGAGCTCACTGCTTCACTGAACCTTGGAGATGCCCAGCCTCTGGATCAGGCTACTGTTAGACTATTCTTCCTCTATGGTTGGGGTTCAGGCAATCTGTGTGGAACATAGCAAGACTTGGGGCACTTGAGGTCAGCCACTCCTGAAGGAAGTCAAGGTGCAGCGAGCTGGAAAGGGAAACCATGTCAGCACAGTACTCATTCTTGAAAGGTGTGCAGCAACTGGAGACAGATCTTATGTTTCACTGGGGAAACCCAGCCTACCTGTGCAAACATACATGCTGCGTATCTAGTTATCTGTATGAAGAAGAAAGATAAAGGCCTATCTTACACTAAGTCCAGATTGGAAAGATGTCGTGAAAGGCCTCTCAGGAAAATTCCACAACAGGGTGGCCCAGGCAAGTAGTTAGCCTTGCTCACAGAACTTGACAGGCAACAGCCAACACTGGTACTCTGTCTGTCCATCTTCATAATGGACTCTGACATTTTTCCCCCACAGGTATGCTTCCTGGATTTTCTGTAGACAGTCCCCCCGCCCCAGCTGTGGTCTAATAGTTGCTGCTGTAGGGAGAGAGTAAAGTGGCAGCAGAGTCTCTGGGTTCTCCTGTATGGATTAATTCTCTCATTGTTCTGACAAAATAAACTTAAGGAAGGGTTCATTTTGGCTCTAGTTTCACCATGGTGGGGAAGACACTGGGGCAGTCAGTCACATTGCATCCACAGTCAGGAAGCAAAGAGAGATGAACCCTTGTGCTCAGCTTGCTCTGTTTAACCCATAGAATCAGATACCCACAGTGTGTCTTCCACCTCAATTAACCCAATACAGACATGCCCAGAGATGTTTCCTAGGTGATTCTAGATCCAGTGTTGTATCACTCTCTGCAGGCAGCAGTATCCCACTGCCCTTGCCTGAGCTGCAGGAGGACTTCAGTGTTCTTGCCCTACTGGGGTCACTTCTGTGAGTCAGGATGCTGACTCACACTTAACCCCAGCTGTGCCATCTTGCTGCCACTGCCCAAAGAGGTCTTGCTGGGACTACCAGAGAAAGATGCTGAAGGAAAGTTACTGCTTTGCCCTGGCTACATTACACCTACATTGCCTTCTCACAGACCTAGATACCCACTTAGGAGAAGAGTCTAGATAAACATAGAGACAACTGACATCTCCTAATGATTCTGTGGGTTGAAAATCCCAGGCCAAACTTGATCCTCTGTTCTTTAGGTCACTGGAAAAGCTGGGCAGCCTGAGCCAGTGTGAGCCTCCTGCCTCAGCCTTCCATGTCTGTGATTACAGGTTTGTGTCATCATTCCTGGCTCTTTCTGCTATAACCGGCAGATGATGGGCTCCAGACAGCACACCTGCATAGGGGGCCCTGGCAGCTGTCTATGGAAAAGACTAAATGACAAGTTACTTTCAGGCATCCATGCTTGGGTGCAGAGGTGAGTGTACCCTTGGGTGCTGAGGGTGGCAAGAGTTATGGACAGAGGCAGCGTTCTAAGAGCCAAGTGAGAAGCCCAGTGGTGGGACTAGCACAAGAAAGCCTTCTCTGGTCTGAGGATTGTGTTCATCCATGGTTAGACTCACATTGAGGAGGCTCTGTCTCAGAGTCCCCAGCAATAGACACTGACACTAGGAAGGCACGATGCATCAAGTAGCTGCACCCTGGGTTCCTCTCACATTTGGAGAAGGAAGAGGCTCAGCAGGCTCCCGGGTCTCAGCTCAACACACTCACCTTCCAGCATGTTCCTGGAAGAGGCTACCTTGCTTTGTGGCAGGTGCTGCCTTTCCTAGGAGCTTTCCTAAGAAAAGGCAAGGCTCACCCCAGTAGAGACTGCCTATGGCTACCTGTTTCTAGATTACACCCATCTACCTCCTTGGAAGGCCAAGGAGGATCCTCCAGCACCACCGAGGGATGCCTCTAAGTTAGCAGCTGCACAGCTGTAGCCCAGAAACAGCCACACATACTGTTGCCTCCAACAGCACTTTAGTACCACTGAAAACCACACATGCTGATACAGTATGACAGAGACTCCTGGCCAGAGGTCTGGTAGTCTCCCAGCATCTGTGCCTCTTTGCTCCATCCTGCCAAGAGGGCTAGTGGAGGACACCTGACCCTGGAGCAGAGCTGCAGAGGACATCCTGAAGCGGTCCCCTGGGAATTATTGTGAGCAGTGTCACGGCTTTGGCACTGCTGGGGAAAACGGGCGGCTTTCCCTTGAAAGCCTGGCTTCTGGATGAAGTCCTCTGACAGCCATGTGTGCTGAACAGTGCTGAGTGTGAACACTTAGTTCTAACTCTCAGGGTGCACTTCTCTCTCATCTCACACTCACAGGCAAAAATCTTTCAGCTCACTCGGGATTCAGAGAGGAAGGAAGTATAAAGACAACAATAAAGTCAAATTCTGCTTTATTCAAATAGCAAAAGTTAAGACTGGAACATGGTTTTCAAACCTAATTTGTACATCCTTGAAAGCAGGAGCCTGGAGCATCCTGGAGCAGTCATCTTTGTCCCTGGCGACACAGACGCTAGTCTGAGTGAAATGGTGACCACCCCCATACTGTCCTGACCACACTTGGTACCCTAGGGACTTGCCCTATGTGGTACAGGTCTGGGGTGGCTACACTACTGTGTCCAGCTGGCCAGGGTTGGGCTTCCTCCCCTCCCCATGTCTCTATGGCTACTAAAATCAAAGTACTCAGTCCAATGTTGGCTACCTAGAGCAGCCCAGTGGGCACCAGTTACCAGGTGAGGGGAGGGAAACAAACCAGGAAATATACAAGATGAGAACAGGCAGGAGCCAGGGGTGTGGTACAAGCCTTTAATCCAGTACCTAGGAGGCAAAGGCACATGGATCTCTGTGAGTTCAAGGCTAGCACACATACATAGCAAGTTTCAGGGCAGCCGAAGCCACATAGAGACAGACAGGTGAAGTTGGGTAGGGGCTGTCAAGCATATTAAAAGGCAGGAAAGGAGGGGGAGGCCAGGGCTGGGCCCAAAGGGGTAGTGCTTCCTCCTCACAAAGCCCTCTGGCTTGTTTTCCCCTGAGGCCCTTCAGGGCCCAAACATGAACACTGCTTCTCTGTCTTGAGCTGGCAAAGGGTTAGGAAAACCTGAGTAAGGCAAACACCTAGGCTAAGAAACCTGCTCTATGCATGACAACCACCTAGATACACCCTGCTCCATCCACATTAAGTGACCTCATGGTGCTGGTGTGAAGATGGAGTGCTTCTCCACCTGGTAGCCACCTCAGCTCCCCAAACCTCATTCCAGAAACCATGGCTACATCACACAGGACTGGTATCTTGCCAAGGGTATTTTTAAAGGAAAGATGTCATAGGAGAGGAGCTTGCTGAAGCCATACAATACAGATGACTCAACCCTGACCTGGAGAATCCTGGACTGAGATTTTGCCTGGGTCCTCTCCTAGATTTGGAACCAAGGCCTGTCTGCCCCTTTCCTGCAAGCTCCCAGGCTGGATGGGGGATCTTCTTGAGCAGGAAAATTGCACTGCACACCAAGGCTAAGCGCTGGGGGCGAGAGCTATAAGGTCTGCAGAACACTGGGCACCTGGGTGCAGAATCTCTGGGGTTTTCAGCACGTGCTGGAAGGAGTGAGTGGGTAGCTTGGTCAGAGGCTGTGTGCTTATGGCATAGATCAGGGATCTGCAGCAGGCAGGCAGCAAGCAAGGTTCCTGCACATTTAAAATGAGCAGAAGACAGAGGCAAGGAGCCCTTCCATTGGGCAATTCTCCTGAAGCCAAAGAAGGCAGAGCCTAGAACATTCATCCTAACCAAATAGGCAACCACTGGGCCTGCAAGGTTGGGTTGCCCCGGAAGGAATATGCTTCAGTTCACCATACACGGGAAAATGGGAGAGGGCCCAAAGACCTAGTTTTACTGAAGGCCCTTCTATGAGAGCGGAAGTGGCCATTAAGCCAGAGGCACCCACAAAAACCCTGGAGAAGCTTATGAAAAGCCATAGCTGCAGAGCTGGTTTGGGGAGTTCGAGTCTACAGGTCCAGGATGGGGTGAATTTACCAAGTCCCGGTGCTTCTGAGCAGTCTGCAGGGCTTTCTGCAGGACAGGTGCATCTGTCCCGTGGACAGTAGGCGAGGACAGCACCTCTGCTACAGTACGACTCTAGTGGCAAAGCTGATGCCTTTACTGCTAAGAACAAGTGCAGGATAGGAGCAGCTAAGTGCTCTAGACAAGCCCTTCTCTCCAGGACTTCGAGGCTCCCACTGACTACTGCTATGGCCACAGGGAGTTAACAGGCACTTGGATTCTCTGTGGCAACCACACTATGAGTGAAAATGAGGCACGGAAAAGAGAAAGGGATCAATCAGAGGCACACTGTCTGCAGAAGAGCTGGCCTGGATCCAACACCTTCAGCTCCCTCCTCTTGTGTATTCTTCAAGAAACTAAACCTGGAACCACAGCAGCCAACCTACAGGTTCAGAGGTGGAGAAGAAACACCAGGCTCCCTTCAGAGGAAGCATGCCAGACTACATAGGAGATGTGGTGAGACCACCTTTCTCATGCTCTGTGCAAAGGATGTTGGTCTGGTTCATGCTAAAGGCAGGCCTTGAGGGTAGGGTCTCCTTGATTCTTCTGCATGAGTGGTTCAAAATGGCCAATCCTGGGGGCTTCTGCAGCGGGCCAAGGTCCCTGGAGCACAATCACTTCCACCATCAAATGGCCTTCCTCATGTGCCAGGGATGCAGAGAACTAGGGTGCCCCTTTCACCTGCCACCCCTATTGTCCCCCCTCAGGAGAGCCCTCTGCCAAAAGAGTATGTAGGGTGAACTTTCTCATGGCAGGATTCTTTAGGCAAAGTGAATTTGAGGTAAGTGCTTGTCTGGCGTGCTTTTTGCATTGGAAGGCACGGCCACCACACCTTGAGGGTCTTGCCCCTCAGGATGTCTGCTTCAACCCTTTGTCGCTGCCCACATTCTTGGCCCGTAAAGTATCACACCAGGACAGCCTAGAATCTTCAGAAAGCCTCTCTCCATATTCAAGGGAGCCACAAAGCCTTGTATAGGCCACTCCTCTTCAGGTCCACGGGGTCTTTGAGATGGTATAGGGGACAGGAACCTTCATCATGTGATCTTCTAAGCCTCATGGCTCCCCAGATGGCATGATGGGTGCCTTCTGGGCCATGGAGTCCTCCTTACAAGGTGCTGCCATCCTCTCCTTCCTGAGCCCTGGATCTGTGGAGCAGACAATGGTAAGTACTCTGAGCACAGAGGGGTGCCTTCCCCAGCCCATACCTAAGTGTGGTAAAGGCAACATGGAAGCCAGCCAGCCAGGCCAGCCCTGCATCCATGCTACTCACCTGCCTGCTCTGCTTGGTCCTTCCCTGGGGGCAAAGGACTGGGCTGGGGGGCTTTGTCCTCAGAGGACATCTGGAAATGTCTGGAGGTCCTTTTGGTTGTCATAACTGGGATGCAGGTAGTGGTATTCCAGAGAGGAATTAAAGGGTTAGAGGCCAGGGACCTGCAAGCATCCAGTGCACAGAGGCCCACTGCAAGGGGCTATTGGGCCCCAAATGTCCACAAGGCCTGCTAGGGTGGTAGCAACATCACATACACCTGAGTGTGTCTCCCTTTGCTTCCTTGTGGGTACCAGTCTCATCAGCCCCAAGGAGAGGACAGCTTTCCCCAAGGCATTGCTTCCAGCTTCTCCTCCCTTACCCCTGTGCAGGAGGCAGACTCAAGAGACCCCTTTGCTATCACAGGGAAGGAAACACCTATTTCCTGTCCATTTGTGGTTCTGGGACCATTGATCTTTCCGCAGAGCCTCGGCCACCCCAATACTCGAGCCTACTGCCAATGACCACAGGCTAGGAGGTAAAATAACACTGGGAACAGTAGGAAGGTGACCGGCTAGAAAAGGGCCAGGAGACAAAGCCTGTGGTCCCTCTGAGCAATATGGACGGGCCTCGGTCTTCAGGAGGACTGGATAATTTCCCATTCAGCCCTCTGATAGCTACAACCCCACCAGTAGACTGATGGCTAACTGAAGGCTCCCTACCCATTTTCAGGCCTCCCTGGCTCCCAGGGATCCCCACAGCCCTAAATGGTATAGCTCTGCACACCACTTCCTTCACAGCCGCTGACCCACTCTACTGTCTCCTCTCTCTAAACCCCGCTGCCTGGCTCAAAGCCAAACCAACCCAGCCTGGAACATGATACCATCCCTGCCTGACAACTCCAGCCCCTGAATTTAATTCCCAGCAATGGGCTTTATCTTAGCAGCATATGCTCTACTGGTCAGACCGCTGTGTGTTAACTCATTCCTGGATGAAAATCACAGCACCAGGACACTGGCCTGCAGGGGAGCTAGACCTAGGTCTGGGGTAGATGACCCCAAAACTGCATGTTCTTTACACTGTCCTGAGCTGTACACCAGGTAGGAGACACACCATCCTCCCCTCTCCTCCAGTCCTCATGAAGACCAAGGCCTGCACTCCTGTGCTGAGAGGGACCCTGGGTTTGTCTCCTGCCCCTTTTCTAGCCGGTTACCTTCCTACTGTTCCCATTGTTATTTTACATCTCAGCCTGTGGTCACCCGCAGTGGGCTTGAGTATTAGGGTGACCGAGCCTCTGCGGGAACCCTGACGGCCCTGGAACCACAAATGGACAGGAAGTAGATGAGTCTCTGCTTAAGTACTCTGCAGTACTCCACAGGCCCTTAGACTCTGGCTCAGTGTGGGACTGAGGGTTGCGGGGGGGGGGGGGGGGGGGGGGGGGGGGGGAGCTCCTCTGTTTCCCATACTAATGATCTTGCATACTTACTGGCATGGGAGCGGGTAGGCTCCAGGGCACAGGCATAGATGTGGCTGAAGCGGCGTCCTTAAGAGGTCAGATGCCAGTGCTGGATGGATGGCTGAGGGTCATACTCTGCAACTGCCACCCCCATTCACTGCTGTCATTATGAGTGTGTCGAGCACCTCGTTGGAGAGTTTGGTCCTCTCCTCCGTCCTGATCCTACTCATGGCCTTGAACCCCCGTGCGCAGCAGGAAGTGGAGATGGGCACACTGACCACCACAGCCATGAGTCTGCTCAGCAAAGGGAATCGGCAGTGCTGAGTCAAGGCGCTCTTACACAGCATGGAGAACGGAAGGTTCTGGGTGGCTGCTTTCAAGCTCCGCCACTTCTTCAGCAGGGCTTCCTCACTGTATCCCGCTGGGAGAGAAAGCGCAAAGTACTTGGCAGGCCAGTTCGGTGCCGCTAGGCCAGGCCGTGGTGTCTAACACCTCCATGTTCCTGAACTGGGTGGGCTGGTCTGTGCGAAACCTCTGCTGGAGGTACTCAGCTCCGGTCAGGATCATCCTCTCCCTGTCTGACCGGAATCGCTGCTCAGCCGTCTCTACTCTGTTCAGAAAGATGCCGTGGAGCTGCCCGTCCTGGAAGCCAGTGTTGAACTCTTCTTCTTTAGGCCCTGACTGTAGCCGGAGACTCTCCAGTGCCACATAGGCACGCCCCAGGGTTGAATTCAGCTCTGTGACCAGCACAAGATTCTTCTGGCATACCTCAGACAGAGGCTTGTAGATGCTCAGAAAATCCAAAATGAAGTGGCAGAACTTGATGAAATGGAAGCCCTTCATCAGCTTCAGCATGCCTTTGGCCCTCTGACCGACCTGGCCCCCTGCCTCCACCACACTCTGGAGGTGCCTAGCCAGGGCAGGCCAGCTCACGACGAACGCATTCAGAGTGTGCCTTTTGCTGGCCACCCACCTGACGGCGTTCAAGTCCTTCAGACGAAGGATTTCCTGCTCCAGCGGGGCTGCGACAGCCTGCAGCTCACAGAGCCTCTTGTGTGAGTACTGATAGAACTTGAAGATAGTCTGGATGTGCCGGTCACACTTCCTCACCAGGTCGATGTTACCACAAGCATCCACCACAGCCACGTGCAGCCGATGGGCCACACTGTGTGAGGGCAGCAGCTGAGGGATGATCTCCCCGAACTTTTCCACGAGGCCTCCCGTGAGGCCCAGCATGGCAGACCCATCAGTCCCCAGACCCACCACCCAGCCAGGCTTCCGGAAAGGGACATCCAGCTCATCCAGGGCAGCAATGATGGTCTCGAAGTACCCATCTACCGTCTCACTGGAGAGAGGGGCCAGGGTGATGTAGGACTCCTTCACCTCCGTCTGCTTCAAGTAGCGCATGTATATCCTCACGCAGGCCTGGCTGGAGGAGTCCATGCAGCTGTCCAATAGCAGACTCACACATGGGGAGCTCCGGATGTCTCTTAGGATTTCCTTCTTCAGAGTCTCGGAGATGCACCTGATGAACTGGGTGCACGCAGTGCGGTTCCGGTATCTGCCTAATAGTGTGGTGCCAGTGTTTTGGAGCTGTTGCAAGACCTTGTGGAAATCGTTCAGAGGCCTGGAGTGGTAGGCGATGGAGTAGGCGGCACTGAAGAAGGGCTCCATGTTAGCCATGAGGTCACTGGAGATCTCTGGGCTGAGGGCAGGTTGGGGGCTGTCACCTCTGACCTCCACGGTGTTGACGCACAGTTTGTGCACCTTACTGACCTCATGGTATTTTAGAGTTTCCACTTTAAACGGCCCAGTGTAACCTTGGACCAAGCGGGACGACTTGTCATGGAGAGTTGGTCTTTCTATGCACACCGAGCAGAAGAGCTTGGTCTCTTTGGAGTCCATGACGAGCCAGGGAAACTGTCCAAACCATGACCTCTGAATGGAACGGGGCCTGTGTGTGCTCTTGACACTCCTGGGTCCTTCCACTTCTCCTCCGCACGTGCTGGGAGGGCAGTGCGTGCTACCTGCCTCCACAGAGACTGCGTGTGAGACGGACTCTATAGCTGAGGCCCAGGTCTGGCTGTTAGCTTCTCTCACTGCCACCCTCTTCTTTCTCCCTTTGAAGAAATTAAATTACGATTGGATTTGTGGTTCTGAGCCCTGCCGTCTACCAGCTAAGGCACCTTCACTGAGTAAGTGTCCCTTTGTGTAAAGCAGAGAAACTGAACACCATCTCTCTTTCTAGAGATGGCTGCTAGCCTCCACAAGCTCTCCCCAACATTCCTAGTGAAGGCCAACCTGGCTCCCCAACAGAGGAGGCAGACCCTTATTTGTTCTTTCACTGGCTTCCCTGCCTACTCACCCCGATACCACAGGACTCCGAGCTACCAGATACTCATGAACACAATCAACCACCCTTGGCCATACGTAGACGGCATTAGCTCACACAGGCAACCTGAATCCTCTTGTGAAACTTCATAAGCAAACAGGGATAAATGCAAGCACTTTCCCAGCCAGGGATGTAAGGCATGTAGCTTGCACAGGCCACAGAGCTGTCACTATTCCCCAGGAGGAAAGGAGAGGAGAGCAGCGCTGAGAGTCAGGGCCACCCCACTCCTCTCGCCCAGTGTCCCCCATTTGCCTCTTCCCACCAGCTCTGCCACAACTCTGTCAGCACTCTGCTCGACAGAGGACCTTATTTTTTCTGCACATCCCAGTGGCCTAGACTGTTCTACAATCTCCAGTAGGGTGAGTTCTTTATTCATCTGTGGCCTAGAGGTCCAGGATAAGCATGGCTGAACTCAGGTTGGGGAGGCTTCCCATAGCTACATGTGTCCACTGTTGTGCCTTTTAGAACTTGATGGAGCCAGACTCACCTAGGGAGCGACTTTTCCCTGACTTTAACCCATCAGGGTCCTTGATCCAGGACGCAGCCCTCTGTTCCAGTTTTGTGATCAAGTCTGGTTAGGCAGCAGGAGGCTCTGTTGCAGAAATAAAGAGTCATGTTATCACTGGGCTGGCAGAGCACATAGCCCACCACAAGCTAGCCCTGGCCCTGTAATATGCAGAGATGACGGTTCTGTCCTTGGTAAAGGCCAGTTAGTGGGCAGACTTAGAACATACTCATCTGAATGCCAAAGCAGGAACCAGGGAAGACTCATTCTTAGCCAGGATGGACTACTTCTACGGCAGGTCATGGGAAGCCAGAGCCAGTGAGATGCTTCCAGAAAAGCTGCTGGGGTCAGGGAGTGGGGGCAGAAGAGAGATAAAACAAGAGAAAGACAGAGGCAATGCAAAGCCCTATGCAAGAGGCCGAGGTTGCCATCAACAACTGGCTATGCTGGAGCCCCATATAACCTCCGCTGGCTTTTGTACCAGTTGGTGGCTAGCTGCATAGCTTTGAATGGAAGGCCTTTCATCTGCGATGAAGCCTGAAGTGAGATTAGGAGAGTTATGCGCTACTCTTTACTTAGCTCAGTAAACTGCTTCCTGATTTAATGTGAAATTCCATTCCTTTCCTGCTTTTGTAAGTCTGTGAAGGTGTGCAAACAAGGGTCAGCAAGGTGGCTTGGCAGGGAAAGGAGCTTGCCACTGAGCTTGACGACCTGAGTTCAATCCCCCTGGAACCATATGGTGATAGCAAAGCAATGACTCCCAAAGTTGGTTTTACACACACACACACAAACACACACACACATGCCATGGCATGTATGTGCCCTGCCATATACACAAAGATACACATGCATGTGCGCGCACACACACACACACACACACACACACACACACACACACAATGTTTAGAACACATAGAAGTAACTAGTAGTTTTGAGTGCTTCTGGGAGGACCAGAAGGAGTGTTTATCCTTTGGGTCATTGAATATCCATATGTATAACATGGGCATTTATATGTTTACATATTTACTTTTAATAAAAACTAAGTAGGCAAAGGATTACAGCATGGCAGACTGTGCTTCTTTTTTTTTTTTTTTTTTTTTTTTTTTGGTTTTTCGAGACAGGGTTTCTCTGGACAGCCCTGGCTGTCCTGGAACTCACTTTGTAGGCCAGGCTGGCCTCAAACTCAGAAATCCGCCTGCCTCTGCCTCCCGAGTGCTGGGATTAAAGGCGTGCACCACCACGCCCGGCCCCAGACTGTGCTTCTTAAAACGGCTTCGAAAGAAGACTGAAGGAATAACTAGAAGCACAAACGCAGAGAAACACGGCGCTAGATGGAGCAGGAGACAGAAGATGCAGCAGAGCTGCCCCACAAGCAGGACAGAGGTGGTCTACAGCACAGCACCCCAGACGAACTCAGAAACAGGCCTGGAGGGCAGGACTGGGCTGGGCTATCAGGCAGTCATCAGTGGGTAAGGAATGAACAGAACAGAGGCATGGCTAACACTGGCTCAGACACACAGGGGCGCCCAGGAAACAGCACCATCTTGGGGGAAGAAGAATGGAGACAGAGTATCCAGGAAAATCTTCCAAGAGAAATCCCAGAGCCCAGGACACTAGAAAGGTGAAGGACAGTGTTGTTGAAAACAGCGTTCTTTAGTTCATAGGCTCAGGGGGACACTGCTAGGCATGGAGCCCTGGCTGGGCTTGTACCTTCTGCACCAGTAACAAAAAGGGGTGTGTGTGTGTGTGTGTGTCTGTGGGTGTATGACTCTGTGTCTGTGTTATGTGTCTCTCTGTGTGTGTGTCTGTGTTTGTATGCTTCCCCTCCTTCCAAACACCAATGTATACAGTATCACCTACCCTTAAGTGATTCCAGCCATGTACAAAGCTTCCTGTTGGCTTCTAAGGCTTTTTTTAAAAAAGTTATCACCATCATCATCATCATCATTATTTTGAAATAGGGTTTCTATATAGTCCTGGATGTCCTGGAACTCAATAGGTAGACTAGGCTGTCATGGATTACAGAGATCCGCCTGCCAGAGTGCTCAGATTAAAGGAGTATGCTACCACATCCAACAAGGTCTTATTTTTAAATAGAAATGAACTTTAAGGTCGGGCGTGGTGGCGCACGCCTTTAATCCCAGCACTCGGGAGGCAGAGGCAGGCGGATTTCTGAGTTCGAGGCCAGCCTGGTCTACAAAGTGAGTTCCAGGACAGCCAGGGCTATACAGAGAAACCCTGTCTCGAAAAAACAAAAAAAAAACAAACAAACATAAAAAAGAACTTTAAAAGTAATAGCTTAAGAAAAACCCTCCTATATGAAAACAAGCAGTGGAAAGTACTAGAAGGTCTAGAGATACTACAGGGAACATGGAACTTTAAAACAGGAGCTAAGAATTTATCCTGAGGGCTGGAATAGGGCTCAGCAGCTAAGATCAATTCCTGCTCTTCGAGTGGACCAAGTTCAGTTTCCAGCACCCACACTGTAGGCTCACAACTGCTCCTAAGTCCAACTCCAGGAGATATGACCGTCTTCTAATCTCTGTGGGCACCACATACACATGGCAGACATGCACAAACATACACATAAGTAAAAATAAATCTTTCTTAAAAGCATTTATCTATGTGTATGGGCGTCCTGTCTGCATGTATGTCTGTGTGCCATGTATGTACCTGGTGTCCTCACAGGCCTTAGGATTAGAGTTACACAAGTGTGGGCCACCATGTGAGTGCCAGGAATCAAACCCAAGTCCTCTGGAAGAGCAGCAAATATCTTAACCCTGAGCCTTCTTTTCAGCCCCCAAATTAATACTTTTAAAAATAAAGTACTTCACCGGGCGTGGTGGCGCATGCCTTTAATCCCAGCACTCGGGAGGCAGAGACAGGCGGATTTCTGAGTTCGAGGCCAGCCTGGTCTACAGAGTGAGTTCCAGGACAGCCAGGGCAATACAGAGAAACCCTGTCTCAAAAAACCAAAAAAAAAAAAAAAGTACTTCAAGAAAAAGAATAAGGGCTGGAAAAATGGCTCAGAAGCTAAGAGCACTGAATGCTCTTCTAGAGGTCCTGAGTTCAATTCCCAGCAATCACATGGGGCTCACAACCATCTGTAATGAGATCTGATGCCTTCTTCTGTCAGGCAAGCATACATACAAATAGAACACTCATATACACAAATAAATCTTTTAAAAACAGGAAAAAAGAGAAAGACCTAATATCGATGGTAACAAAGCCATGTGCTGCAGGAAGGAAAGGGGCTCAGAAACAATAGCAGAAACAGAAAATTCCAAAGCGTAGACTTACTGGGAAATAAAAAAAGTAAAATATAGAGAAAAAGAAACAAAACAGCCTCATCCAGTCTCATTAGAAGAAGATGCACCTAGTCTACTGCAAGGTGGTATGACAAGGCTGGTGGATGTCCATGGAAAGCCTCCTATTCACCACAGAGAAAGGGAAGGAGCGATGGGAAGGGGAGGGCGGAATGGGAGGAAGAGGGAGAGGAAGGCTATAAATAAATTAGTAAATAAATAGCTTAATAAAAAAGAATATTTTTATAAAAAATTAAAGATCTATAGAAGAGTTGTTAGCATATTTGAAAAAGAAAAATAGAAAATTAAAAAACAAACAAACAAAAACAACCCCAAACTGAATTGTTAGGGAACAAAAGCAGAAAATAGAGAAAAAGAAACAAAACACAGTTTTGTCTAGGAAGTATCTGACTAACAGAACAGTTTTGAGAAATAAAAGAAGATAAAAGAAATCACCGAGGAAATCGCACAAGGACACCTTCCCCGGCTATGACGCTACAGAGAGAACAAAAGTACTAATGCTCTCTGCAGGCATATCACGAAATACCTTAGAACAACGGACTAGATTTTCAACAGTAATTATTACTAAATTCTGCACATGTCTGTAGTGGGCACTGTGCACGAGTGACCAGAGGTGTAAGGTGCCCCAGGCTGGAGTTCCAGACAGCTGAGAGCAGCAGATGTGGGTGCATCTGGGTGGGGTGCCAGGGAGTCATCCGTGGGTGAGACGTGAACAGAGCCAAGTCTTCTGCAGGAGCAGGTGCCGCTCTGCCTGATGAGCCGCTGGGATAGATGTTAAAGGCTCTCAGAGAAGTAATCCGCTGTGTTCAGAGATGTAGGAGAAGGAAGGCCACTCAGGTTCTCAGCAGTGTCAGGAAAACCACCGCAGAGCAGGGCTTTCACATCACGCTAAGGAAATGGTTTCCATCTGGAGTCCCACACAAATCCAATCATCCCTCAGTCCTTTCGGTACCATGGAGGCCCTGCAAATCTGCAGTGTCTTAAAAAGAGGCTTTTGCATCCACTGTGTTTTAGGAAGCTACTTGAAGATGTGTCACTGAAATGTCCACAGGAGTGACTGTTCCAGAAAGCAGGAAAGTGACAATGTGACAATGGGATCGCTAAGCCACAGCTGTGTGGAAGGCTAAGTAAATAGTTTGGTAACTCGTTTAGAAGGTCCACGAGGAAAGTGCCGAGATAACCAATGAATTCCAGATAACCAATGAATTTGACAGTCCTCAGGATGCGTGGCCACAGGGAGACAGCAGAGGAGTTAACCCTGAGAGCGGTGTCTTAGCCCCACTGGAGAGAGTTTGGGAAGAATCAGAGCAAGTACAAAAAAAAAATCTTACCCCCAAAAATATGAAAAAATTCTACAATGAAGGACAAAGCACAATGTAGCACTCACAATAACTCACAAACACAATTAGGCAAATAACTTACATTGGTGTAACCATAAAAGTTTGTTGTTCCAGTTCTGAGAGGGTGGAGGGGAGAGAAGTGGACCTGGGTGGCGTAAGAGACCATGTCTTCATCCTCCACAGTAGGAATCACTAGGTACATCTACAATTAAACCAGGAAGAGCAATGAACACTTGCAAAGGGTGCTTACATATGACTGTGTCCGCCTATGTGGGCTGAAGACCTCAAATACAAGGCACTAGGGCCAGGAAGAGAGCTCAGCAGGTAAAAGACTTGCCACCAAGCATGACAACCTGGGTTTGATTTCTGGGACCTATGTACACTGGAATGAGAGAACCAAATTCCTACAAGTTGTCCTCTGACAGGCAGGCATGCACACCTATACAACAAATTCTAAATAAATAAAATATAATTCTAAAAGAGTTTAAATGGATCTGTTGCCTCTAGCAGGACAATAAGGCTCCTACTAGACACTTCAAGCTAACAAACAAAAAAACCCAGTGGCAAAAATGGGTTTCTCCTTTTGCAGTTGGCCAGAGAGAGACCACAAACTCACAATCATTACAAGGCGTGTCAAGGTCACTGATTATCCTCCAGAACTTGACTGGGAGACACTATTGCTAAAGATACCACATACTTGAGTCTTGGAACATGGGGAAATCAAGCTGGTAAGACCTAGAAGCGTTGTCTCCCATTGGTTAGCACTCACAGAGAAGGTGCTATGCACACTACTGGGGGGAAAGTAACCACCCATTTTACCCACTTATGAACCCTGCAAGTTACAACAATGACTGGCCTGGCAAGGCATGACCATTGGTGCAGCAGTAAGGTAAATGTCATAAGAGTAACCAATCACTTTCTGATTACTTTTAATAGTAGTTCCTTAAGATAGACTTGATACCTGACACCATTACAGAGGCCAAGAACCTCTGTAATGAGGCTAGACAGGTCATAGGCCCTAGGGCAGAACGATTACTATCATTCTACTTAAGTGAACATAGTATTTAACAACCTGCTAATGGCTTATCAAAATACCTATAGATCAGTGCATCTCTCAACCCTCATCAGAAAAGTTTCTTTATTCAGTAGATGAATCATTCAGTAGATGGCAATTAACGGAGGCCCACAGGTGGGTCAGTATGCAGGCCATAGAGACTGAGATAGCTCAGCTCCGCACAGCTATCTCCCACCGCATCCCCACAAGGCTCAGAGATCACTGTAGAAGAGGGGACAGGAAAAGCATAAGCGCCAGTGTTTTCCCAGACACAACTGTGCAGCTGCACATATGAACAAGGGTAGCCATGACAGCATGCACAAGACTGAGCACGCTCAAGTCAGAAAAAATTCAAGCACTGGGAGGGGAGGTAGGCACACAGTGCCACCCCTTTTGGCATTTGATGGGAAAGAGAGAGGTGTAGCCCATGCACAAATGAAAGGCTATATACCCAAAAGCATAATTTGGACTCAATGGGTTTTTTTAAAATGAGGCAAAGTTAGATGGGTAAGGAAAGGGTGTGGCTGTGGGAAGAGTTGGGGGAGAGGGGTGAATACAATCAAAACATTTTGTGCAAAAATTATCAAATAGCTGATTTTTTAAAATGAGGTGCCTGCCACCTCCCCTTCTGGAGCAGGGTCACGGCACAAACACAGAAAGCACAACGCTGCTCTCTCAGCAAAGAGGGAGTCAAAGAGCTGACACTCAGGAGCTCAGGGAGCAAGGTGCTGGGGATGTCTGGGGGGGGGGGAAAGCTGTCAAATCAACTGTGAGCCTCTCCCCTGCTGTAGGGAAGGTGGGGACTGAGCCACTGCCTTTCTCCTGTGGCTGTGGCGCTGGTCACAAGAATAGCTGAGGCTGGTGCTTGGTTTATGGCCAGTAAGAACACCAAGCCCTCAGTTCCTCAACCACACAGAGGATTCTACCACTGTCGGGAATGAGTATGCAGCTCCACAGGTCCTCTCAGGCAGAGCCTCCTGGCCAGTACCTTGATTCTGGGCCTCAGAGAGCCACAGTAGGGAGCCCAGCCGAGCTCACTTAGCCTGACCTGGAGAACTTCAAGACAATAATGATTACTAACCCTCCCTGGCTACTCTCATCCCCAGGGTGGCAGGGTTCACCCCAAAAATCAAATCTAGAAGAATTCCTGTGGTCCTAGCTCACTCCCACCCTCTATCTCCAGGCTGCCCTAACCTTGATCCTTCTGCCTTAGCCTCCTGAGTCCTGGGATTAGGGTTACAGGCATGCACCACCATGCCCAATGACAAACTTTAGTTTCTTACCAGCTAAATGTAAATTAGGTTTCTAGATGTTTTCTGGCAGGAAGCAAGAGACCTCATCAAAAACGGATCAAAGTGTGAAAACAGAATGTAAAACATGGAAATAAAGGAGCAGTCAGATACTTTGCAGTTACAAACAAGACAGTTCTAAGTGGATGAATCCAAAAATGAAAGACTGGCAGGAAACACTGAGGGCCGAACTGGCACAGTTAACACTGAGAGCAGAATGGGCAGTGTAGGGAGAGCAGAATGGGCAGTGTAGGGAGAGCACTTGCCCAGAGTGCACCAGGCCCTGGGTACCATCCCAAATGCCATGAAAAACCAGGTAGACAGCTCAGTGAGCAAGCGTAAGGGCCCGTTCCCGCCTTGGGAGCTCTTACCACCCATGACGCATTCTGGCCTGATCCGGAGATAGCCTATGGTATGATGCCACGTCCTAGGCGAGCATATTTCCCTATATAAGGATGCCCGTCTTGGGCATCGGGGCCCTTCACCTCCCAGAAGCTTTGCTCTCCCTCACAAGATGCAATAAAGCTTTGCTGTAGAAGGATCCTGTGTGCGGCCTGCTTCTTCCTGCTGGCGGATACAGCGGGTCGCAGATGAGGATCTTAAAGCCCACACCCATGGTGACACACCTCCAAAAGGGCCACACCTTCTAACAGTGCCACTCCCTGGGCTGAGCATATACAAACCATCACATAGTGCCATCATTTTTATACCAACATGACGGACACAAACGAGTTCATTCAAAGAGAAAGAGTCCAACTAGTAACAAACATACAAAGGAAGGCTCTTATCTGAGTCCAATGAACACTCAGCTCAGAACAGCAGGATTCACTTGGGACACTTACCATATAAATGACTACAACCTGGAGGCTGTTCTCATATGGAAAATATTACTGCCTACTTGCAGAATTGGTTTAAGTATCACATCAAACATACACAAAGCTTTCAACATCGGACCAGTCCTTGGCAGACATTCAGGCCACAGAAAAGCCACTGCCTCCACTTCCAGGCATAAGAATTGAGGGTAAAATTGCCAATAGAGAATTATGAAGCACTCTTATGTACGTAGATCATATTAATTTGAGAGAAGATACAAGAAACAAGAATATCTTGCTGCCTAGCTATACAGTTGTGGTGCTGAGGTTCTGAAAGCACACCACATTCACAGGCACCCAGACCTAGGGGACAAATACAAGTTCTCTGTCACCATGAGAGAATGATTACTTAAGTAACTTCTGAAATGTCCAGGGAAGCCATGTAAGCACTGCAAACAACTGGATGGGTGGGATGGGTGTACCGCAGCGGCAGGGCGTTCACCTAGCACACACAAGCCCTGGATCCAAACTTCCGTACCACACACACATAAGAATAATCATGGAGCTACGAATAATAACAAAAACAAGAATATAGAAGAAGAATGTTAGAAAGTAGAACTAGAGAGATGGCTCAGTGGTTAAGAGCACTGCCTGTTCTTTCAGAGGACCCAGGTTCAATTCCCAGCACTCACATGGCAGCTCACAACCATCTGTAACTCAGTTCCAGGGGATGCGATGCCTCTTCTGGTCTCCACCAGCACTGTAAACACATGATACACAAATACACATGCAGACAAAACACTCATGCACGCTAAAGAGAAAAAGAAAAAAGGGAGCAGTGTTAGAAAGTAATCCAGATTACGGCTGTAGTATAAACAAAGGGACATGCCAATAGAGAAGTCATCCCGCAGCAGAAGTTATGAGAGGTGCAGTTCCTGTGTGCACACAGTGGCCTGCCCTGCCAACTCCTGCTGCAGTGCACTCCAGGGAAATTAGGAAACCGTTCTAGAAGACAACAGCTCTCTTCCCACCTGATGTTGCATGGCAAGCTGGGGTGTCTGTCACAATGACGCAAAGTGAAGAAGGAGAAACAGATGCAGGAGAAGTCCGAACAGCTCTGCAATGCTCATAACTCACCGAGGCCCAGGCCTACTGACATTAATGCTGTCTGGAAAAGACGGAAGAGCCTCAAGCTATTGAGATGGAGTGGGAACCCTGAGGTCCATTTGTCTTCAGGCTCAGCTCATGCCAGTCACATCCTCTATCCTGTCTAGGTGTCCTTCCTCCATTCAGGGGACCTGGATTTATGTTCCTTGTAACACTTCTCTGAAGGCTTCTTGACTCCTCTCTCCCATACCCAGATTGGTCCTACATCAGTAGCCAGTGGCCCCAGGGTACTCTTCTAGACCTCTTATGGAACTCAGATGTTTCAGTTTCACTCAAAGGCCTGCAGATGCCACTAGTGCTCTGGACAACCAGCATGTGGCTGATAGCCAATGAGTGGGAGTAGAAGACTGGGGCATGCATGGGCAGGAAGATGAAGGAAGCGGTGATATAGTACAGTGATCCAAAGCAGGCAGGGTTCTGAGGGACAGAAGACAGGCTCATTCTCTACCCATAAGGAAAGGACAAAAAACGAGAGATGGCCACAGCTGCCCTGAGCCCCCTGACCAATGACAGTAGCGTAGAACAGCCGATGGAAAGCTTTACCCAGGGAAGCCAGCAGCTCATAGTTCATCTGCATCACATCCCTGTAGAGCTCCTTCTGCTGCCTGTCCAGCAGGCTGCACTCCTCCCAGGTGAAATACACGGCCAAGTCCTCAAACGTTGCAGGGAGCTCCCCAGCCGCCCTGGAAGCCTCCAGCCACTCCTTGTCAGGAAGCTCCTGCAACAAAGAGCAGCCACTGTTGGAGTGAGCCATGAGGCATGTCTACAGCCTTCTGAAGACACCTTCCCCCTGGAAAGCCCACCAAGAGGCTCCGGAATGAATCCCCTGCTGAAAGTCATCAAATCCACGAGCACCAGATAGTAGTTAAACCAAACTGGCTCAGTCAAATCTAAGGATCTTCAAGAAAGAAAAAAACTCACAGGAGAACCGCATCTCTGATTGTACATGGCCACCTGGAATCCCAAGGTCACCTTATACCATTGTGGCTGTAGAGGGGTCAAACTGTCTCCCTGATACCCCAACTGGATGTGAAGGAAGCAGCAGTTAAAAAGAACTAGAGATGCTTTTAACTGAGGAGGGCTTTATCCACACCACATTCCCAGAGTCCTGAGGCTCTGAAGATCAGACCTGTTCTTATTACCTCCTAACACTGAAAACTGAGAAGAACATGAAGAGAAGAAGTTTTGCTCTTCCTCTGGGTTCTGGAAAAACTCCACCATGATCAAAGAGTCCCTACAATGTTATCTATGAGGAACAGCTGAGCTACCATCTGACCCCCTGATCACCAACGGTTTACTGTTAAATCCTACTCGCTGGCAATAGTTGAGAGCTGGAGAGAACTTGAGTCACTCAGAGGTTCCCTCGCTACTGACTCTGAGCACTATCATCCACTGGGCTCCAGCAGACCTGTACCAAATGGAAGGAAAGTACAAGGCTGGTAGCTAGGGCTCTGGGCAGAGGCCAACACTGGCCACAACCGTTTATGGATTTTGGACTCCAGGAAGTCACGTTTTCTGAGCTAGCTTTCTCCAAACGTGGTGAAATTTACCAAACCTTAGACACAGCTCATCACTTGTGAAAACTCTGCAACATTAAAAAGTTAAAGATAAACCAGGCAGGTGATGCTCGCCTTTATACCCTGGCACTCAGGAGGCAGAGGCAGGCAGATCTCTGTGAGCTGGAGGCCAGCCTGGTCTACAGAGTGAGTTCCTGGATAGCCAAGGCAACTAAACAGAGAAACCCAGTCTTGAAAAAAACAGGAAAGTTAAAGATGTGGACTATCACGGCATGGCCTATGCTCAGGTTTTTATGGTGGACCGTTTCTTGAGTTCTTGGATAAAAATCACTGTTCCTTCTGTGAGAAGTTAGGATTGGGCTTTTCTGCCTGTAAAACAGAAGATAACCCAGCAGTTGTCCCAATTAAATGACTTAGTACCTGTAAAGCATTTAAAGCAACATCTAGTGCATTAACGTAATGTGCGCCGGGGGTGGAGACACACTCCCTGGTTAAGAACACTTACTGCTCCTCCAGGGGACCCTGGTTCTGTTCCCAGCACACACATGCTAGCTCCTAATGTTTATGAGGAGGCATCTGATACCCGATTCTGGCTTCCACAGGTACTGTACACATGTGATGCACAAATGCACGTAGGTGGACACTCATTTACATAAAATAAAAATAAATAAAATATAAAAAAATATAAAAGCACATGTGCTCTGGTGACCCCAGTATGCCAGTGCTGAGTACCGCTACTATTTTCTATCATCATCTTGCATTTTATGTCACCTTCAGTATGGACCACTCTCTACGGCACAATCAACAAACGGGTTACCTGGCTGCAGAAATCAATACTGTCCTTAAATAACTTGCTGCTATTTAAGGGACCGAGGATGTCACTGCCGATTTCTTTTTGCCTCAGATCCGACTCACAGTCTAAATACAATGCAGGGAAGGCTCCACTCCCTGAAGCATCCTCTGGTTCAGCCCTTGGGCTAGACAGGAGTTCATCTAGGCCATCAAAGTCGCCCAGAGGCCCTGGCAGGTAGATTGTGGGGTCATCTGCAGTGAGGAGATATTCAGGGCCTGCCAGGACATCTGCAGGACTCTCCCTGAGACTCTGAAGGTGGGCTGCCCAGATGGGATCCTTGGTGGCCAGGGCATTGACACAGAATATGTGGGCCTTGCTCTTGGCGTGGTATTTGAGAGTTTCCACCTTGAATGGTCCCGTGTAGCCTTCTATTAATCGTGACCTTCTGTCCCTGACAGATGGGTATTCTCAGCAGACAGCACAAAACAGAGCTGCCTGTTCCTCATTCACGATCAACCATGGAAACTTTGTAAACCATGACTTCTGGATAGAGCGGGACTTGGGGAGTTTCCTGTTTCCTCCTGTCCAGTCTTCCCCCTTTGTGCTGCTCTCTGTACTGAAGTGAGCACGGCAGGATTCCTTTTGCGGTGGCAGGTATTGTCCTTTCTCTCTGGTGGATCCCTCCATACCTATTTCTTCCATGCAGTTCACATGGGTTTTTCCTTTTGAGGAAAGAGAAAAATGAAACACCACTTCCTCTCTACTTACTCTAAAGAATACTATAATCTAATCTAATAATATTATAATCAAATTCTCAACCTTCACTTATTTCAAACTCCTCACACACATCTTGCCTAACACAGAAATAAATCAAACAGGTGTGCTTCAACAAAATGCTTTCTTTCTGAAGAAAAAAAGTAAAGGTTAGATACATTGTATCAAATGGACATCACTGCGCCTTGATCAAGGCCACCTCAGGTGGTAGCCCTGTCCTAGGTTCACAGCTTACATAGGCTAAAACTCCAAGGGCATGGACAATGGGGTTTAGAGAGATCACAGAACTGGGTGGCACTGTCCCTCTGTCCCTCTGAAGGAACTTCCCTCTGGAGTGGGCCTGACAGAGAGACCCCAGCACTCTCCTCAGGTTCTGAAAGGCAAGACGGCCACCAATCCCCAGGGTGTATATATATATATATATATATATATATATATATATATATATATATATATATATGTACAACCCCAGGATGGGTAGCATTTTGGTAAACTGCGATGCACCTCCGAGTACACTCATCCCCCTTGTCTTCTGGTACTGTGTTTCAGGACCTCGGCAGAAGCCTGGGCCATGAAGGGTCCCATACTCTCTAAATACTGTGTTTTCCTCACCTATACATAACATAATAATATTGTAATTAAAGTTATGGAAACATGGTCTCTCTTCTTCAAAATACCTTTTATATTAACCGCGGTTGACTTATCTGAAACTATGAAGAGACATCACTGATAAAAGTGGGATACACACTGCAAATAGATGGGGCTACTGCAGTTCTATCTGATGATGCAGATGATGTTCAGGGCTCAGCTCCCTTTATTACACCCTAACCTTCTAAGTTCAAATCTCTCACGCCCTCATGAAGGCTTTTCTTCTTCAAACTAAACTGGAACTTTCTTTCTATACAGGAAATAAAACAGACAATTGTAACTCTCTGACGCCACTTCTTGGGCACCAACTTAAATTTCAGTGGTCAGTAGCCAAGGGCTCAGTATTTTTGTTCAGTCTACAAAACTGAACACAAAGCTATTTATAGCCATCACAACCAAAATGAAGAGCCACGCAAGGGCAGACAAATGGGACTCTGTGTTTCTCTGCAATCACAGCAGTCCAAAGATGCCTGTGGTCTATCTGAGGAAACCACAAGAGAGAGCCAAGTCTGTGGATTCAACTAACACAGGGCATGGGCCCTACTCCCTGTGTTCCCACAAGAGGAACTGCGTGCACTCTATCGTCTCCTAAAACACAGATGCCAACCCTAGGACTCAGCAAACAGCTGCCCATTCGTTTCTTCATTCACTTAGTGACAATTTTACTACTACTGTGTGCCAGGCACTGTTGTGGGCACTGAAAATAAAGCAGGAGGTGAAACGGTCACATCTCTTTAGAATTTCCAGTATAAACAAACATATGGTACAGGGCAAACACCACAGGGAGGGGTTGAGAGGGCCGAGTACCAGGGCAGGCAAGGGTGGCATTCAGACATGGTAACTGCTGTGGGAAGGACAGCGATCCTCCTGTGCTTGGTGGAGAACAGGCCGACAGCAGCTTGGCCTTCACTGTTCCCTGTCAGTAGACACACCACACTCACCAGGGTGATGGTTCAGAAGACTCCTCTTGCCCTGGATGCTGCCTAGCCATGGCTTGGTCGCTTGCCCCAAACCACGGAATAGCTCAGGATTGGCACCTGTCGGTCCTGAGTTGGGAACATAGAAAAGCCATGAGGGCTTGGCTCCAAGTCCTAACACAGAGCGGCAGGGGCTCTGCCTGGGACATCCTCAGTGTTGTGAGGCTGTGGGTGGTGTAAGACAGTGAGAACCAAGTGGTCTGGCTTAGTGGTTTAGAAACTCTGCTGTGAGACCCCTAAGAGAATGGGGCGCAGGCAAAGCTAAAATGGCATTAAATCATCAGCTGAAAGGGCTGGAGAGATGGCTCGGTAGTTAAGATCACTGGCTGAGTCAAAGGACCCTGACCCAGCTCCTAGCACTCACATGGCAGTTTACAACCATCTCTAACTCCAGTGCCAAGGGACCTAACACTCTCTTCTGCCCTCTGTGGGCACCTGGCACACACATGGTGTACCTACATACATGCACATATAGTAAAAGTAAATAAAAGGCAACTTTGTGGGACACAGACCCAGCACGGGCACATAGTCCCATCTGCCAAGAGATGCCAGGGAGCTGTGCGTGTACACGAAAACTCCTAGTGGCTCAATGTTGGCAACTTAAACACAGTAAAGAATCCAAACTAAAATAGTGAAAACAGAAACAACAAAGCAAAGTGGAGCGCAGAACTCCCACTGTGAGCTGCTGGGGCCTGTGAGCTGCTGGGGCCTGTGAGCTGAGCCTTACATCTGAAGCTTCAGGGACTTGGTCGTTTTCATCTGTATTTAGCAGGCATGGAGACGGGACCAAGACTAGCTACAATCCCACCACCCACACCACACTGAGGTCACAGCTCCCACACCTTCATGTGGAATGAGAAAGGCATGAACACACCTTCATGTGGAATGAGAAAGTCATTAAGCTGCATTCAACAAACACAAGGTTATTACCCTCGTGCAAAATGCTCGGGGCCATGGGGACTAGGGATGAAGTCATAGATAGAGTGCTTGCCTAGAAAGGACAGGGCTCTGAGTTCAGTCCCAGTACTTGAGGAGGTAGATGCAGGAAGATCAGAAACTCAAGGTCATTGCTGGCTACATAGGGAATTTGAGGCCAGCCTGAGCTATACGAGACTATTAGATTTTGGAAATGTTCAGCTTTTAAAGTATTTGCACTTTACTAGTAGAGCACCCTAATGTAATATCTCCAAAAAAAAAAAAAATCAAAAACCTATGAGTGCAGGTTTCAGAGTTTGGAATAATTCAGATTGTAGATTTTTGGATTATGGCTACTCAATCTAGAATAGAACATATATGTGCACAAACATTTTGAACACAATTACTTCTGTCCTTGGCACAAAAGGTAACACAAAAGCAGAGAAAGGTGTATTTAAAAATTAAAACAGAAGAGATGAAAAATACCTACATTTGTACAAAGTTTCTGGATTCATTCATCTCATTAAATTGTCTTAAGAAAACCAAGGCCTCAGAGGTCAAAAGCACTTGAGTATCAATGTGTGGAGCTGGAAAGAGATGAGGTTTGCCAAACCAATGTTCGGCCACTACTGTGTCCCTCCAAGGATCCTGGGGGTTCCACAGATCCACAGGCTGTTCCAACCCTCACAGGAAAACAGCTCAAAGCACCAGGCACTAGCTCACAGCCAGGCATTCCCTATTTGTCCCAGACAACTTAAAAGAGAAGAAAAGGACTGGGCTTGAGCAGATGGCAAAGTGACCCAGAGAAGTCAAAGAATTGCAAAAAATTCTCCAGGATGCCCTGGCCCAGATGAGAGAGGAAACATTGATCTAGACTAGAGGTGTGGTGGAGATGCTGGAATCCATACCCTGAGGTGCTGTCAGCTTGTCAGAAGTAGAGAAGTCCTTCTGCGGCTTACCCCGCAGCAGCCATTCTTCCTGCAGCAAGTACAGGGTGATGTCATCAAAGGCTAAAGGAACCTGAAAGGAAAAAAACCCTGTCAAGTTCCTCTGAGGCACATCTTCCACACGGGCAGTCAGAGCTCCTACTCTTTGGATTTACCAGTGTGGGGGCTGGGGTAGAAAGCATTATTGATATTCATGCACAACCTGTAACCAATCTCTCTTGCAAATCACAAATATGAGTGCAAATTACAGTGGAAACACACTAGGAATTCCCAGTCACTGAACTCAATCAGTGTCTTCTTTATGAGGCTGAGCTAGGAAGTCTATATTTTTACATTGTGTGTGTATGCACGCACATATGTGTAAATTTGTAGACCAGAAGTCGATGTCTGGTGTCTTTCTCAATTGCTCCTCATTTTAAAAAAATAAATGTTTGTTTACAATATTTGTGTGCACGAATATTTTGCCTGCATGTATGCATGAATACCAATGATGTCTAGTGCCTGGGAAAGTCAGAAGAGGGTATTAGATCCCCTGGAACTGGAGTTACAGATTGTTGTGATCTACCATATAGGTGTGGGGAACTGAACTTGATTCCTCTTCAAGAGCAACAAGTGTCCTTAACTGCAGAACCACCTCTCCAAGCCCCAGAAAAAAAAATGTTTTATATCATTCTCATCATAAGCAGAACTACTATTATTTGGTATATGACTTACCAAAGTTTTGTCCACAAATATGTAAAAACTGAAGAGTTTTAAAAGCAGTTGTAGGGGCCAACAAAATGGTTCAGCAGGTAAAGACACTTGCAGCAAAACCTGATGACCTGAGTTAGGTCTGCAGAAGCCACACAGTAGAAGAAGAGTACTGACTCCTGCAATCTGTTCTTTGACTTACCCACTTACATGCACACAGCTTAATAATACAGGGCAGTGGAATGATACCGCAAAACAGGTGCTGAAAATAAGCATTTGTGTCTTTGAGCACGGAGTCTTCCAAAGGCTACTGCAAAGGCTACTGCAAAGGACAAGGAATGGAGCACATGCAAAGACAGCCTAGGGGATTGGCGTGTAGAAGTGGGAGAGAGAATCTGATCATACGGAAGGTACATCCCAGGATGAACGCTGCACACCAGGATACAGTCTATTCAGATACAGTAGAGCACACCTGCCCAGCGGTGGGGCGGCTGCGGCAGGACAAGATCAAGGTCAGCCTGTATACACAGTGAGACCCTAGCTCTCAAAACAAACCAACCAACAAATGAAAAACTCAACTTTTGTGTCAGGGACACAAGGCTTCCTTTTCTTTTTTTTTTTTTCTTTTAAAGATTTATTTATTTATTATATGTAAGTACACTGTAGCTGTCTTCAGACACTCCAGAAGAGGGCCTCAGATCTCGTTACAGATGGTTGTGAGTCACCATGTGGGTTAAGGGATTTGAACTCTAGACCTTTGGAAGAGCAGTCGGTGTTCTTACTCACTGAGCCATCTCTCCAGCCCAAGGCTTCCTTTTCTTGTTGCCTCCCCAGGTAGAGAAGGCGCCATGATGAAGGCTAGGGTCTAGTCCTCTTAGCAGCAAAACCAGACAGAAACTGAATGTGGAACAAAGTTTCTTTCCAGCCAGAGTGGTCCACAAATACCTGGCACCCTCTTTTAAGCTACATTATGGCAAACACCTTCTGCTTCTGTAGTATAAAACCTCAAATCTGCATGAAAAAGAGAAATCCCTTACCTAAGTACGATGCAAAATGTATCTGAATATTCTATTTTAGCGCTTTCCTCTCTTCAGCACCAAAACCCTGTCAATGAGAAGCTCAGCCCTCTTCTCTCTACCTTAGCCCACAGGAGTCACTTCTCCTCCCATGCCTCTACCTACCCACATAGGCTCAAAGAAGTAGTAGGGGTAGGTGTGGCCTTGTTAGAGGAAGTGTGTCACTGGGGGGTGGACTTTGAGGTTTGAGATGTTCAAGTCAGGCCCAGACTAGAATCAAGGGAGAAATTTCTGAGATTGAGATTTTTTTAATTAGTGGTTGGACCTGAAAAAAAAAAAATCAAATTCCTCTGATTCCTCCAAGATATCTATATTCCTCTCTTGTTAAAGGTTAAGAAAGACTACTACTGAGCTTGGAAATTAGCCTTAAATCACTAATTTAAATATTCCCTGCCCCATTTCATCTGAATTCAGGTTCAATCTAAACCAATCTGAAGAGATTACCAGAGAGGCACAGACATTCCTTTGAATGAGTGCCTGAGTGTGTTAATACAGTCTGCCAAACAGCTTTCATTCCTTACGGGTCCAGTCGAGCTTACCTTCACTCAGAGATTCTGTAGGCTGCCTGATCTGAAAAATGTCTGTAGTTAGTGGACTGGAGGAAAGGGAGGGTGGGAGAGATGCTTAAACAAAACAAACAAACAGAAACAACTGCTTTCCTAAGGCAGAAACCTTTCCAGATCAAATCACAGCCCCAGACACACTCCTGGCCTTTCCTCTTTCCTAGGCCAACCTTCACAGGCTCACCAAGTTACTCAAGTGAGTACTACAGGAGGGTTCTCTGGGGAATGAGGGTCCTTCCTGTGTGATCTTGTACTTCCAACATCTTACTCAATGCAAGGCTCATAGTACAAATGGTTATTAAATGGACACGGGGGGGGGGGTGGAGAGGGACAAAGGGGTTGAGAAAAAGTCTCATAGCACTTGAAAAAGTTTGTTAAGAAAATTCCTTCCGTGCCCCCATGCACCCTCCCCCGCAAAAAACTCAAGAAAGGCTGCAAAGCTGAGGATGTAGCTCAGTGGGTAGAGCCCTGTTTATTCCATCTAAGACCCAGAGTCTGAACCTCAGCACTCCTAGCTCTGTACAAAAGAACTAACTACAAAATATCACTGCCAAAGACCCTCATCCTAAGAGGCTGTCTCTCGGTCAGCGTGCCCACAAGCTAGCAAGCCTGTCAAGCAAGGCTCGCTCTTCTGCTCTGGACCACTTTCTACCGTACCTCATCTCTCATCTCAAAGGTTCTTCTTGCCAAAGCCCTGAAACAAGTTTGTGGAGTGTGTTTCTAAACTATGTCCACATTCTTCATGAAGCAGTATGGAAGAAAATGCCAGAAGCCTTTTTTTCCCTTCTCAGTCCTATCCTGGGAAGGAGGAACTAAGAAACACCAGGCAATTAATTCATTTCTCAGTTAGCCACCCTCTGGCACAGACTGGCGTCCTATCTCCAGCCTCTTATGTCTTAAAGCAAGGCTTCTTCGAAACGCAAAATAATAATAATAATAAATAAATAATAATAAAAAATACGAAGGAAAAACAGAAGCACTTGGTCATCACTATGCTTGGCTAGCCCCCACCCCTGGACCACCGGCAGAGCGGCCACAAGCAGGGGGTGGATGACCCGAGGGAGGGGAGTGGGGTGGGATGCTCAGACGTGGAAGAGAGTGAACACTTTTCCTGCAAGGCTAACTCATCCGCTAGCCCAGACCGGGAAGCATGACAGAAGGGAGAGTAGCCCGGTGCTTTCCCGTCCCTACCTTCCCCGACTCCCCGAGCTCCATGGCTTGGCTCTGGTGGCCGTGCAGACCCCCTCCCTCCGAGCCTGTTCCAAGTGTACTGCGGCCCACTCCGGGCTTGGCTCTCGGAGCCAAGACACGAGGCAGCAAACTCCTACAGCAGGAGGCAGTAGCACAGTAGTTGGCTCTGGTAGTGGTGAGCTGGAATAGTGTCGTACTAGCGCAGCCTTTTACAGCTGCCGCTTCGTGGAGGCAGAGAGGCTCACGGGAAATGTAGTCCAGCCTGGAAGTCCTGCTAGAACTTTTTTTTGTTTTTTTTTTTTTTTTTTGTTTGTTTGTTTGGGTTTTTTTTTGTTTTGGTTTTTCGAGACAGGGTATCTCTGTATATCCCTGGCTGTCCTGGAACTCACTTTGTAGACCAGGCTGGCCTCGAACTCAGAAATCCGCCTGCCTCTGCCTCCCAATTGCTGGGATTAAAGGCATGCTCCAGAATTTATGGTCAGCTCCAGCCTGCACACCTCCTCAGGTCAACAAGGTTAATCAAGAAGAACAATATTTTTTCCGTATATATCTTTCTTTGTTTCTTAAATACAAAATAAAACCGAACAACAAAAACATAACATGTCATCTGTTAGCCCAGGCTGGCCTGAAATTCTTTATTCTCCTGCCTAGTCTCTTCAGTGCTGCTGATTACAGGCTGGTTGAGGGGGCAGGGAGTGGAGGTACACATCTGAGCCTCTGTAGCTGTTCTTTGCTACTTTGTGCATTCTTCTTTTTCCCACTATTTTATCACCTTCAGTTTCACCCCCCTAACATTAGATAGGTGGAAAAAAATAGAGGGGAGAGACAGATCCTTGAATCTAATTTCTTTCTTCTGGTTTCTTCTTTGAGCACAACTTCTAACAAACCACAACCAACACACACACACACACACACACACACACCCCGCAAAGGCCACCAACCAACCTTTCAGGCCTCTAGGATTTCTACACCCTCTGAGACGGTCCCAGAATTCTAAAAGTCGCACAAATGCAGAAACTATCTGCAGCTGGCAAAACCACGACTCTGAGAGAGCACCAAGCAAAACCCAGCCTCTGTGGACAGTCTAAAGCAGTCTCTTATCCCCACATCTGGGATTAAAACGAAAACACATTCTTACAATATTTCTGTGTTTTTTAAAAATCCAAAATTTCAAATTTGTCCTTATAGGGATTCCTAAAGGATAAATGATAAATCATTCTACACACCCTATACTTTAAATTTTGAGACAGGGTCTCTCACTGAGCCTAAGTGCTGTTGATTACAAGCTTGGCCATCATGCTGGGTTTACTCTGTGTGTGTGTGTGTGTGTGTGTGTGTGTGTGTGTGTGTGTGTGTGTGTTACACAAATGTGCAGGTATATCTCTTTATAGGCTGTCTTTTTTTTTAAGATTTATTTATTTTATATATGTGAGTACACTGTTGCTGTCTTCAGACTCACCAGAAAAGGGCACTGGATCCCATTACAGATGGTTGTGAGCCACCATGTGGTTGCTGGGAATTGAACTCAGGACCTCTAGAAAAGCAGTCAGTGCTCTTAATGGCTGAGCCATCGCTCCAGCCCTATAGGCTGTCTTTATACAGCCTATATCTTAGATTTTGAGACAGAGTCTGTGATAGCTTGAATATGCTTAGCCCAGGAGTAGCAATATTAGGAGGTATGGCCTTGTTGGAGTAGGTGTAGCCTTGTTGGAGGAAGTGTGTCACTGTGGGGGTGGGCAATGAGACCCTCCTCCTAACCACATAAGAGCCAGTCTTCTTCTAGTGGCCTTCAGATGAAGATGTAGAACTCTCAGCTCCTCCTGCACCATGCCTGCCTGGATGCTGCCATGTATAACAGACTGAACCTCTGAATCTATAAGCCGGCCCCAATTAAATGCTGTCCTTAAAAGAGTTGTCTTGGTCATGGTGTGTGTTCACAGCAATAAAACCCCAACTAAACAGGGTTTCTCACTAAACCTGGAGCTGGCTTTTCTGCAAGACTGACTGACTGACCATCAATAGATACATACTATCTATGTACTTCCAGTGCTGGGGCTTTGAGTGAGGACTGTCCAGCCTACCTTCTATATAGGTTCTGGGGATATAAAAGATATAGCAGCCGGGCGTGGTGGCGCACGCCTTTAATCCCAGCACTCGGGAGGCAGAGGCAGGCAGATTTCTGAGTTCGAGGCCAGCCTGGTCTACAAAGGGAGTTCCAGGACAGCCAGGGCTATACAGAGAAACCCTGTCTCGAGAAACCAAAAAAAAAAAAAAAAAAAGAAGAAGAAGATATAAAAGCCCACACAAGGACTTGTGCAAAAATGTTCATAATAACTTTATGCATAACAGAAAAAGTAGCAACAACAGGAATGTCTACCAACTGACAAATAGATAGGCAAGCCATAAGGAATATCGATCAAGGAGCAGATCACAGGCATTTTGTGGATGATCCGTGCAATGGTTACTAATTATCAGTAAAAGGGAGTGAACCACTGTTACGCGTTCTAATGTCCGTGAACCTAGGAATTGTCAGGTTAGCTGAAAGAGGCCAGGCCTTTACAAAAACAGAAGGGACAATTCTGTAGAGAGGAAAAGGAGATTAGTGCTTGCCCTGGGGCTAGAAGTAGGAGAGGCTGATTGTCAGTGGGCAGGAAATAATGGAAATGTTCTAAACCTGGATGGAGGTGATGTTTATATAACTCTAATTACTTCCTTCTAAAGTCTTTAAAGTTTAAAGTTAAATTGTAAGAATTTTAGGCTGGGTGTGGAGCCTCACACCAGAGATCACGTGCCCAGATGCAGAGGAGGTGGCTTTCTGATGAGTTTAAGGCCATCCTGGTCTATGTAGTGAGTTCCAGGCCAACCAGGGTTACACAGGGAGACCATGTCTTAAAAGTTACACACTTGTGTACACATACTCACACACACACACACACACAAACACTCACACAAACACACACAGGGGCACAGGTGGAGTTTCTTTTCCATATAAATTATGGTTCAGTAAAACTGCTATCAGGAGGATAGTTTGAATGTTCCAGAATTCTGTGTTGTGAAGTGGTTTGAAGTATATGACCAGGGACACTCACATCTAACACAGGAGCTCTTCAGACTTTAGAGTCAACCCCGTCCTACTACAGCTGAAGAAACTGGGACAGAGACGGAGAGTAATTTGAGCACCGTGATGAATGTATGATTGGCCCATCCGAGCTGCTGCTCAAGACCAGACTGAACTCTCCCTCCAGTCCCCTGATAGAGACCACACAATCGTTTGTCAGCACTAGTTGCCAGCATTACTTTATTTGGAATGTGCTAATGCCAGGGCATGGTTCACAGACCAGAGGCGGAGAACTGGGCACTGAAGGAAGTGGGGAGCGCCACCAAGCCCTGTGGTCACAAGGCAGACAACAGCCTGTCAGTGCTTTGAGAAATCACCACCTGCAGACAAAATTTTGAGATGGGGCAGTGAGAGGCAGCACAGTCAAATGAGACAAGCTGGGGCAAGGGAATGGCAGTGGAGGATGAGATAGAGCTTCTGAAAGGAAGGAAGTGCAACCAGCTCTAGCCCCCACCTAGGGTGTGTCATTGTCTTTTCTCTGCATCTTCCCCACACTTGGCAACATGGTGTGACTTCAGTTAGTACACATCAAATCTGTAACTTAACCTGCCAGGTATTTCACATGCAGGCCCTTCCAGAGTCCTCCCTGCAAGCCCGTGTAGCTGTCCCATGTAAGGGATGGCATTATGGGTACTGACCTCAGTGAACCAAGTCTATGTATAATTGGAGAGGAAATAAGCAGAATGTTGAGGGGAAATGATCAGAGTGGACTAGCAAAATCCAAGGGAGAGTAGGACCGTTCGCTGTGCATGTTCCTAAGGCCTCCTTAAGGAGAACTACGGCCTCGGCCTCGGCTGGTCCTGTGGAGCCCTGCCGACCAGGAGCCCTGCCCTCTCCTCCCAGGCTACCCACCCTGACAGGCACTGCACTGGCAGCTGTGAATCACTGGCAACACCACTGGCTCTGTGTGGCCATCAGGGCAAAGGAGGTTCAGGATCCGTACAGGGCTGTCGGGATCCAGTCTGTAGCTACAGCAGTCGCACTGGCTCTGCAGGTAGGGTTCCTGGGCAAGAGAAGCTGGTTTAGTGTGTAGGGAACCAAATGGAGTTTTCCTCCTTTCCCCTGGCCTTTCCCTTCCAGAGGAAAGGCCAAATTCCAATGGTCCCGGACTCCCAAGGTAGCTTGGCCTCCCAAGCTCCCTTCCTCAAGAAGTCTATTTTCTTCACTCCACCCCAGCACACGTGAACACCCAGTGAACGGATGCATCCGGGTAAGGGTGTGGCTTCTGCCCTCAGGGTGTCTAGATGGAAACAGGCTAATCATGTGTGAAACTACTAACAAACCCTAAGTGTGTGTACCCCTGGGTGTGGTGGCGCACGCCTTTAATCCCAGCACTCGGGAAGCAGAGGCAGGCAGATTTCTAAGTTCGAGGCCAGCCTGGTCTACAGAGTGAGTTCCAGGACAGCCGGGACTACACAGAGAAACCCTGTCTCGAAAAACCCTAAGTGCACAGTTGGGATCCTAAGCACAGTGGGCTGCCCTTCCAGAGCAGACCCTCCCGCCCAACAAAATGGTGACTTAAGTTTACCTGTAATCTTTGTATAGCTAATAACTCAGACATCCATACAGTATCAAGTTCATGGCAAAGGTTATTATCTCCTAACCAACTGTTCTTTTTTTCTTTCTTTACTCTGCCTTTTAAAAGTTCCAGATGTATTTGGAGAAAGCATCCCCAGGAGGACAGGGTCATTCAGGCCAGCAGCAGCACAGCGCAGGCTGAGGGGCCGCATCTGGGAACCATTGTTCTCCAGCACTAGCTAACCCAGCTTGGTGGAAGCCAAAGGGAATGGACTTAAGGAAGGATGTGAGGTCCTGCGAGTCGGGATCTGGCCTCCATTCAAAGGGATGCCAGTGGCCCAAGTTACAGCTTTCCAGGTTGGAAGCTGAGGAAGCCAGGGTGTGAAGCTGTGTCCAAGGGGAGCAAGCAGAGAGAACTGGATGCTGGGCCTGCTCAGATGTAGACATGACAAGGAAAGCCCAGGAGGATCTATCTATAAAAGGCCAACTCTGGATACCCTCCTGCAGTGAGCATGATGGGTCTGGCCTGAGCCACTTTCCCTCCTTTCTTTGTGGGCATCTCGGCTTATCTGCTTAGATGGACACAGTATGGCTGAGAGACGTACTCAGGGGATGTGTGTATACCACTACCTCGGAGAAGGGCTCTGACACTCCGTAGTCCCAGTTCTGTCAGCTCTATGGAAATGGACGATGTTCCTCATAGTCTCTGGGTTTTTTTCCCCAGGTCCTCAGATAGTGTCAAGCACCCCAGAGTCACTGGCCGACCTACCTCATGGAACGTTACGACAGCCCCCAGCTCACCTCAGTCATGACATCGGTGCTGGACCTGCAGTGTCCACTGCAGTAGCTTACTTCTATCTGATCCAGGTGGCAGGGACCCTTGGTGAGGTTTCTGAGTTCTGTGAGGTACCTGCAGGAGACTGGCTCCTCCTCTGGAGGTGAGGGAGTAGCACAAAGACAGAGGAAGAAGCTATACTGAGGTGGGAAGGGGTAGTGAGGGGGAAGGGGGAGTGAGGGGGAAAGGGGATGGGGTGGGGAACTTTAGGGCAGAGCCTGGAATGAAGGAGCAACTATGATCCCCATGCAGGCAAGCCTGGGGAAGGTAGGAACAAAGCAAGCTGGGCATAAGATTGTGAGGCAGAAAGATGCAGACCAGGGAAAGGTGTTATACAGGATCCCCCACCCTCTGTACTCAGAGTACCTTGCTGACAAACCGGGCAACAACTCCCTGGCTCCTGCACAATCACTTCGCCCTACAGAAAGCCACACCACACAGGAGGACATACTGTCACACCACAGTGCCTGCCCAGAGACCCCAGGATCAACCACATATGGGAGGTACTAGGGGACTGCCAAGAGGGCTACAGGGCCAAGAGTACCTGAGCACAGCTGAGCTCTGGGCAGTGGCGAGTACAAACGCTCTTCCCATGGAGACAGCGGCAGCTCTCGCAGGCCTCCTGCCATTCAGATCCAGGCTACAGGAGAGGAGATGATCTGGTTGGTCGCTCTCAGATTTTCTTTTCTCTTTTTAAAGATGTTATTCTTATTTTTAAACTCATGTGTGTGTGTGTGAGTGTGTGTGTGCGCATGTGCTTGTGGAGACCAGAAGAGGGCTCAGATCCCCTGGAGCTGAAGTTATAAATGGTTGTGAGCCATCAGATGTGGGTGCTGGGAACTAAACTAAGATCCTCTGCAAGAGCAATATTAATCCTTGTGCTGTCTCTCCACCCCCACCCCAACCCCAACCCCTAGGGTTTCCATGGAAACATCTCAGTTCTAAATCCACCCTGGGAGTTTCAGCCAGAGCAGTGGCCCAGGACTGGAGTCTGGCTAGGAGCCAGGGGGAATTTCAATCTAGGACCAGCTGGGTCCTGAAAAGGCAAAGCCTGCCTGCCTCTGCAGGACCAGGAATAAGGAGTCAAAAGAGGTATGATCAGTAGATGGGGAGTCCTTGGACAAGGATAGCTGCCGTTGTCTCACCAAATGGGGACTCCCGTGGTGCCAACATTCACAGTGGTCTTCGGGAACACAGAGACCTGTCTGGCTGCGCAAGTGGCCCAGCTGACACACACAGCCTGGAGCCTGTGCCTCAGTGCAATTGCTCCAAGCCTGTGTCATGTTCGTTTCCGGGCATGTCTTCTCACAAGGCCCCAGCTCCCCATGCTGCCATATTTCCCCAGGAGGGCACTCTGCAGGAAGACCAGCCACTTGCTGTCTGTCAGCTCTGGATCCAACCTAGCTCTCCCGCCCCACTAGACAAGCCTTGGGTACTTGACCTGACTTCTTCCTTTGCCGCCTCCTGGCTCCAGCTGCCGTCTACCAGCTATGCCTCTCCCTCTGACCCATTCATCAAACACTGGGTACAGACAGTCCTCACTCTACCCACCACTTCTGCCCACCTCACCTCTGCGCTTCCAGGACCCTGCCACAGCCAAAGGGTGCTGCCTGCTGGCTAGAAACTCAGAGACAGTCTCCTGTCTATACTTGTTCTGGTGGGTCGCCCGCCTTCACTCAGCAGCCAGGATTGGTGCTTCGGAACTTGCAAAACCTATGTCTGAATCTACAGATCCCCGAGTGGCAAAGGTGGGCAGCAGCAGAAGTTGAATGCTGAGGGTCTGGGGTTTTCCAAGCCAGACACCTCCTTTCTGCTCATCCCCCTGGACTTCAACAGGAAGCACCATTTAATTCCTAGCTTCACTCATGTAGCCTGGCTCAGTGTGCATGTACTGTATTGGCAAATACCACCATCAGTAGAAAAGACACACAGGATGCTCTGGGATTATGGAGTAGGGCGTGCTAGGGCTCAGGGCAGGGAAGCGGTCCATTTCCCAAAGCGAGTAGCTTAGCCTGGGTTGTAGATGGGGCCCTCTTTCCCTGAGCAGAGTCTTGGCTTGGGAGGGGTAAGGATAGCCACGTCTCACCCTGACAGTCCTTAAGGGAGCAGATGAAGGCTCCACCTTCACAGGTGCTAAGGAGACAGAAGCAACTGCTCAGAGAGGCCCCTTGTCCCTCCTCCCCACCCCATTTTCAACAACCCTGCCCTCCACCCAGGCTCCAGGACCTCACCAGTGTGTGCAGTTCCTGGTGAGCACAGTCCCTGAGGGCAGCTCCCGGGCCTGCTCTTCCAAGGGTAAGGTGAGGCCCCAGGGTAGGGAATGCTGGGTGCAGGGACAGGCCTCAGGGGGAATGCACGTGCTGTTGTGTAGCAGCTGAGGCAGAGAGGTTCAGTTACACTTGGATCTGGCCCCATGTCTCCCCAACTACATCTCCCTCCACCCCCCAACCCCACACCCCCTACAGAAACCAGAACTCAGAGGCCAGACTCACCTGTCCCCCAGGGCAGCCACAGCCAAGCTGGCAGGGTTCCCGTACACAGGTGGTGCCAGGCCACAAGTGGGAGCAGGATCTTGGGCACATAGTGGCACAGGTACTGAGCACCTGCCCAGGTGGGCACTCTGAGAAACACACATTCGCAGTGAGAAAGGTACTTGCAGGTTACAGAGGGTCTATTCTACCCACTGCAAGGACCAGCAAAGATAGAAGACTGTGTAAATGAATTATCCTTAACATAAATATAAAGGATGAATTAATAAAGAAGCTATTTTTCTTTACCTTATGCTATTCCCCAATCATCACACAAAAGAAATAAGATTTATTCAAAACTGCACCTCAATAGCCAAGCAATTAAATGATCTACCTTGATCTCCTGCACTAATCTGGCTCCCTCCCAGGCCCATCCCATGGCACTTGCATAGTATTATTGATCTGACCCTTTGAACTCCTTCTTCATGGTTCCAGTTCTTCTCATCCTCTTGCTTCGCCCCATCTCCCTCTCTCTCTTTCCTCTGCTGATGGACATCCCTATTCACTATTCTGCCCAGCCATTGGGTGATCAGCAGTTATTGACAAGGCAGAGAATACGTGGCAAGGACGGTTTACGCGAATTTGAGAGAGGAGATTCTTGGTATAAGCATTACAATGTCATGTCGATTGAAACAAGATATGAAGGCAGAGAAATCAGCACGTGAGTAGCCCAAGGGTAAACTTTACCCAGGGTACAAAACATTCTTCCTACAGGGCTGTACTCTGCAGTACCACCCCAGACCCAGGCACTCACCAGGGCAGGTTTGCAGGTTACACTCTTGCCATTGCTGCAGATCCAGAGCCTGGCATGGTTCACGATTAGGATGCTCCTCACAACTCCTGTGGCGCACCATGGTGCCCCCACCACAGACAGCTGAGCACTCGCTCCAGGCTGACCAAGGTCCCAGGACTGGACACTCAAGGTCTGGACACATCAGGGTCCCATTGATGCATGTGCTGTGGACAATGTGCACACCCAATGGCTCAGGCAAACCCAAGTTGTGACAAACAGCTTTCATTCCCCAGCATTGCCCATGGCCTTGACCCATGTTACCCATCCAGAGCCCTTATAGCCTGGCTTGGCAGCATGGCAGCATACCAATTATGGCAGTCCAGCTGGACCACCTGTGTGGGGTCCAGCTCCCACGAGGCATTGGCACTGGGCAGGCCACAGCGGCAAGAGGAGATGGGCACACAGTGTCCATCCTGCACCAGCTGACCGGGGGGACATCGGCAGCCTGCGAGAGGCAAGTGAGATTCACTGCTTTAAAAAGACGTGAAAGTGTGGAAGGGCGATTTATTGTTAAGGAGGAAAGGGGTCAGGAGAAAAGCTGGAAGAATGAAGAAAAGGAATGGGAAGGAAAGGGAGAAGGACAGTGTGCGCATTACGAAGATGTGACCCATTATCTTGTACAAAATTAATACATGCTAATAAAAAGGTTTCAAAATTCTGCATTTGGGCAAGGTTTACATAATGGGTCTCTTCAGCAGCTAGACTGGATCCAAAGCTCCTCTCACCCTCTGGCCATGCGTGGGAGACCCCTATGTGCTCCCCTTTACAGCACATTGTTTTGAGACAGGATTTTGCTATGTAACCTAGGCTGGTCTTAAATTCAAAATGTATCCCAGGCTCAAACTCATAGTAATCTTCATGCCCCAAGCTCTCAAATGACACACCTTTACAGATGTGTGTCACCACAGCTGGCAACCCAGCAGGCTTTGATGCAGCCACTAGGAGGAACTCAGAGTGGTTGCTAGAAGTGACTAGAGGATTTACTTTCTTGCCCTGTGGTAATCAATAGCCTGAACTTTTCCTTACCCTACCCATGCTACTATGGTGAACAGATTCTGGGCAACCCAGATTCCCCAGGCCAGATACCTGGGCTGCAGGGTCCCTGTAGACACTGAACACCATCCCAGAGGTCAGCACAGCTGCGAGGGCACTGGTTGGCACAGTCAAGGGTAAACACCGTGTCCCTGGTCTCACAGCTCTCTCCTGCAGTCCAGAAGTAAAAGTGTGAACTGGGGACACTCTTAAAGCAGCAGACCCTCTCTTCCACTCTTAAACCACCAAGGCAGAGGCACCAATCCCCCTCAGGAGCCATTTCCAACGTTCCCGTCTCCATATCCTTGGGGTGCTGGGATACTGGTTACCTGGGCAAGATCCCATATTGCAGCTTTCTGTTTGAGCCCACGGTCCAGGGCATTCTCCCGCAAAGGTGTCTCTTGCCACTCTCCAGCGAAGCTTGAATCCT
This sequence comes from Mus minutoides, assembly GCA_902729485.2. Classification (NCBI taxonomy): domain Eukaryota; kingdom Metazoa; phylum Chordata; class Mammalia; order Rodentia; family Muridae; genus Mus; species Mus minutoides. The sequence continues at coordinate 246,365 of LR750053.1, forward strand.
CCATTGCAGGGCACTTGGCAGGGGCTCCAGGGTCCCCAAGGTCCCCATTGGCACGTGTCTGGGAAGGAAAAATTAAAATGGAAATCAGTGACCCGGGGCCTCACCTACCTCAGGTGTTCACTGCAGGTGTTGTCTCCTCCCCCTAGAAAAATGCCCCAAGGCCCTTCACAGCCCTTTTTTTGTTTCCCCAACTACTACTCCACCAAGTCTCACATCCAGCAGGCCCTGGAGGCAAGCAAGCAGGAGGCTTAGCGGGTGGTCTCACTCCGGAACAATGAAATGAACCTGTTACTAACCCCATCAGGACGACCCCCTGCTGCTAGCAGGCCAAACCCATCCTGCTGGTTTGCATCCCTCTTTTACCATTGCAGGCTCCAGGGTCAGGGCAGAGGCGTTGCTGGCTGAGAGGCACAGTACAAAGAGCAGGATCTCCTGCCCAGGGCCTCCCTGTCTCAGGGTCCAAGCAGAGGCGGTGCCGGTGCTGCTCTGAAGCCAGCAGAGTGACTGAGGGTGGAGGGAGGCCTGATGTGTTCAGAGGCCAGTGCCCCTCCAGGGCGGTCCTGGAGGTAGGGGCTAGGGCACTTGGAGGCAGGCAGGGCCCACAAGGTGACCACTCTGACCATTCACTCAGAGGCAGAAGACCTAGAAGGGCAAAGGGTTTGTGCTGATCTCAGGAAATTTTCAACCCAGAAAGCCCAGGGGCAGACAGGAAGCGCTCAGGGTCACCAATCAATAGGAAAGACTAAGAAAGTTGTTTGGGCAGGACAGGTTATTATTTGTCTAGGACTGTCCTGGCCTTAGCAACCGCAAGCTCCATGTCCTGAAGTCCCCCAGCCCTGGGCTAACAGGAACAGGTCTCCTAAGGCCAGGATTACCTTCGCACCCTTGGCTGGAACATTGCAGCTCTCCCCTCCGGCAGATGCTATAGGAGGAACAATCAGTATGAGCTTTTGGAAATAGGGATCTGCTGAGCCATGTCTGGCTCATCAGCCTGAGAGCTGGGTGCTCTGGTGTAAGATGAAAGAGCTTTAAAGTCGGGCATCTCAGGTCACTTGCTCTCAAGTTGGCTTCTGTGGGTTGGGGCGCCCTTGCCCCCCACTTCTGCCCCTCTTTCCCCTGTTACTCACCACTCCTTACAGCCCAGCTGCAAACGATCCCCAGGGGCCAGGGTTACCCTAGCTCCCGCTCCTGAGGTATGCCAGCAGTTACACTGCTCTGGGAGAATACAGCCTCCAGCCTGCTCCAGCAGGCCCTGTGCAGAAGGAAAAATCAGCACAGCTTGGGACCACTGTCACCTATATGCCCTGTACCATGTTGGCTTCTTGCAGTGCACATGTGTGTGGTGACAAGGTGGGGAGATGATCCCATCATAGAAGCAATGTGCTCCCTACGGGAAGACACCGTAGAGACTTAGAGAGGGGAGCAGGGAGGGGAGGCTGTGGGGAGCGGGGGTGTTGGGCAGAACACTCCCTTCTTGAATGTCTCACCATCTTCTGGAACTTACCTTGGGGCAGTAGCAGCCAGGCTGGCAAGGTGGTAGGTCCTGGCAGAGCCGATGGTTCAGATGTGTGGCACAGAGCCCAGCACAGGGGGAGCCACAAGACTGGAACTCAAAGGGAGGTGGGCAGCTGTCCTCTGGAGGGAGAGGGAGGAATGGCGGTAGAGAGACAGCCCACAAAACAGAGCAGATGCAACATGATCCTGGTGACACCTTTGAGAGGTGATAGACACTACAAGGCTGGCTTCAAGGCTATTGTCCCCGACTTCCCCTGCATAGCTCATGTGCCCCAGGAAGGATTAGGATGGTTGGGCCCCAAGATTCAGGATGCCACAAGGAGGAAGGACTGCGGGAGTCAGAATTATGGTGGCTACTCCAGGGACTGGAGGGTGGGACACAAAGGGACAAGATGAGGGACAGCTTCAACAGAAGCCAGATGGGATAACCTGCCTCTAAGGGGTTAAAACAAGGTGATAAAAGCACAGCTGTCAAGTAGGAAATCACAGTGAGGAAGGTGGCTGGCAGGTGGGACAGAGCAAGCATGACTGTGTTCTCAGGGCAAGGGTCAGGGCAAACCCTCGGCATTTGTACTGAGCCTCTTCCCACTCGGCTCCTGGACCTCTCATTCCCGGGCCTTACCTGAGCAGTTGCCAACAGTGCAAGGCCGGAAGTGACCATCCAGACGGGTACAAGGGGTGCCCTCTCCAGCCTGGCCAGGTGCTGGCATCTGATGTCGGTAACGCTGCTGCACCAAGACCTTACAGGAGCAGTGTGTCCAGCTGCTCCAGTCGCCCCACATGCAGTCCTCTAGAGATGGGCAGGGATGGAAGCTGGGGGTCCCATATCGTCCCCTGTGCCCACACCCCTTCCTTCCTTAGCTGGAACCGGGAAAGAGGAAGTCACATCTGAAAGGCCCTGCTGGGTAGGCTAAGGCAAAGGGCTCTGAAGGGAACGAAGTAAGTTGTTGTGGAGTAGATATAGGAACATTTCAGAGAGATAATCTGGCGTGGGCAAACCTTTATTCCCTGAATTTTCCAAGGAAGAAAAGCAGAGGAACAACTCACCCTGGCAGGGCCCTGGGTAGCAGGCCTGGTTGTCCAGACCTAAGAATGTGTCATTACACTTGGAGTCCTCTTTGGCCAGTAGACAGGGACAGGATCCAGAGCGGGAGGCCAGACCTGTGCCACAGCTGCGGGAACAGGGTCCCCATGGTCCCCAGGAGCAGCTTTCTAGCAGCTGCAGGCACAGCTGCTGCCCACAGGGCTGGGTCTGAGTGTCTGGGCCTTCGCAAGATAGGCTCCCATGCCGAGGGGCCGACACCATGCAGGATCGAGTGCGGACCTGACTTCCCCCTCCGCAAGAGACAGAGCAGTAGGACCAGGAGGACCACAATGTCCAGCCTCCGAGCACTGTAAGAAGGCAAGGAGAGGTGAGAGTAGTGAGGTGGGGCGTAGTGAGGACTCGGATCCTTGTAGCACAGATGGTAGCACTGGTAAAGGGGGTTGGGGGGAGGACATAGAAGAGATGAGCAACAAGACATAAGGGGACAGGATGAAACCCAAACCTGAACAGTCAGTGTCTTTGCAGATCACTCCCTCTGGGGTGCAGGAGCTAGAAAAGAACCTGGATTCAGGGTCTTGCTGTCCAGAGGACAGTGGGTCACCCTTTCCTGGACCGTGCTTACCACTGCTGGCATTCTCCATGCAACCAGTTGTCCCCCAGGTCATAGAGGTGGGCTTCATGTAGGCACAGGGGTGGGCAGGGGACCTCAGGGCAAGGCTGGCTCTGTGACTGCTCCTTCTGACACTCCAGGGCCCATGAGCCTGATGTGGAGGACCTGGGCAGGGATGGGGTGGCAGACAATGCATGCCCTACATAATCCTCTGGCTTCAGGGTGAGCATGAGGGTGGCTAAGAAAAGGCCTAGGAGACCAGCACAAACTGGGCCAGAACACAGGATGGGGCAAAGTCACTGATGAAACCCGGAAGCACCCAGAATTCTGCCAGAGAGGACATGCCAGGCAGAAGACCCTTGTCACCCAGGCTCATACCTAAAGCGACTCTGTTGCCCTTGAGGTCCACAGGAGTGACTGCAGGAACTCCAGGCAGACCAGGGACTCCAGGCACAGTGGGCAGGAGGTGGGCAGGGCTGAGCAGTGCAGGAGAGTCGCCCAGCCTGACAGGAACAGTTGTTGCAGGCATCCTGATGCCGGCTCCCTGGGGCCCAGCTGCGGCCCTGGGCATCTGTGCATTCACAGTGCCCAACTGGCACACAGCCTCCATCCTGCTCCAGAAACCCTGTGGGGAGGTAGCAGATGGACCATACCTGCCTTCTCACTGAGGTGCCAGAAAGAACTCTAGCATGTTACCTTCAGAGCAGCGACAACCCAACTGGCAGGCCTGGTCCTCCCGACACATGCCTCCCTCCTGCAGGTCTGAGCAGCTGTAGGGGCAGTGGTTGGCACAGCTCACCATCTCCATGCCCGCTGGGCAGCCTTCTTCTGTAGGGGACAAACCCAGTCAGTGTCAAGCTCCCTGCTGTGGTTTGAATAGGAATACCCCCCTAGACTCATGTGTTTGAAAGCTTGGCCCATGGAGAGTGACAATATTAGGAAGTGTGGCCTTGGTGAAGTAGGTTTGGCCTTGTTGGAGGAGATGCGTCACTGTGGGGGTGGGCTTTGAGGTCTCCTATGCTCATCTCCACCCAGTGTTGAATCTAGTCCCCTTCTGCTGCCTGTGGATTAAGATGTAGAACTCTCAGCTCCTCTGGCACCAAGTCTGCCTGTAGCTGCCATGTTTCCCACCGTGATGATAATGGATTAAACCGCTAAAATTGTAAGCCAGTCCCAATTAAATGGTTTCCTGTATAAGAGTAGCTGTGGTCATGGGGGTCTCTTCACAACAATAAAACCCAAACTAAGATAACCCCTCTCTCTTTCCTATCAGGACTCCCAGAGGCTCCAGGATCCATCCTCCCTGCCTGTCCCCCCACATTGGTATGAACTGAAATCTTAGGGGCTTGGCAGAGCCCTGGAGTTGTTTTTCTAAGTGCACAGTAAGTTCTCAGAACCTACTGTTCTAGCCGGTCATTCACTACATCTGTACATCTCAGAAGCTAACATTCTCACCTAATTGTTCATGGCCCTGGTCTGAAGTATGAGGCAGGGTGCAGTATGAATGGGGATCTGCTGACAAATGGGTCTGGGAATGACTAAGTCCCCTCAGGGCAGGGAGCATTGGAAGGAAGGGTTGAAGCTTAAAAGGAGTGGGGGCGGGGAGAAAGGGATGGGAGGGCTCAAGTATAGTCTCTGGTTCAGTTTACCACATATACCCTTGATATCACACCTCAAGCTCTCAGAAACTTTGCCTGAGCTAAGTGGTTCTCCAGTAGTTAAGAGGGCAGACAGGCTGGGATGATGTCGTAGGGATGAGCCAGGTAGGTGATAGATCTTTGCATTCTGCCCTCAGCCACAAAGGACCCAGACCAGATACACATAGGATATCCCAGCTCGGTACCCAGATCCAGCCATCCCTCCCCTGAACATCTCTGTTTTCCTTAGTAGCCCACAAAATAACAGCCTGCTTCCTTCTCCATCCCATGGGTATAGTGGAAATGAAGTTAGAGGTGGGGGTGGAGTGAGCTTTGCGGAATTTAGCTCAGTAGGCAGGAAGTAGCTGTCACCACTGCAGTACCACAGGGCATTGGATTGCAGGGCCGGACATGGTGCCTCTCCCCAACACAGGATGCTCCCCCATTCTTGGGTGGTGGGCTTGAGCAGCTTCTGCTCCTCAGGGATCGACCTCCTCCACAGCTGCGATCACACCAGGACCAGGGACTCCAGTGGGACCAGCCCCCAGGCACTGGTGAAAGAGAATGGTTCTATCAGGGCTTAGCACAGGCAGAGGGTCCCACATGAGCCAGGAGATGACTGGCATGATCACGGAGGCTAATGCAAGGCATCAGAGCTTCTAGGGGGGCGGGGCGGGGCGGGGCGGGGGCAGAGCCTGAAAGCAGGCTTTGTCCTTAGCTCCCCTCACCTGGACAAGCACGAAGGTTGCAGAAGCGGCGCTCCTGGAACGCAGTCAGGATGTCAGGGCACCAGTGTCCACCAGGCCCAGGGGGGTGATATGCTCGTAGGCGTCGCTGCTGGCCCACACCACAGCTTCGGGAGCAAGTCTCCCATGGGGCCCAGGATGTCCAGAAACAGTTCCCTGACCCACAGCCAGGGCCAGGGCACAGAGGCAGCGCTGCATGATGAGAAAGGTCTGGAGCTAGCAAAACCTGTCCCAGGCTCTCCCCTCCCCCAGCTCAGTTCAGGTTTCTTCACCTGGGCCAGCTGTGATCTCATCCACACACTAAGGCTCCTGCTCTGTATCTGTATCTGTTTTGGCAACTGGATCTGTGTGTCTTGTTCTCATAGAGGGCAGAAATCCCTGACTCAGGGGCTGCTGAGGGATGGGGAACAACCCCACAGACAGTACACACACACACACACACACACACACACACACACACGGATGGACAGACAGACGGACAGACAGAGCCTGCTAGACTTGGCAGAGCTCAGCAGCTGCTAGGGCTAACAGGGTGAACAAGAAGCCTAGAGTTAGACACTGATCACTGATCTGAGATTAGATTAAATCGTTAGGTTGTTCTAGGGGATGGATGTTGAGCTCTAGGTGTGGGTTTAGATCAGCTGTTTGAAGGTTGTGATTGGGGCCTCAGAGCCATACCTGCACACGAGGGTAGGTTGCACGGACGTTCCTGTGAGGAGTCCCCTACTGTACAGTTAGCCAAACAGGGGCGTGTGCGGCTGCGCCACGCCTGGTGAGCAGGGTCTGTGCAACTGTGGGAACAGGGAGACCATGGAGACCACGGGCCCCAGCCACCTGTGGGAAGGAGGGGTCGAGGAAAGAGAAAGTATATTTCCAAGTAGTCAGCCAAGGTTCTCCAACCCTTCCAGGAAGTAGGATGGGGAGGGAGGAGGCCCAAAGACAGGCCATACTGTAGAGGTGCAGGGAGACTTGGGCTACCTGCAAGGCCTGTCACCGGCTCCACTGTGGACCCTGTAGTTCCTGTGTAAAAGGAAATCTTGCTCAGAACTGTTTCTGGGACTCCAATGCACCCTCCCAGCAGCACACAGAACACATGCTAAGATCTCCAGAAGTGTTGGTTGGAGACCCAAACAAAAGTTTAGAGCTATTGGACAAAAGGAAAGAAACTCCAGAGATACCAGCAGGATAAAGACAAGCTGAGCCATACCTGGCCAGACAGATTTCTGCCTAGCTCCTGCCTGTTTCCCTTACCAGGGCAATCGGGGCTGAAGCAGTATTCCAGGTCTTGAAGGGGCCCATGGCAGCTCAGTCCACCAGGCACAAGTGTGGGAAGCACACATTGGCGGGTTCGGGTGCGGGTACCCAGCCCGCCACAGGAACGGGAACAAAGGCTCCACATGCCCCAGGGACCAAAGTGGCCATGGACTCCGGAGCATTCCCCCATAGAGCAAGACAGCTTCCCATGAACACAGGAGCTGGGGACAGCACAAACATGGGGGACAGGACAAAGTGGCCAAGGAGGCCCAGCCAGGCTAGAGGACAGAGCTCAGGGCTCCCTGTCCTCACCCTCTAATCCCTCCTTTAGCCCCTCCCCCACATTTAGCCCAGTCCCCACCTTGCTGGCTCCCCTACCAGTTTCCACAGGCTGTTTGAAGCATCTGGCCTGGGAGCACCTCATCTCCAGGTCCAAGAAGCTCGCTGTCATCTCTCAGAAGGGTTGGATAGGATCTGAGGGCAGCGCTAGCCAACCCCAGCTCCTGCAACAGCATGACTGTCAACACACAGGGGCACTCCTGGGTGGGTGAACAGAAGGAGAGAGTGACATCTCCCAGGAGGCTTTCTCCTGGGCATCTGTGTACAGCTTCTGATGAGACTTGGAGAAAGAGAGGGAATGGAGGCAGGAGGGAGGACCTCGACCTCAGGAGACATTTCCCAGTACATATAGGACTGAGGGTCTATAGGCTGCGAGCCAGTCTAAGAGTCAGCCATTTTTCTCTACAGACAGCTAGAGCGACACAGGCAGACACTAGCAGAGGCTCCAAGACTCAGTGAGGCAGAAAGAATCCTGCCAGTCATCAGAGGACTCTGGCTGTGTCGGTGTGAAACCAACACTGGTGTTCAACGTCCTCCTGACCTTGGAGCAGCCCTTTCTCCATCAGTGTCATAATCTCTCAGTCAAGGAAATGGGGCCAGGAAACATCAGGATCTGGCTACCAGAGGCCACCAGGATTAGGTGTGGATTCCCAGAGCATCTATCTGTTGGACTCAACAGAACAGAGGGAGCACCTGCCTGCCTTCTGTCCCCACAGCTGGAGGCAGGGATCAGGGGTCAGGTAGGGTGAAGGTGTGGGGGGTCTTTCCCCCACAGTGACCTGGCAGGGAAGAGAGAGGCAGTGAAGACCCACAGCCCTGACACAAAGGGCAGGGATGCTGGTCCACGTGCCATGTGCAATTATGGGAGTCCAGCAGGAATGGTCTCTCAGGTTTGAGTGCTACTTAAGGTCCCATGACAAAGAGGACTGTCTAAGAGGCCACAGATACCTTGGGGGCAGGGAGCTGCCAGACGCCAGAGATAGTGGGCACAGCCTCGGGCTCCTGGCCAGCTGAGTTCTCACCTGGACACAGGCCACATGATGTTGAAAGGTGCCCTCTGGACAGTGACACCCCTCCTCACAGTGCTCAGAGAAGCAGGCCACCTGTCCGGTGACATGAGCACAGGAGAAGGGGCACCCCTCGCTGGGCTGGCATTCCCGGTATAGTCGGCCCGCTGGGCAGCCTGTCTCTGAGACAACACTGGAGTCAGTGCCCTGTCTGATCCCAGCCTCACTACCTACCTCTGTGCCTGAAAGTCATAGTGTCCACCCTCTTGGCAGTATCCCTTCCCCAGAGGCTCCCCCACGATCTGGCTGTCTCCTGCTTTACTTGCTCATAACAAACAAGAGAAGAGAATGATAGGGGACAGAAAGAAGACTCTACAGGCACTAAGAGTCAGGCTCAAGGGACCTGACAGGACTCAAGACTAAAAGATCATTGGGTAGAGGAAGTCTGGACTCACCTCTGCAGACATGGATGTGACAAATTCGGCTCTGCTGAGCCAGTCCAGGACAGGGGGGTCGGGCACATTGCCTGGACCGTAGCTGCTCCCCTCCCCCACAGGAAACACTGCATTTTTCCCAAGGCCCCCAGGAGCTCCATATCCCAGGACCAGGGCAGCTGGGCACCTCATGGCACTGCAGGACACCTGCCACACAGGTGCTAGGGACAAGAAAAGGGGTTTTAGCAACACAGCCTGGTCCACATCCCTGAAGGCACCATTGTCCGGCTCCATGGCTCACTCTCGACCCACTCACCAGTTGTCACAGGGCCCAGTCACTACCTCTCCAGGTTCTAGACTCTCCCAGGAGCTGAGTGTGGACCCTACTGACCGGCTCCGGTTCTCAGGGATCCCTGAAGGCCACAGGAGTAAGGGTGAAGACAGCACGACAGCCTCGTCTTGCCCCTCATACAACACCCCTACATTCTAGAACCCCTTCCAACATTGTCTATGTCCTGAAGGAAGGAGAGGCAAACTCTCTAACCTGGACTAGCTCAGGGTATGGGAAGTGTAGGGCTTCCAGTTCCCAGCCTATAGCCTGGGCCTGGGCCTGGGCCTGGGCCTCATGGGTAGAGATGCAGAACCAGGCAGAGTGATACTGAACTCAAAGGGCTGCTGGCAGAAGTGGGTGGGTGGCTGGGATGAGGGCAAGGAAGGTACTACTCACCCATGGCTCTAGGCTGGAAGTGGCAGTGACAGTCAGCTGGGAATACACAGAGCCCATCCTGAGAAAGCTGGCCTGGGGGACACCCACAGCCAGACTGGCAGCCTGCTGAGCCTGGCTGGCATGTACTGCCAAGGGACAGATCCTGGCAGGAATGAGGACACGGCTGCCCACAGGGTAAGAGATCCTGGCCCCCTCCACAGTCTAGGAAGAAAGTGAAAGAGTTAGTGTTAAGGAGCTATCCCAAGAGGTAAGAGCCTCTTACTATGCCTACACTGGCCCTGCCCTGACACCTCACCCAGAACCATGGGCAAGTACCTCGAGGCTGACCTTAGAACAGTTCTATGTATAGTGGTCAGAGAGAGAGGCTGCGTGTCTCTAGATCTATAAAGGACTCTTCCTTACCCCATCCCCAAAGCCTTCACCTGTACACAGGGTGGAGCTGTTCCGGCAAGGGCGACTCTGTTGATGGCCCCCAAGACAAGGCTTGCCTCCGTCCGAGGTGGGAGGATGGCTGCACACCCGGCTTCGGTAGGACTGCCCCAGGCATGTGTCACAGGAAGACCATGGCCCCCAAGGGCTCCAGGCTCCATCCACTGCACCAAGAAGACAGAATCATCTATCTTGGAAGACCCAGGAGGCCTTAGGTCATTAGAACATACATTTGGGGCTTCTGGGACAGGGTCACAAGCCTTGTAAAAATCACACCTGGGCATGTAGTGGGGTTAGGGCAGGCTTCCATTTGATGCTCTACTCCTGTTCCCCATGACTCCTCAGGGCATGGAGCACCCCCATGCTGGGGAGCAGGGCAGACACAGGCCCTGGAGCGGGTCCTTGTTTGGTCCCTGCAGGGCTGGGAGCACGCTGTCCACTCTGACCACGGACACCAGCCTCCAGACACTGTGAACGGTAGGGTAGGCATTGGATATAGTTGATATACACGTGAGATTCCTCTCCCCTACATGCCTACTCCCCTCTCCACCCTGCAAGCTAGTGAGTACCTTGGCAGGGCAGGTCTGTGCAGTTAAGCCTCCCCTCTGTGCAGGTGCTGGAAGAGCAGAGGCAGAGGAAAAGATGACAGTTCAGAATGGCCTTGGCCACCACGAGCTCATCTGGCTTCTGCTTCCTTCCTCTCCATCTTTGCACCTTCCTGGTGTAGTCTACTCCCTTCTTCCTTCCTAGTCTCTTAGGCTTCAGAAGCCTACCTGTCCTGTCAGCTGGCCTTCTGGGATAGCAACAACAGGTGTTCTGTATTTGGTAATGACTGTAGGTGACTTGCAGGTAAGTGAAGGCAGGCAGCAGGAATAAACACCCTGTCTGTTGCTTGTTCTCTCCTGCTCCTGCCTCAGTTTCCCCTCCTATTAGATGTGTGTCATGGGACCTGCTCTACATCTTCTCCAGGGGAGGGGGTATCTAGGGTACCACTGTCTGAGCCCCCAGGTCTTAGATGCACAGACGCCAGGCAAACCACTCTTGTCAGCATGCTGCCTCCTGGACCTGGAATCCAGCATGGCCTCTCACCAGTGGTTACAGCCATCCGGCCTCATCAGCCGAGTGCCTGCATGGTGGCGCTTTCCAGTCAGCAAGTCCAGGCAGCTGCAGTGACTGGGCTGCACGCAGATGGCCCCATCAGCACTCAGGACCTTGCCCAGGGGACAGTAGCAGCCTGGCTGGCAGTGCCACACACAGTGCTGGAGGGGTAGACAGAGAGCAAGGAGGAGTCAGCAGAAAACAGGCCTGCGGTAGGGAATTAGGAAGAATCCCTGACCAAGTTGGAAGGGTGGTGGGTTGGTGTGATGGTTAATCTTGATTGCTAACTTGATTTAGAATCACCATAGAAACCAAACCACACTTCATGTGAGGGGGTCCTGGACTGCCCTCCGTGCCTCTATGCCTCCTGCAAAGCGATGGGCTCCCCCTGCCAACAATGCACCTGAAAAAGCCCTTCCTTTCCGAACTTACTTTTGTCAGCACCTTGTCCCTGCCACGAGTAAGGAGCACTGTGAGATGAAGGGTGCCCAGAGAAGGAGAAAAGCAGGACTTTGCAACTAACTACCTGCTCTTTTAAGAACTGATAAAGGGCAGGAAGGGAGCCAGTCCCCTGCCTCTGAGAAGGGGAGGGAGGAGAGCAGGCCTACAGGTTAACCCCTCAGCTCCTACGGAATGAATCTGAAAGCTGGGGCCCAGGACATATGAAACCCCAGTTCCCAGGGGTTGCAGACTCAGTGTGGGGTCTGCACCGATTGCCTGGGAACTGAGGCATGCATGCCCAGATCTCCTCGGCACACAGGGAGCAGGATGGCAAGGGAGGCTGCGTGGGAAAGGGCTGGGAACAGGCGTTGTTCAGGATGACCTGCAGCAACTGACTGTGCCATTCTAGGTGAACTCTCTTGCACCCCTTCTTCCTCCTCCATCACCTCTCTGGAGCCATCCCTGGCCCCCAGTCCATATACATGGTTCAGGCCTCTTTATTATGTCCAATCTTTAATCCATGTTTGTCTTCCTCCCCCCAGAATGTGGGATCACAGATTCAGAGACCTTGTCTGTGTTTCTCTCCATCTGTTCCTAAACACACCACACACACACACACACACACACACACACACACACTTTGTACACCAAAATGTTTAGGGCACTTAAGATGATATAGTGAGATGATTTCCCCCTCCCACATGTTTATGCTGTGTTTGCAATGACATTTTAATTTAGAAACATTGGCTGTACCGAAGCCAAGGGCTGCTGGGTGAGGCTGGCTCTCTCATCAGCAAGACGGAGCGAGCCTACACTGTTGAAAACTAAAATCCAGGGCCTCAACCATCCCCACCAGGATGTCTGCCCCATTTCTCTCTGCAAGAGACCATGAGCCCAAGGCCATAACGGTCAGAAGGGAGTATCAAGGGGGACCAGACTCACCACAAGGTCATCACAGGAGCGGGGACAAGGAGGGCCACAGGGGCTGTACTCTGTCCCTTTGATGGCACTGCAGTTGGTCACTGGGAGGACAGAATGGGCTGAGAGTAAGTTGGAGACCTTGGCCTGACTCCCAGGACTGCTTCCCAGCTTCTTACTAGGACCACCCCATCCTCAGCAGGTACCTGGGCATGGCTGAGCCTGGCAGGCCTCCCCCTGGGCCTGAGGCCCCTCACAAAAATCCCCCAGGCCCTGTGGTGATGGCTGGTCACAGGCTCGGGTCCGGCTCCGCAGGCCTCCTCCACAGCTCCGACTACAGCCAGACCAGGGGCTCCAAGGACCCCAGCCGCCTGCTTCTGAAGGAGCAGCAGAGGAAGAAATGTGAAAAGATTTGCTGGAGGCTGCTGGTACAAGGATGAGATGTACCCCAGAGATCGTCCCACCCAGGGCTTCAGGGCAAGCATCAGCTTGAAGGGCCACTTACGATTACATCCTGGTAGGAGGCATGGTTCTTCCTCAGCCTCAGGGCCTGGGCAGAGGATTGTGGGAGCAGCCACTGTGGTCAGCAGAACCAAGCTGAAGGGTGCCCTATGTGGGGGCCTGGCACAGAAGCGGTGCCGGTGGCGTTGGGCAGGGCTGCAGGAGGCTGAACACACACTCCATGGAGTCCAGGATGACCAAGCAGGCTGGCCTGGGGGTATATGGTGGACAGAGAGAGCGAGAGAAGAGAATGATGCAATGTGAGGAGGTACCATGACACCTACTGCCTTGGCTCTCCTGAAGTTTGTCTCCTACCCCAACCCAGACCCATGGCTGCCAGGGATGGGAAGCAAGGGCACAGGAGGAGTGAGAACCCGTTCTCACCTTCCTCACAAGGCCAGGAGCTGCAGTTGGTGATGAGTCCAGAGATGCAGGAGCTAGAAGGAAAGGCAGAGGCTTTGGGTGCACCTCAGGGCTACTTGGTTCCCACAGAGACTATGCTCAAACTCTGGCCCCTGCAACTTGCAAATGTGACCTTTTCTTTTTGGGGGAGATAAGATCCTTTCAGAGGTAACTTAATTAGTAAGGTTGTTGGAGGGGGTGTGTGGCTAATCCAGTGTAAGAAAAGGGTATTTGTATGCTAATATACACAGGGAGAAGATGATGGAAAGAGGGAGAAGACAGTTATCTGCAAGCCAGAAAATACCAGATTGGTGCCAAAAAGGAGTTAGACCAAATGCTCCCTCAGCCCTCAAGAAGCACCAGGTCTGCCAACACCTTGATCTAGGACATGTGTGGCCATCAATGGCTGTTTTTTTCAGGCTCCTACCTCCAGAATATGTGCATGTTTGTGTGCATGTGTATGTGTTTGTGCACATGTATGTATATGCATGTGGTTGGTGTGCATGCATTTATGTGCATGTGTGTATTTATGTGCATGTATATAGGTATGGTAAATTAACACAAGTGGGAAGAAAGAAGTCAGGTGCTTTTTCTTTCATTACTAGAGATTTAATTAACAGTCTGACACGTGCCAGGCAAGCCCTCTGCCACTGAGTGTGCTTCCAGTCCCTGAGAGAAGACAGACAAGGATGGGTGGCTGGAGAGTTACAGACAGGTTCAGATGGCAGGGCTGGTTGGTTGTGGCTAGGGGAAGAATGGGCATCTCTTTGGCCAACTGGAGCCGATATCCTCTGCTACTGAGGAGAGGCAGATGGGTACACTTGGGTCCTCAGGAATCACAGAGCTACTGCATAACTGGGGGTGGGAGGGTCTTACCAGTTCTCACATGGAAGAATCACAGCACTGCCTGGGGAATAGAGACGCCCTCTGTGGGCACAAGGGCAGTCCTGGACAGGCACACATACATTGTTCTGGAATAGAAAGCCCTTTGTCATCCTGGCTCCAGCCTGCTCCAGTCAAAGCCAGAACTCAGTTTCCCAGTTCGTGCTCTCTCTACCCAGGTCCCTCTGTCAATGGGCAAGACCCTCAGCTGAGGATCACATGGGCACATGGGCCTCTCCTTCGGGAAGCAACTGACCCCCTTCCAATGCAAGGCATGAGACTGAACTGTTAAATGAAATCAACTGTGTGAGATACATATTTTCCATATGAACTATGCGACATAAAACACAGCAGAACCCCCTCCAACAAGCCCCTCGCAACCTTTTTCTTTAAAGGAATGTAGCTGTGTCTCTAGCCAGCACCAGGAGGCAACCCTGAGTATGCCTGACGTATTCACTCACCTGATTGCCCAGTCTAAAACGGAGCACTGGGTAGGCGCTCAGCTCAGCACATGGTGGTGTGTAAGAAGACACACATTTGAAGGAGTAAAATTTAGAAAACACTTCTCTGATCCATGACCACTTTCATAAACAAGAGGCCAGTTATCTAGGGTGTCTTTAACTCAGCAGGCTCTTTGTCTCCAGTCCCAAACCTTTGGCACCGTTGACCAGGCCCCTGGCTATCTGTTAAACCAAGGTCCCAAGCCATGAGGCAGTCCCAGTGCAGCCAGGCAGTGGGATACTTACTAGCAGGAGCATTCCAGAGAGGCAGTAGCAGCCAGGGTGGCAGGTCTGGTTAGCCTCTCCAGGGCTGCTGAGATGGGCACAGGAGGCTGGACCCTGGGCACAGTCCAGCCATTGTTGGTCCTTGGGACACACGCCTGGCACTGGTCCTGTAGACACATGTGACAAACGGGCAGCACAGAGCCTGCTCACGTAGCTTCCTTCTAGGATTCTGGCATGGGAGAGGCACCAATTCTGGGTATTGCTAAGGTTGCCGTAGAGGTCATACTGTTTTAAGCAACAGGGCTGCAGTGGGACAGGTGTTTGCAGTGTCCTAGCTTGGTGGGAATGAGAACTAGAGTCTCCCCAAGGCATCCCTCACCTGCACAGGGCTGCAGGCTGCAGGTAGAGAACTCAATAGGGCTGTGCAGGCCACTGCCTTGAGTGCGGTTTCGGTAGCCACCACCACAGGGCACTGAGCATGGTGTCCAGGAACCCCATGCTGCACCAGGACCTATGGGTAACATTCAGGTCTCTGAAGGTCTCCCCTTCCATACCTGGCACACCTCCTTCCCAAACCCAGATATCCAAACACACCCCTTCCTTCTCATCTTGTGTAACTTCATCTGCAGGGTCACCTCCACCCTAGGAGGCCTGATGCCTTCAGAGAGGAAGTGAACTGGCCTCTAGGGAGGGTCTTTCTAAGGGAATGGATTCGCAAGGCCTCTGGGGACCCACCTCTTAGGACCCTTAGTGAAGTACTAATGGGGTCCTGAGGAGTATTCTTGGTTTCTCTCTGGAAGGAACCCTAGATAGGTTCTTCAAGGAAGTCTCGGACCCTAGGTTCCCAGTCTTACCTCGGCATGGCCTCAAACTGCAGAATTCAGCATCTAGGTTGGGACCTTGGCACTCGGCACCCCCAAAGGCAGCGGGCGGTGCAGTGCCTGCTCTAAAACGCCGTCGAATGCCCACATTACAGCTTTGGCTACAAGGGCTCCATGGAGTCCAGGGGCTCCAGCCACAGGCCACTGCCAGGGTGAAGGGGCAGATGTCTGAGACCAGGGCAAGCTGTCCTGGACCCTGACTTTCCTGGGACATTACCAACACCCTAGGAGGTTATCTCTGAAGGATCTAAAGTCACATAGACCCCGCACTGACCACCACATGAAGGGAGTACCTGGACAGCGTTCTGAGGTGCACACCATTTCTCCAGAGATGCAGGTGCTGCCAAGAGATGGTTCAGTGAGCTCTAAACCAGTCCACCCAGCCCTTGCTCTTGAAGTACTGGACACCTTCCTCAAGGACCAGGGAGCTGGGCCTCAAACTATATAACATTAAGTAAAAGCTTCGGCTTGGACTCTCAGACCTCCCTTCCCAAATCCAGTGGGCTCTGTGATGCTGGGGGCGGAGTGTGTGTGTGTGTGTGTGTGTGTGTGTGTCTGTCTGTCTGTCTGTCTGTCTGTCTGTCTGTGGGTGGAGGGGAGTGCGTGTTAGAGTGCCCTCTGCTGGCAAAACATGGTGTCAGTTTTGAGTACTTCAAAGAACAGAATCCAAGAGATCCTGTGTAGAGAATTACACTCAAGAAAGAGAAAACCCCTTTCAGAGGGACTCATGAGCCACCCCCACCCCTAGTTGGGTAGCTATGACAGCTGATGGGTGCTAGTGGAAGACAGTCCATTTTCTTTAAGGACATGGCCCCGGTGGGTGGGCCATTCTCCAGTAGATGGTTCCCTACTCATAGGTATCTAGACAACAACCTTAAGTTAGAGGATTGGGATGGACCCGGAAGCAGTTAATGGGAGGAGTGAGGATTAACAGGATCAAAATTATTTTACGTACATGTGAATTTGTCAAGGAATCAAATTACATTTTACAAAGGAAGCCCCTCTTTAGTTTGTAGATCCATTTTACACAGCTCTCCAGCCCATCGCCTATCTGAAACCCAGTCTTCCCACCGTCAGATTGGATGAACACTTCCTATAGACACCTGCCTTGTAGCCAGGCAGTGTCTCATTCACTACAGTCTTCATAGGAACCATATGTCTGGTGTGTGGTCAGCATATTCAGCCCACTGCCCTCCGCCCCCAACACGCACCAATGAGAGAGTATGTGAATGAGTCCATTTCTGCCTGACTGTGGAGCATAGCCCCTCCCTTTGTACTACCTCTCCCCTGCCCTGTCCCCACCCCATCCTCCACTGGTAACCTACCAGTTGTTGCAGTCTAGGTGAGCCACTGCTCCTGGTGCATAGAGCTGCCCGTGCAGCTGGCAGGGGCACTGGCTGCGGGGTAAGCAGCTAGCATTGTGCAGGAAGAGGCCAGGGGGACAGTTGCAGCTAGGAGCACAGGAGCCTGTGCACTCCACCCCAGGGTCCTGGGCCAAGCACAGCTGAGGGCACGGACCCCCTTCCTCTAGACACTGCTCTGCTGAGCGGAATACCATGTTCCCAGGGCACTGGGCTAGATGAGAAGACAGAGAGGGTCTGAGCCAGGAGAGATGCTGACAAGGTGAAAAGCCCGAATGTAATGATTGACAGAGCAGAGGTGAGGAAGTCCCTCCCCACCAGTCCTCTCCCATCCCCCCCCCCCCCCCCCCCCCCCCCCCCCCCCCCCCCCCCCCCCCCCCCCCCCCCCCCCCCGTCCCAGACTTTAGCTCCACTGGATATGAATACTCTTGAGAACAGGAGGACACCAATGTCTGGGCCAGGAGGAATGCCCAAAGGATCGGGGAGCAAAGAAAACAGACTTCAGGGACTGATGCTGCTCCCCGCTGAGTTTTGCCCGTGAGTGGGCTCTGCCTCCAAGGTCACATACCCTTATCAGGGACAAGTAAAGTGCCTGGCCTAGTATCTGTTTCCCAGCAAGTGGGAAGAGGAGGGGACTTGGAGAGACACTGGAATCCCCAAAGGCTCCCTAGCTCTCTGTGGCATGTTCTGAAGTCAGAGGTCAGAGAAGCGAGAGAAGGCTGGAAAGGTCAAAACCCAGGGTGGACGTGGCTACCTGGAGAGTGTGGAAGAAATGTGGCACCTGTGCATGGATGCATGTTGCAGTCTCTGGTCTGAGTGTGGGGTCCTAGGCACACAGGGTTTCCAGGAGCAGAACCAGAGCAGCTGCGCCCACGAGTCTGGATACCACCATTGCAGGAGGCTGAGCAGGTGGACCAGGAAGTCCATAGACCCCAGGCACTGGGCACTGTCAGGAAGAACAGAGGCCATGGTGGCAAGACATGGGCAGGGGAGGAAGAGACTTAGAATGCTCCCAAATAATATCAATCAAAGTTTCCCATCTTTAAGGTGACTTTGGGTGGGGGTGAGAGGGGTTGGCTTAAGGACATCCGCCAGGTTGGCTGTTTCCCCTCCTTCCTGCGGGTTGGACTAGGTCAAGGGGTCATTTTTTTTCTGTTGTTCCTCTTTCCTCTAAAGTTCCCAGCCACACCAGGAAGGCAGGACTGTACCTGGGCACACAGGGGGGCTGCAGGGCTCCTCCTGGGTGGCCTCTCCAGGACAGAATGTGTCCCTGGAGCTGGGGCACAGCCGAGAACGCTGCCGCCAGCCAGGATCCCCGCCAGGGACAAGGCAGCTCTGGGAGCAGGAGGACCAGGATGTCCAGGGTGTCCAACCTGGTATCTCTGAAAGGAAAGACAGTTATAGGCCTGTTGTACAGAGACAGGCTGGCCAAAGGGTTAGGGGTTTGCGTCAGGTCCAAAAAAACCAAGAGGCTATGAAGGGTCGGGATTACTCCTGTGGCTCTGTTGTTAGGACCTTATTCTAAAGCTCCAGGTCTCACCCTTCCCGAAAGCATAGCCTTCTATGGATGCTGCCTGAACTCATGCCCATGATGACCCATGGTTCAGCCAACAGCCCACAATGCATTCGCCATTCTCAGTCGCTCAGCCCAACTTGTCTAGATTGAGTGTGACCACTTGTCAGAGCTCACCATTCACTCTCCACTGATTCCAGGACCCCGCTACTCAGCTCCCTGTCACCCACCACTCATTCTGCCTCGAAGACCAACAGCAAGTAGCCTGAACTGCAGTGTCCTCCCTTGGTCCCCACATAGCCTGAAGCAAAGGGGACAAACTGGCACCTTTATCCTGCCTCTAAGAGTCCTATCTGCCCTGGGCACCTGAAGCACACAGCAGCCTCATTCTTCCAGCCTCTGCAGACATCTGGTCCCGCAAGCCAGCCTGCCCAGGTATCCAGGAAGTTTACATGAGAGCCTGTCCCACCCCAAAGCCCAATAACCTAGCGGGTGGGCACAACTACTCTTGCTTCCACTATCTGGCTATGCCTCACCTTCCGCAGAACCCACTGCAGTTTCTGTTGGCACTGGAGGTCAGGCAGGAAAGGAGACATGGAGACCCCAACCTCCTCCAGCAGTTTCACTCACTGACCATCCAAGGTACCAGCCAGATCAAGGACTTGGGAAGAGGAAGGCAGTCTCCTGTTTTACAGTACCTGTCCCACAGTCTGTGTAGCAGGCCTGTAGTTCCTGCCTGTCACCTTCACACGGGGAACCTCCAAATGCTGCAGGAGGGTTGGTAGGGGACCTGAAGAGAGACTTGTCTGGGCATCTGTTTTCTTCCTTCACCAGCCAGCACTCCAGCCCTCCTTATCCTTTTCCCATCCATTACTGCCCTTCCTCCTAGGGCAGCCCGCTCTGATCCTCTCTCCCCCATCTCTTCCACTTTTGCCGCAGCTCCACACCTGAACCTGGCCCTCACTCCAGAGCCACAGGAGCGATCGCAAGCAGTCCAGGGGGACCAGGCAGACCAGCCACAGGACTGGGAGCAGGCCCCTGGCTTGCACAGCAGTGTCCCCTTCTCACATATGCTGCAGAGAAGAGGAGGGAAGGGAATCCATCAGCACCAGGAGCCTCTCTCCATTCAGCAATATCTCTTGATCCAGAGCCCTTCCCTGGCCCAGCACCCACTCCCACCCCAGTACTCAACCCTGGACTAGCACCACCCCTTTGTGTAGCATACTCACCATTGGCTGCAGTTGTCTAGCAGGAAGGCCAGTCTGGGCTGCATCAGCTTTTGGCCCACCAGGCAGGGGCATTCAGAGAGGGGCAGACAGTGAGAGTCCTGGAGGAAGAGCCCAGGAGGGCAGCGGCATCCTGGGTGCAAGAAGAGGTCACTTAGGGACAGTGCTTAGCTTGGGAGGGCACCTCTTACTTCCTCTTTTGGGCTCTGCCTCACCTTCCATACAGTGCTCACTGCAGCTTCTGTTGGCTTCAGGGTCCAGGCAGGAGGGTGGACATGGGGGCACTAGACCCTTCTGGCACAGCTCAGCACTCACATGCACAAGGCCTGGCTCACAGTCTGAGCAGAGAAGAGCTCAAGTAGGGTGGGCACCAGAAGATCCTGAGACAAACCCTGGGACTCTACTGTCAGAGGTCCCTCCCAGCCAACGTCCCTTTACCTGTGTCACCTGGGCAGAGCTGCAAGTTGCAGGGTGCCTTCTCATGGGAAGGCCCAGGGCATGGGGCACCACCGTTCTTGGGAGGAGGGTCCACACAGCTCCTCTGGCGACTCTGGTGGCCACTTCCACAGGAGACACTGCAGGGCGTCCAGGGCCCCCATTCTGCCCATGCCCCGGCCACTGTAGAGGAAGAAGGGGGTCTACCAGAAAGACTCCAAGGAGACAGGCTGTGTAGAAAGGGGAGAGCCAAGCCAGGGAGCCTCTCCCAGCCCTCTGGGGGCTGGTGGCCTGGCATCCAAGGGCAGCACCCTAGCAGTTCTAAAAAGTCCTTGTATGGTGGGAAACTGCCTGTGGGTGAGAAAACCAGTGAAAATCACCCAATAACTGCAAGGATAGAGTTCCAGCCCCTGGCAAGGTTACAGTGACAAAACCCTGAAGTGGCACACGTCTGGCAGCCGTGGTACAGGGAAGCTACCAAAGCCAGGGGAATGCCAGTTTGCAGCGTGAGAACCCTGAGTGAAGAGATTCCCTCGGGCTACCTAGACAGGCAAGGAAGGGTGGGTGGGGCCAGAGGAGTGAGTATACTGACAACTCTATGAAAGCTGGGATCACATGGCTATCTTTGTGCTAGAGTCCCTAAAGCCTGGACACAAGGAGAGCAGGGCACTTGTTGAGGGTCTCTGATACGATCCAACCAGGTCTCCCATGGCAAGCGGCCAACCCCTCCTTCCTTCAGGAGTGCTAGGCTACCTGGGCAGGCTTGCACAAAACAGGACTGGCTACGGAACTGGTCCAACAGACAGCTGCCTCCAGGTAGGGGAGGTCTCAGCAGCTCTCGGTGCTGGAAGATGAGGCCCAGGCCACAGCTACGGCTGCAGTCACTCCAGCCAGACCAAGGTGCCAACACACAGTCTACTGCAGGGGACAGCACACCAGGGCTTAGAAGGAGGCTCAAGCAGGAACAGGACCCTCAGGATGGTGCCTCAGGCCAACACGTACCACAGTTATCTTCATCAGAGCCATCCTGGCAGTTCACCTGAAGGTTACAGCGTTGCTCAAGGGGTAGACACTCCCCACTGCCGCATCTCAGCTGACTTGGGGAGCAGAGGGTCCTTGAGGCTGGTAACCCAGGGAGGGCAGTAGTAGGCACAGTGAAGGGTTCAGCACTTGCTGCCAATTGGTCATTTGAGGAGAAAGAAGGGAGTCACATAAATGATTTCTGGCTGGGTGAGAAACTGAGTCCCTTGAACTTGATCAGGACAATTACTGGGCTCTGGTCTTTCCACTCCTCCCAGTACTTCTGGCATCTTCCACCCAGGATGAGCCCACACAAGGTCTTTGCTCTACACAGTTCTCACAGTTTCTCTACTTGTTAAGTGTTCAGAGAGAAGTCAGTGCATGCAGAACAACCCTTCCCCTTGGTTATCCTCTCTCTGAATGGGTTCTCCCCCAGGTGCCAATTACTATAATTGGTTAACACATTTTCTTTGGATTGAAAAACCAAACTTTGATGAAAATGGTCTACCTTGGACGGATGGATGGATGGATGGATGGATGGATGGATGGATGGACCAATGAGTAGACTATGTGGATAGATGGATAAATATGTTGATACATGGATAGAAGGATGGACAGAGAAATGAGTGTGTGAATGGGATAGCTAAGTAGATGGTAATTAAATAGGTAGGCAGGTGCAAGAATAAATAAATGAATGTATAGACAGAGAGACAATAGATAATAAGATAGCAAATGGATATGTGGGTAGATAGATGGGTCAATAGATTAATGGATATACGTTTGGAGAAAGGGATGGACATATTGAATAAATGATCAGATGTATGGGTGTGTGGATGAAAAGATGGATGTGTGTATGGATGGGTAGATTTAAGAGTAAATGGATGGGGTTAGAGATACCTCAGTGATTAAGAGCACTGCTTGCCCTTCCAAATGACCCATGTTTGATTCCCACCCACATAGTGGTTCACAACCGTTATAATTCTAATTTCAAGAGATTCAATATCCTTATCTGGTCTCCATGAGCACATGCATGTGGTATACGCTCATGCATGCACACGCGCGCGCGCGCACACACACACACACACACACACACACACACTAAAATTATTTTTAAAAAGAGAAGGTGGATGACAGACACATAAATAGGTGGATGGAGCAATGGATAAGTGGGTGGGTAGATGGGTGAGTGTGGGGGTGTGGATGGGTGGATGTATCAACAGATAAGTGGGAAGGTAGACTGATGGACAGTCGAGTATCCTCAGCAGCCAAATAAGTTTAACAAAACAGGCTGGGACCCGATGCCTAGCCCATTCTCGTCATCATCTTCAAAGACTCTGGTGCTCCTAGTCGTCTTTTACAATTTCTGCCCTTTCCCTGCTGCTCCAGCCCCTCCTATATCCTTCCCATAAGAGCTGCCCAGACTGGAAACCCTCCTGCAATCCCCAGTGTGTGATGCAGTCCCTCCAGCTCACCACAGTGCTGCTCATCGGAGCCACCAAGACAGTCCTCCCTCCCGTCACACAGCTGCTTCTGCTCCACACAGCCCAACACATCACAGGGCACCTGCCCAGGGCCACACCGCACGGGCGGGAAGGGCCTGGGGCTGACACTTTGGCCTGCAGACAGGACACCATCACAGGATGTCAGCTGACTTGGGAACCAGCCACCCTTACCCTTCTCTCTTAGTTGGTTCCTAGCAGCCTCCAAGTTCTCCCCTTGTAGTGTCTAGGATGCATCACTTTCTGCCTTTCTTGAGATAATGAAAATGGAGTGAGTGAGTCAGAAAGGCCCATTCTAGCAAAAATTGACGTGGAACCACGTGACCTTGATCTAAGTGATGAACCAACCTCTCGTGGCTTCCGCTCCTCACATAGAAGCTGGGTTCACACAGGTTTTTCAGGCAGAAGAGTCTTACCAACAGGAGTTCCTGGTGTGACTGAGTGTGGGGGATGCGCTGTTACAGCTGCCATTCCTGGGTGTAGGCTCTTGGCACCAGGAGGGAAGGTGGAGGTGGCGGTTGGTGCCTGCATGGGCTGCCCTGAAACAGGCAGAGGGCCCTCAGAAGCAGGGATGAGACCCGCTGTCTCCCCTGAGATGGAGGGGAGTGGGATGTCACTGCCTCAGCTCCCTGGCCTGTGAGACGTGATGAGACAGACTCTAAAGAGGACACCCTTGCTTCCCACATGGTGCAGGATAATCACAGCCATCATAGGACCCCTCAGATAAAAAGAAAGGGTTTATATCACCCAAGGAGCATGAGGATAAGGGAAAAAACAGATGTGATCTAATACTGTACTCTAGTTGCATGAAGACACAGCAACTTCCCAGTATGGGTTCACTGTAAAATAAGGCATTAAGAAGTGAGAAAGACCTGGAGCCATTTAAACCTCACAGCAGAAGGGAGCAAACATGACTGAGACTCGGGATAGGGGCATTGCTACTGATGTGAAGACACAGACTTGACTTGAGCTTCCTGACAGCTGTAGTGAAAAAAGAGAGCCAGACATGCATTTTCTGCCAAAATATTCATTTTCAAAGACAGCCTTTTTTTGGAACCAGACTTAGAATGAGACTAGGATTCATCCCATGAGCCCACATGTTGTAGATGTGATTTTTTTTTTTAACAAAAGACACAAAGACATGGTGCAGCCAGACTGTTGAAGAACTTCTACTAGAATTCACAGGGAAGGGCCTCCTAGTCTCATAGGCAAGGAAACTGAGGTACAGAGTTGAGATGGTTTCTCCAATGTCTCCCAGGGCAGTCAGTAGAGCTTGCTCCTTTGGTGATCCACACCCATCCCATCCCACCCCACATTGGGACAGCTGTCTTGGGGACCATGGTACAGGTGGCTGATCAGTAGCCATGGGGAAGCTGGTACGTGCTGGATAGAGAGTCCCTTTTACTGTTTAGAAGTATCCTAAGATAGGCACCCTCCCTACTCTCCTGCCTATTTAGGATACTTAGGATACCAAACATTTTAGAATAACACCTAACATCATGGTTAGGTGAGCAGAAAGATAAATATGGGGCCAAGTAGTATTTTAGCTTCCTCACAGAGGCTGGGCCAGGATAGGGCCGGGGGCTGCAGCCATGGAGACAATTGTATGGCCCTACAAACTGTCTTTGTCCCCTCAGATCTGACATCCTAGGTTCTAGTAGGCTGAGCAGGTCAGGACCTGACCATGCACCTGGTGAGTGGAATCTCTTGACCCTATAGCTCTCTGGTCTTGGGATAATTAGGAGGATGGGGTTTCAGCCTCTGGAACACAACTGCCTTTGCTCTGTAAGGGGAAGGGATGATAAGGGCGGGGACATGGGGAGGGGTCTGGAGTCTGTGCACACACCTGCACTAGGCGAGGATGATTCCTGCTTGGGCTGCTGGGGCTCCATGTCTGGCAGACCCTGCAGAGGGAGAGCTTAGCCAGGCTGCAGCTTCCTCCTTCCCACCTCTATCTGTTTCTAGAAACCCAGAGCTGAGGACAGAGGTGATTCTCCTGCAAGGTAAGGAGGCTGAATATCCCAAGATACTGGCCCACAGAACTCATGATTGAGCTAGCCTCCCCTGGCAGGTAGATCATCTGAGCCTGGGCATCCTCAGACACCCGGCCACCTGTGCAACCACTTCATCTCTTTTCCCCAAAGCTCTCGGCCTCCCCAGTGCTCTGAGAAGATTGTTTGTCACTGAAAAGTGCCCTGTCCCCTGTGTGTCACAAATATCCCCATCCTTCAAGCTTTGTCCCAGATGCTTCTGAGGACCCCAGGCATAGAGTCCAAAAGCAAATGCCCTGGGGTCTCCTCGCCCGTGACAGAGTCCTTGCCACCAAGACTGTACCACCTCCATGGCCTGCCTTGTCCATCTCTACACCACTCTGTCCCTCCAGCACTCAGCACCCTACCTCGTGCCAAGCTGGCTACCAAACAGTTCAGGACTGAAGGTCTGACAGAATAGCATCGGTAAACACAAGCTGGAGGAAAAGCCACTGAATGCGAGCAGAGGGAGGATGATGCATATAGAGGAAGTGCACTGCTGAGGGAGTGGGACTCAAATCCCCACTCACCTCTCTGGGATGGAACGGAAGCTTTCCAGGCTGAGTCAGGGAAAGGTCTGGGGTGCTGGCACTGGGATGGACTCTAGGGAGAAAAACCACCAAGAGGGTTGCAGGGAATCTCCCAGCTCTGGAGCCCAACCATCCCAAAGAGATCAGGGGTTTTTGGACCAGGGTAGCACATTCAGGAGGGGCACTGCCCACCAAGGCTGGACGAAGGTGAGCTCCAACAGTAGTTTTGGCTTGATCATGTCATGATCACCAGAGGATGGGTAAAGTACTCCTACTGCCACCCTCAGGACCAGGTAGAAACTGAGTGACTCCCAGCTATCTATTGTGCTGGGTGGTGGTGGTAGTCTTAGCTCAGGGGCCGTCCTTTGAGAATTGCTAAACTCTGGGTGTCAGGAGAACGTAGAGAACCCAAGACTCTGATAAAGGTAAAGGCTGAGGAGAACCCAGCTATGACTCCTCAACAGTCATGGTTTGAGAAGGCAAGACAGAGTTCCTCCCATTCACCTTTCCACCTATGTCCAGCCCAAGGCCAGGCCATACCTGCTGGTAGTGCTTGCACGAAGGGGCCCACATCCCTCCTCATCAGAGCCATCCTCACAGTCCACAGCACCATCACATGGACCACCCTTTGGGGCACATTCACCATTGGCACAGCGGTGCCTGGTCCCCGGACATAGGGATGCCAATGGGGACACTGTGGAAAATAAACGACTAAGGATTCCTGACATCACACAGCCCACCCTTGTCCTTCCAGCTCCCAAGCTGACCTGTTCTTGGCTTACAGCCCAGTAGCTCCACCCACAGGAAGATATCTTGCTGGTTGTTGTCTCTGAGGTGGCCACCATGTGGCCACACCCTGATGTACCTTGCCTGTACCATCTGGTTGAATGTCCATACCTCAGGGGCCATATGGTTAGAGCTCTCCCGGGAAGGCTGTGGAAGACATTATTACTTGCTGCCCAAGTCCTACCTCTTGCTCAAGCCGCCATTGTAACTCTGCTTTGATGTCCCTCATGAGTCCCCCAACCCTCATGACATGGATGCTACTCCCACATAAAGCAGGTGCTCTTTAAGGAGAATGGACATGAGTGGACTGAGTCCTACGGCTGCAGGGGCCTGTCTTCCTGGGGAGAATGCCCACCCGTAAAGGAATAGTACTGTGCGGACGCTGCTGCAGAGACCTGTGCTTCCGAGGGCCTCTGTGAACTGGCTGTGGCCCCTTCACAAGCTGGCAGAGGGTCAGGTGTGCAGATTCTAAACTACTTTGGTGTTTTCAGATGTCCCTGGACTCTCAACTCTACTGGATATAGTCTCTGCTAGTTAGTAGGTGTTCCATAGACGTCTAAAGCAAGGACTGTCGCCCAGAGGAATGAAAGTGCCTTGGGGACAATGGCTGTGGCATCCACAAACAGGTTTGTTGGGCCACCTGGCTCAGGGCACTGGAGGGCTCAGTACCTTAGGTGGAGGCAGGGTACTAGACAGAGAATTGAGATAGTTGTGCCACTGTAAACCATCACTGCTGAACTGGAGTGACAAAGTGGAGACATAAGGGGCAGAGGAGTCAGCCCTCTGCACGATGATGCCTGACGGGGGACAGGGAAGGGCAAAGGTCAGCATTGAGCCAGCCACCCCTCCCCCACCTCCTATCCCCTCCCCCTCCTCCTCACTGACCAGTGAGGTTCCTAGGCCGAAGCAGGTCCAGCTGCAGATAGAGTGGCTGGGTGTGCCACTCAACAGAAGCACCCTGTCTGGGGCCAGGCCCTGCCGTGGGAGCTTCCACGGGGGCAGTCCTGGTAGTGTGTTCCAGGTGCTGGGATGGTGCCCAGATGGGCAATCCAGCCAAGCCCAGGGGAGAATAGCAGGCATCTGGGTACAGAAGTGACAAAGGGAGGTAGGCTTGAGTTAGGCAAACAGAGGGTAGCAGGGACAATCAGGGAGCCACAGGGGAGATGCAGTACAGAGGACAGAAATATGGAACAAGGGTGGGGCAGAGCTGGGCAGTGCAACTTGGGAAGGGTGACTTCACCACCGGCAGTGTGTGTAAGGCAGGGGACTGAGCCAGAGATCCCGTTTCTCTAGAGGTCTGGCAACCTCTAAGGCAGAGTCCTTCTCAGCATCTGTACTGGCTAGTTTTGGTGTCAACTTGACACAGCTGGGTTATCACAGAGAAAGGAGCTTCAGTTGAGGAAATGCCTCCATGAGATCTAGCTGTGAGGCATTTTCTCAATTAGTGATCAAGGGGGAAGGGCCCCTTGTGGGTGGGACCATCTCTGGGCTGGCAGTCTTGGGTTCTATAAGAGAGCAGGTTGAGCAAGCCAGGGGAAGCAAGCCAGTAAAGAACATCCCTCCATGGCTTCTGCATTAGCTCCTGCTTTCTGACCTGCTTGAGTTCCAGTCCTGACTTCCTTGGTGATGAACAGCAGTATGGAAGTATAAGCCGAATAAACCCTTTCCTCCCCAACTTGCTTCTTGGTCATGATGTTTGTGCAGGAATAGAAACCCTGACTAAGACAGCATCTGAAGCAGCATGGCAGTGACTTACCTGCCGTGGAGGGAGGCAGAACATAGGTGACCAAAGGGGCTCCAATCTGAGGGCTGGGCGCAGAGGCAGGGGCAGGGGCAGGGGCAGGAGTGGTCACGGGGATCACTGTCTGGTTCTTTTCTGTGTAGAGACCCAGTGGTCAGGAGAAAGAGTGGGAGAGGCTGCCACCAGCCACCAACCCAGCACTCAGTCCCTCCTCCCCCACTTCCTGGAACACGTTCCCTCTCATGGCTTCTCAGGGACAAATGCCATCTGGGAAGGGTCCCTCCTTTCTGTGGGTGAATTGGGGTTTTCTGCCTCCACTCACTATTTAGAGAACAGAATAAAACACCCAGACCAAAACAACCTTCGGGTGAGTGTGGACCAGGTGCTGTTTCTAACCTATGTAGGCATTAGGGAGAGATTCATCGTGAAGTGAACAACCTATGTAACGGAACATGCCAGGTGGGTGCTAGCTTCCTCAATTTGTAAATACACCTTTAGGATAAGAAAACCCCACCACGGCTCCCTGCCATAGCCTTCAGTGGATTCTTCTTGTCTCGAGGTTCAGCTGCTCTCCAGTACCACTCACCAGGCAGTGCACAGTGGCAACACGATTCTCCCATCCCCTCCACCAGGACCCAGCCCTGTAGGAAGATAGAAGCCAAGCCACTTGTCCATCACTGATCCACACCACCAGTTTCCCCAAGCCTGGCTGGTCCATATCACCTCTGCAGGCCCCACCCTCTCCACATTCCCAGGCCCTTCACCTGGGGACAGCTGCCTATTGGGCAATAGGGGGAGCAGCGCGTGATACTCCTGTGCAGACACTCGCATACCAAGCAGGGCCCCCCACGCCAGCGTTCCCCGACATGGTACATGAGGCCCCACTGTTCACAGCCCTCACAGGGCTCTGTCTGGCACCTGGGAAAGGAGACATGGTTACAGCTCCTGGAGAAGGGAGCTCACTCAAAGCTACCTCCACCCTACTTGGTGGACAAAGGGCATTCCTAGGCTTGTAATAAAACTAAGAAAGTTCTGGGTAAATGTTTGGTCATGCTATATTCCCACTCTATCCCTGGAGGTTCCACAGGGAAGAGAAGCACTTTGGCCAACACTGTAGGTAAACACAGCCTGCCCCAGAAGAGCTGAAATAACTGTGCCCTTACAAGCCATACCACCCACTAGAGACACAGACCCATTCTTGCCACGTGATTGCTTGAGCTCTATGTGTAGGCTCCTGGATCTAGCAGGTACAAGAGTAAAGTAGGAAAATACAGCTGAGGTGTCAATTGGGGGTCAGACAACAGGTTGCTAGTCTGGGGTCTCTGGTCAATATGAAATACTTAGTTCAAAGAGGGAATCGGAGTCTACCTCCTAAGCAAGGGTAGAGGATAGATTGTGTCCCTATCCTGTACCTGCGGGCTTTGCGGTGGATGCCACGGCACTGGCGACCATGCCCAGAGAGGCGTGGGTTGTTAGGGCTCCGGAAAGACCACTGGAGGCTCTGGCTGCTGCAGGGGCCCAGGCATTCTGCCCAAGGGGACCAGGAAGACCAGCCACAGTCCACTGAGAGACAACAGAAGTCAGGGCTTGGTGGTCTGAAGAGGAAGCAACCCCACCTGGCCATACCCCAGGGAACGGCCCGAACAGCTTACCAGCACATTCCGGATTGGGCCGGCAGCGATGTGGCTGCCCATCCTGGCAGAAGCAGAACTGGCAGTCCATCTTGATGCGTTGTCCAGGCCAGTAACGGGCACCATCCACAGAGCAGGGACACTGCCTGGGCCTCACACACTGCCCCTCAGCGTTCAGCACCTTCCCTTCTGGGCACCAGCAACCTAGGTAAAGCCCAGCATTAGTCGTCATGCAAAACAAGGCCTCAACAGACCCAGCCCAGTCCCCCTCACCTGGGCTGCTGCAGGGCCTGTGAGGAGGGCACACGGCCTGACCAGAAATGTCATCACAAGTCAGAGGGCAGGGGGCACAAGGCCGGAATACCAACTCCCCAAAGCAAGTGGCATTGAGGCAGCCCTCCTGAGGGCAGGGGCCTGAAAGTGGGCAAGGGCAAAGTCAGAGCTTAGAGAGAGGCATCTGCAGCAAAGACCCGGTGTCCATCACATTCTGCACCCACCACAAGCCTCCATGTCTTCAATGTCTCACGTGGTAACTCCCATGCCCACAGTACCCTCTGTTCCTGCTGTCTCCTCCCACTCCCCTACTACCCACCCCGAGGTCTCCTCCCCCAACACCCGCCTACCCACTCAGCATCCAATCATCAGCTGCCTTGTGCCTTTGCTGTGCCCTCTCCCCTTTACTCACTGGTCTGGTGGGTGCTACGAGTGCTTCCAGGCAACAAGGCACAGTCCTGGCCCCCATTCTGGGGTGGCTGGCACTGGCGATGCCGTTTCGTGATGCCCCCACAGGGTTCAGAACATGGAGACCAGGGAGACCAGGCGCTCCATGAGCCATCCACTGCAAGGGAGGGCCAGGACAGTGTGTGTGTGTGGGAGGTGTGGGCTTTGAGGCAGGGCTAGGCTTAAGAGCCTCTATTGTCACCTCTGTCTCTAGGACCTACTGCCCCACTCCCCCTGTCAGACGTCCCTTCCCTCACCTGGGCAGGCTTCCGTGAAGCAGGCCTGTGACTGGTGCTGCAGGCCCGGGCAGTTCTGTAGCAACTGGAGACTGGATGTGGAGCAGTTTCGGTTCCGACTCCGTATGCCAGACCCGCATGTCTGACTACATGGTGCCCATGGACCCCAGGAGCCCCAGGTCCCACAACCCTGCTCATCCAAGGAGGGCTCTGTTTCATCTACCAATTCACAGTCTGGATTCCCATCACAAACCTGGGAAAGCAGCAGGGTCAGGCTTCTGGTTAGGTGTATAAAATTCGAGCCTACCCAACCCCGCTTGAGACTCTTACCAGCAGGAAATCAATGCAAGTGCCATTGGGGCAGGAGAATTCAGGACAGGGAGCCCCTGTCCTGTTGGGGCCTCCTGAGGCTGATTGCTCCTCTGAGGAAGAAAGAACAGTTAGCTAGGAATTACAGCCATTTCCTAGAAAGCAAGAAAACAGTATCCATAGCACAGTCCAGCTTATCCTCGCTCTGGGGACAGCCAAGGATCCCATCGCAGAGCTGCTTGGGACTCAGACACAGCCAGGGAGCCAAACCACAGGAGAAGAGAGGCCTTGGCATGAGGGCAACTGGGTGGAAACTATGGGTAAGAAGTGTTCTGTCAGATGAGCGGTGGTGGGCTGCACCTTTAATCCCAGCACTTAGAAGGCAGAGGCAGGCAGATCTCTAAGATTGAGGCCAGCCTGGTTCACAGAGTGAGTTCCAGGACAGTCAAGGCTACACAGAGAAAGTCTGTCTCAAAAAACAAACAAACAAACAAACAAACAAACAAACAAACAAATGTATCCTAGCATGCTTCTGCCCCACCCCCATCCTATCCTCACAGAGGGACAAACAGAAAGCCAAGGCATTAGAGGAGGACATGGGTGGGGGGCATTGTCCTGTCCTGGATCAAAGGGACCTTTAGAATGAGGGGTTGAATGGTCCTGGAGAAAAGTAAGAGCCTGTGGACAGCTTAATAGTTTCTCTGGTGAGGTAGCCAGGGCATGAGGTGCTGATTTGTAAGGGCACAAAGAATCCCACTCAGGTGAGGTAGGGAGAAGCTGTAGATGGGGGAGTCTCCCCACAGACCCACTCTCATGGCCTCTGCCACCACCCACTCTCGTTTCCTCTCGCCCAAATGTTGTGAACATACAAGAGATTCCTTTCTACTCTCCCATATGCCTACAGAAAAAGAAAAAAAAAATTCCAGGGCAGATTTCATGGTAAAGATCAAAGAAACCAAACCAAACCCATCACCCAGCCTCTGATATCTCCAGCCACAGTCTAGCTGTGTACCAAACTGCCACAGCATGGGCCAATCAGTGGTGGCAAGTGCTTGGGGAAGAATCAGGCCCCAGCCTGCTAGGCCACCTTCAGAAGGGACAGAGTAAGGTATGTGACTTTTACCGCAAACATCGGGGTCCTCATCTGAACCATCAGGGCACTGTGTCACCCCGTCACATAGCTGTCCTGGGGACACACAATGTGGGCTGTGGGCACAGGGCACCTGGTACAGCATACAGGGCCCACCGCAGTCAAGCTCGTCGCTGCCATCGGTGCAGTCTTCCTCCTGGTCACAGCGCCAGCCCCGAGGGGTGCATTCTCCACTGTGGCACTGGAACTCCAAGAGGCTGCAGGGCAACTCTGCAGATGATGTGTTGCTTAGACCAGCGAGAGTAGAGTCGACTCTGTAGGCCCGGCTCACCCTCACATCTCTTCTGGGGCTGCCCTCTAGGTTCAGTGCCCCTGACTCTTACCTGAGCATGCCCCATCCTAACCAAACCCCACCTTCTCTTGCACACAGCTGCTGTTTTGCTTTCCACAAACTTTCCCCTGGTCCCTGGATGCCATTAGGTTCTCCTTCACTTGTTCAGAGGGAAGCCCTGAACACCAGGAAGTAATTCTGGACCTTCCATCTTTTTCAAACACTGACGGCTTCACTCCAGAGCTCCTAGCCCCAGAATTTGGCCCAAATTCTTCCTTCTGAGATACTCACTTGTCCTCTTCCTGGACAGCATATCTGGTTTCCAACTTTCTCACCCTGTTTATTCCCATAGACTCACCAGGGCTGGTACTACCCACAGGACTTGGTGCTGTATCCAAGTAGCTGGTGGAAGGGTTCTGCCCAATGCCCGCAGGAGGAGTAGGCAGAGAAGGCAGAGAGCAGTGGCTAGGCCCCTCATCAGCTCCATCTGGGCAGTCCCAAACTCCATCACACAGCTGGATGGTCCTAACACAAGTGCCATCAACACAAGATACCTCTCCAGAGATGCAGCTCACCGGCCCTGCAGTCAGAGGAGAGGAGGCAATCCTAAGATTTACCCCTTTTAAGATGTAAAAAATGTATGTGTCTGTGCATGTATGCTACATGTGTGCAGGGGCCTGTGGAGGCCAGAAGAGCATGTCAGAACCCCTAGATCTGGAGCAAGAGGTGGTTGTGAGGTTCAGCATGGATGCTGGGAGCTAATTTCAGGTTTTCTTGAAGAGCAACATGTATTTTTTTTTTAAGATTTATTTATTTATTAAATGTAAGTACACTGTAGCTGTCTTCAGACACTCCAGAAGAGGCCATCAGATTTTGTTACGGATGGTTGTAAGCCACCATGTGGTTGCCGGGATTTGAACTTGGGACCTTCAGAAGAGCAGTCAGCGCTCTTAACCACTGAGCCATCTCACCAGCCCACAACATGTATTCTTAACCACTGAGCAATCCAGCTCCTAGGATTGCCCCTTATTCTCTCTTTTGGCGATCTCCACTTAATCATTCATAGGTACCACCTTCATGAGTGGAGACTGGACATAGAATGGGGTGGATACTCAGGGGACTTCAGGATCTAGACCCTGAGAGGGGCTTCCTAGAAGGCTGGAGGCAGGACTCCTCACCCAGACAGGACTCTTCATCTGCAGCATCCAGACAGTCAGGATGACCATTACACAGCAGGGCAGGTGGCAGGCAGCGACCATCAGCACAGGCCAAAGAGCCATGGGGACATGGGCACCCTTGCTCATCTGTGCCATCTCCACAGTCATCTTGCCCGTCACAGATCAGGGACAGGGGAAGGCAGTGGCCAGACTGGCAAGACATCTGTCCCTCCCCACAGACTGAGGTGGCACACCCTGGCATGGGACAAGCAAGCAGGTTCAGGATGTTGTGCTGCCAAAGATCCTGGCCCAAGAAGGACCAGAATACCCTCTCTGTTCCTCAGTCCCTGTCCATCACCCAAGTCACAGCTCCTGGCAGGGGAAGCAGTGATTTAGGATGCCACCCTGGGGCCAGATGCAGCAGCTTCAGTAAACTCAGTTATCTGTCCCTGTAACCGCCACACACAGGTTTTACTCACCCTCCTCATCTGAGCCGTCACCACAGTCATCCTGGTTGTCACAAAGCCATTCAAGTGGCACGCAGTGCCCATTCTCTCTGCACAGAGCCTCTCCTTCTGCACAGCCAGGTTCCACATCCTCACACGGAGCACCACCACGGTCACAATGCCACTGGCTTCCCTGACACGTGCTGAGCCCATGGAAGCCTGGCATTAGCCACAGATCAGCCTGTTTGGCCCGAGATTACAGACTTCTCCTGGGTCTCCCACTCACCAGTTTCCACAGTCCTTTTGCAACACAGTCCCTGGTGGGAAGAAACTTCTCTGCCACTCACAGGGACAAGCAGCCAGCTCCACGCAGGCTCCTCCTGAGAGCACAGAGCACAGAATTGAGGACAAAGGAGAGCCAGCTAACACTTGTGTCTTTTACCCAGTCACAGTGTTCTCTCCCACAATGACATACCATGCAGCAGTGTCCCCTCGGGGCAGAAGCAGCCCTCCACACATGTGATGGCCTGGCAGTGCCATCTGAGCTCAGGATGGTGGTCGTGGCAAGTGGGCGGACATGTAGAGCCACAGGGTTCATATACCTGACCTCCTTCACACTGTAGGGCTAAATGGGTAGAAGAGAGGCTCTGCTCACGGAAGCCCAAGGGCACCAGGAAGCAATGTCAAGTAATACAGCTTCAGTTGACACCCAAGGGACACACAGGATGCACGCTAGAGACCTCTATCAAGATGCTCCCTAAAGGAGGATGAAAGATGCCAGCCCTGTGCACCAGCCATTCCCATGTCTGGTCCATTAAGAAAAGTGTCCAGCAACAGAGTGAGCACACAGGTCACATTTGAACTTGAGTAACTAAATAGCCAGCTGATGGGACAGGAGAAGCACCTTTCAAGGGGCTCAATGTAGGCAGGATTGAGTAGGACACACTCACGGCAGAGTTCCTGGCTGCGCCAACGCACATGGTGTCTGTGCCGGGCACATTCATCAGCGTATGTGGCAATGGCTGAGCAGAGGCACTCACAGTCACCCCCTGTGTCACAGCTGTGGGGTGGAGCTGTCAGCCTATCATACATCCCCACCCCACCCCCACACCTCAGCATGCCCATTGCACCCACCGCACAGCCTTCTTACCCACAAGCATCGTACACACACCACTCATAGTACTGCTGTGGGGGCACCTCTGTGTGGCATGGGGCAAAGATTGGCTGCAATATCACCTCACAGCGTGCCCGGGCCCAGTTCGCCCGATGGGCATTCACCTGCAACACAGGGTACTTTTGTGGATCTCTCTCTCTCTCTCTCTCTCTCTCTCTCTCTCTCTGCTAGTATATCTACCCTCCCTTCTGGCTACCGTGCCCTGCTCACTGTACAAGGATGTGGCAGGTCTCCTGGCTCAGGGCACAGGGGATTGAGGCGCCAGGTATGAGCAGTCAGCTCTGCTGTGGGCTCCAGGACTCCTTGGCGACTCCGCAGGTCATTACTGGCATCACTATCAAAGTTTCCGCACAGCCCAGCCACACGACCATGGAAGTGAGGGGACAGCTGTACCAGCACCCGGGTGCCTGGTGGCATTAAAAAAGTGACTTACAGTGCCCTCAGCAAGCTGGGGCAGAAAGACACATGGGTATAGTAGCCTCCTGCACAGGAGCCCTACTCAACAGGGGACAACTGAAGAGTGACATCTAGGAGCCAACTAGGAAGCTAGTTGCCTAACTAACTCCAGGTTGAAGGACAGCAACATCTCCCCACCAGGCCAGATTCAGGTGGGAACTGGCTTCCGGATGGGCTGAGAGACTCTTCTGTGGCAAGAAACTCTAGGCTAGCCCAGCTGAGAGGACCAGATCCACACAGGGTTATTTTGGTTTCCCTCAGTTCCTTACTAACAGTTATATTTCTAAGACGCCAACTGCTTATGTTTGGGTAGTGTGATATCAGCTGGTCTATTTTCATTTCTTCCTAAAACTTGGTATTTTCTGTTTCTTCGGTGGGGTGGTCATGCTTGTAAAATGAAGAAAAACACAGTTATGAAAATATAATATGCAAGATCCAACCATTTGCATGGGCTGTAAGACATGGGTGGCCACTGGGTGAGGGGCACTGGGCAGAGGGTGGAAAGGTGAGAGGCAGCAGATATCTTGGCCTGGCTGTCATACTGGAGATGGGTCCTGAGTGGGCTGTCAGGGGACTGCCTCTACCTCAGAGCTTGGCAGGGAGTGAGGAAGAAGGGTCTGGGGGAAATCCAGCTGCCAGCATGAAGGCCTAGTGTGGGCTAAGGGCGGAAGGACAGAGCCTGACCTCCATCCCAGAGTAGAGTGAGACCCAGGCGTGTTGTCAGCAGCAGGAAAAGGCCAGCTTGGTGCAGGCTCAGGCCGGGGCCTGTATAGACTTTGGGGAGCCTTATGCTCACTCCATTCACTGTTACGGCCTGGCCTGAAGAAGAAGGGGAGGTGTTAAACTTAGTTTGGTCCCCGAGAGATTCACCCAGCCACTCTTCCAAACTTTCTTTTGCTTCATTTCCTAGGTGACCTTGGGTGAGTCATTAGTCTTCTCTGGGCCTCCATTTCACAGCCTTCCAGAGTTCTGGCTCCACCCCACCCCACCATAAGACAACAAAACCCAGAGAGGAGCTGGGAGGAGCTGTGATGCTATGCTGCTTTACCCTGCACCCTCTGCCAGTATCCAGCCATTCTCACTAGGTCAGTCACCTCTCAGCATGCGCACAACAGTGCTGTCCAGACGCACAGCCAACGCCTTGGTACACGTGAGGCCACTGGCCCCACAAGGCAAGTTCTGGATGGAGACACTGAAGCGGCCACCAGCCTCTCTCACCAGCAGGTACTCGCAGGCCCCAGGAAAGGTAAAGACCAGCCCATCAAAGGTCACATAGTGGGGAGCACCGGATGCCTGGCACCATCCACTGCACCGATGACCTGTGCAGTGCCAGCGCTGGCCCTGGCATACACTGTGGGCAAGAGACGGGACAGAGCCATCAACAATAGTCCAGTCATACCCTGCCTATGTGTGAAGAATTCTGGAGGGTCCCCAGGGTCCAGGCCACTCTGCATGTGCTGCTCCATCCACTATTTTAATCCTTCTCATAGTGAAAAGAGGCATGATACCTGGGGAGTCAGGGGTCACAAGGTCATATGGTAACAGGTGATGGGGACTGAGCATACCAAAGGTTGCAGTCTTCCTGAATGGTGGCATTGGGTGGGTACCATTGCCCGTTGTGACGACAGGGACAAAGATCAGGAGACACACAGTGCTTGTCCTGCGTGAAGGGGGAAAGCACTGTTTTGGGCATCTAGGGAGCAGGGCAGGCTCCTTGTGTAGGGAGAGGCACTTTGTTGGCCCATGGGTCCCTTTTCCAGCCTCACCAGCAATACAGTGCCAGGGGGACAGACACAGCCATCAGCGCTTCCAGCCCGACAGGAACGGTTGGCACGGGGGCTGTCACAGGTGAGAAGGCAGGCACCAGGGACATAGATGAGCTCCTGAGGGCAGAGTGCCCACTTTCGGGGGCAGTGGTGGTCTGTGCAGTTCCAGAGGCCCCTCTCCTGGCAAATGCTATAGAGGAAGGGAAGGTGGAAGAGCCAGGCTCAGCATGGGCTCATCTGGCTATCCTATCCCCTGGTCAGACACAATGAATCTCCGGAACCAAGATACCAAGGACCTCTGCAGGCATCTGGATCCACTAATACTAGGAACTTGGTCCCAGTGCTAGAGACCAAAACAGTTCTACATCCAACACCCCAGCCCCTAGCATAGGTGGGCAAGGTGTTCAGGAAGCCCATGTGCCTGGGATCCACAGTCCCTCTTCTGTCTGGCCCCAGTGGGATGGAGATACCGACTCTTCTAATGTGATGACTAATCTTGACTGTCAATTTGATGCGATCTAGAGTCACCTAGGAGACTAATCTCTGGGCCTGTCCATGAAGGATTTTTATAATTGAGTTCGTTAAGGTGTGAAGACCCACCCTGACTGTAGGCAGCACCATTCCATGGGCTGAAGTCCTGGGGTAATAAGAAAGTGAGCCAAATTCCAGCATCCATCTCTCCCTGCTTCCTAAGGATGCCGTATGACCAGCTGCCTCCTGCCACCATGACTTCCCCACCCTGGTGGGCTGTATTTCCTTGCACCGTGAGCTAAAATAATCACTTCTTCTCCTGAGCTGCTTCCTATCAGGTATTTGATCACAGAAACAAGAAAAGTGACTAAGACTTTACCACTTGTTCAAACCAGGAGAGGGGACCCACTGCAGTGCCCTAGAACCTGCCCCAGCCTCCTGAGGTAGACCTCATCTTGCCTTCTCAGTAACAAACGGTCTGCCCAGCTAAGCCTCTCTTTCCTCATCTACCAAGTAGGAATGGTTTTGCACCTCCCACACTTTATTAGGCTTTAGTTAGGTAGTAAAATCAACACAATACGTAGTGAGCAAGAACTTCTTGAAGCTGACAGTGCTGCAGCACTGAGACAGTATCAGCACCCTGCCATCCCTCCCTGACAACCACTGTGACCATGCAGCAACACACCGGGCCATTTTCTCCCTCCCCTCCCTCCCCTCCCTCCCTCCCTCCCTCCCTTCCTCCTTCTTCCTCTTTCCCTCCTCCTCCCCCTCCCCCTTGCCCTTTGCCCAAGGATGGCAGGTCTTACCAGTGGCTGCAGTCTCTCACAGTCGCAGTGGTGTTAAAGGCGTAAAGATGGCCTCCAAGTTTACAGTGGCACGCTCTGGGAGGCACACACTGGCCCTCAAGGTCCCACAGTAGTCCCAGGGGACAATTACAACCAGCCACACAGATGCCAAGCTCTTTACAGTCCTCTGGCTCCCCACAATGGTGACCACACACTGGGGCACACTCCTGGTACACCTGGCCACCAGGACACGAAACAGCTGGACACAGGAATGTATGCAAATCAGAAGCCTAGCCACCTTGTCTGGACCTCAAAGTACCTGTACCTCTACAAGAGAAAGAGTCTAGCAATAGTCTGGTAAGGAAGGAATTCCTGCCCCCTCCAGTTTCTCCTAATGATGGTGGTGGAGCACTGGGAAGGGGGAGGTGAGGGGCCTGGGTGGAGAAACTCACGGCACAGGGTCTCATTCCTCCATTTCAGCAGGACGCCCTCCTGGGCACAGTGGCGTGCATAGGCAGAGAGCACAGGGCACAGGCAGTCTCTGCCAGGGGCACAGCCACACATGGCCTCCAAGCACCGTAATCGAAATGGTTCCCTGTCTACTAACCCATGGCACTCCTTGGGGCAAAAAGAAAAGGGGCAGTTAGTTCTTTCTTTGTGGATCTCATTCCCTTGGGATCTGATTCCACTGCTGCCTCCCTGTGCCCTTGAACTCTCTCTAGACTTTTGGATCTTTGATCTTATGAGCAGAGGGGACACCCTAGTACCTGAAAGGCATGGTCATGCAGGATGGCACAGGCTGCCTCTGCGAAAGTGAGGCGCTGAGAGTAAGAACTGCAGGAGAAGAGTGGGTTGTTGTCCACCAAGGGGCACCTTCCATCACCTGACACTTGGAACTTGCTAGCAAAGGCAGTGACACTAGTCTCTATGTCTCCAGCTGGTGTCAGAAAGTCATCCTGTTGCTTCCAGGTAAAAGTACCACACAGACCCTGCACCTGAGCCATAGAAGACACATAAAAGTGAAATACAATCTTTCCTAACCTAGCCCAGACATTCACTGGCCTCATAACATACCTGGTAGGCATGTCGGGGGTCCAGTGTGATGTATGCCGCAGGCTCAGCCACTCCCCAGAGAACCCAGGCCCCAGGCCAGTGCAATAGCAAGAATGTAGAAGAGGCCCAGGAAATATTGAAGCCTTCAGCACCAATCCAGGGCAAGTCTACATCCTCCCCATCTACCAGCACAGCTCCTGGAAGAGAGGCCTGACCATGTAATGGGGAGTCTGTGGAAGGAAGGGGCTGCAAGAGGAACTTGGCAAGAAAATGGGGGGGCTGTGTTAGTGTGGGATGAGGGAGCAACTAGCGTGACCCCTGTGAGGACACCTGTCCTACCAGAGACCACCCTTCCATAGGTCAAGAACCACATCAGCGTGCATTTTTGTATATCCCTTTGTTTGTGTGGTCAGGATGTGGGAGGAGTTGAGTAAAGAGAGCTGGCAGCTGGCCTGGGCTTGGCAGAGTTGGAGGATGGTTGCTGAGAGGGGTTAGCTGTCCGCTCATGCCCAAGGCCTTTCTAACTCTTATAACTGTGTCTGCCTCTGGGGTGGGGGCATGAGATGATCTGGGTGGTAAGCGCAGGTACAGGAATCTAGAAGGGACAGTGATTGGAATCCAAGAGGGGTGTGTGGAGGGCAGGCTCCGGGTAGGCCTGAGTGTGCAGAGTAAGGACAATGGCCAACAGGCCCAGCTGGTACCCCAAAGAAGCAGACTGCAGAGTTGTCTACTGTCCAGAGAGCCCACACGAGCCAAGGAGGCAGAGCTGGAGCTACCTGAGTATCTGAGCTGAATGTGGGTGTTCCCCAGGAAGACAGAGAGGGCATGGAGGCAGCTCCCAGTGTCACAGGCCCCATGTTCCAACACTACCAGCAGCTGGCCTTTCACAGAGTCCTGGGGTAGACAGGATGAGGATGGTAAGGGTGTGTGGAGGATCCATGAGGAGACCTCAGGTAACTTCAGCTCTTACCCTACACAGGTGCTAGCCAGACGGATTCTGTTAGGCAAGATGTGCTTAGCTCACCAGGGACTGACATAGGCGAATGGACATGAATATATATGGGGAGGAGGTTTGTGTGTGGGGTGTGTGTATGTGACAGTGTATGTGCTCATACACACCCATACTTCTCTTCCACCCCATGAGTGTTCCTTTATGTATATATATATCAATATATGCATATACTTTTATTGAATCTACATACACAGCATGACTGTGTGTGGAGTGTGATGTGTGTGTGTGTGTGTGGGGGTGTTTGTGTGTGTGTGTGTGTGTGTGTGTGTGTGTGCATGAGCATGTGCTGGCATGTAGCCTCCATCTGTGTGTGTATACCTCATGCATCTTTGGTCAGATGATGGGGAGACAGCTGCCCTGGATAACACACCAGCTTGTTGGCCCTGCTCTCCCCTGATTTTCTCACCCCACTGTCATCCAGGTGGTGGGGGGGTGGGGGGCAAGTAAAGAGACTACAGTGGTCCAACACTAAAATTGAGAAATCACTGATCAGTCCTCAGAAGGATGAAAAAAATGATATGTGCTGAATTGGGAAGCTTCAACGTTATTGAGGAGGGTCCCTTCTTTCTCCTGTGACAAGGCCAGTGTGTTAGATATGTATAAGGGTCTATGAAGATGGGTTTAGTTCTATGGCCAGTTAGAGGTGGGGACCTAGAAAGGATGGTGTGGGGAGTGCAGGGGGTCTACTTTAATGACTTGTTTATAGTCATCTCCCCTCAGGACTCCCATGTGAGGCCCCCACTCTAACAAAATCCCCCTCCCGAAATAGGCTGTCTGCTCACCTGCACCAGGCTGTAGTGGCAGCTGGGAGTGCCCCTGAAGAAGAAGCTCCGCCCATCAAAGGTAAAGTAATGTCCATCAGCACCCACTGCACACTCAGCAGGGCACAGGGCCTGGTCACAGTGCCAGCGGCCATCCTGGCACACACTAAAGGCACAAGGGATAAGACAGTGCACTGTGGCATCAGCTCCATCCTAGGGTGTTGATTCTCTCCCCTGGCACACCCACCACCAGTAGAAGTGGATAGTCACTAATCATGCCAGAAAATGCCACAGGTCACTGGGTGGGAAACCCCAGAATGGGCTGGTCATTGGGAGGGGCAGATCTCAGAGACAGCACAAAGAACACGGCCCAAAGACCCACCAAGGGTTGCACTGCTGGTTCACCGTGTCACCAGGAGCGTAGCGCTGGCGCCGGTAGTAGCAGGGGCAGTGGGCAGCAGGCACACAGAGGGCACCATTCCAGAAGAGGCCAACCGGGCACTCACAGCCACTCACACACTCTTTCCCACAAGACCCCTCCTCGCCCTGGGATACTGCTGAACAGCTGGGTGGACAGGATGAGACACAATCAGAGTAGAGCTGACCCCCTGGACACACACGTTCTGTGGGAACAAAAAATTGGCCCATGAGGAGTTGGCTTGCAAATCCAATATGCCATGGGAGGCAGCCAAGAAGCCCTTAGGCCACTCAAGGATCTTGATTGATTTGGCATAGGCAGACCCAGCGTACCACAGAAGCCAGGCTTCCTCCAGTGCACATAGATGTGCTGCCTGGCACAGGCCTGGGCATAGTTGGCAAAGGTGGCACACACAGCATCCAATTGCCCCTCTGGGCCATTGCCTGCTGTGGCTCCAACACAGTAGGCAAAGAGGCAGGTCTCATGGTACTCATCTGGCGGAACCTGTAGGGAAGGGAGATCCTCAGCCAGCAAATGCCCTTCCTCACCAAGATCTTCTGTCTCCTCCTCTTTTGCATCTCAACTTGAAACCAAACAAGTAAGTGCTATAAGGGTCCTCAGAAGTCACAAGAATAGCCATCTTGTTCTCAAAGGTAAAACAGGAAAAGGGCACCCAATGACTGGATCAGATCACCCAACTGTATCTCTTATGCATCCACTAGTCTCTACGAAACCTCTCCCCTCTAGAGCTGGTCACCACCTCTACCTGTCCATGACATTGCCAGAATGGATCTTCCAGCAGTTGGTGGCACATGTCCTGAGCTTGAGCTTGAAGCTTGCCAGCTTCCAAGTCAGTTAATGTAGCTCCTATGAGGCTCTCACAGCCCCGAGCCACTTCCACTGCATCCAGACACGCAGGCTGAGAACAGAGACAGGCCAGGAAGCAGTGACGTTAGCCAGGGAAACAGGAAAGTGATTACTGGCCTCACAGTTGCCTCCAGACCCCGCTGTCATGCCCACTAGACCAGGGCTGCAGATGGTAGGAAAGTGACAAGCCCAGCTCAGAGAAGAGGAGCCAGGGCCACAGTCAGTCCATACAGAGCTGCTCGGTGGCCATAACTGGGAGGACCCAGGATTGTCATTACACAGCAGTTGCCAGACTCCCTATGAGGCCTGGAACCTGTGTGCTCTCCATGAAGACCCCAGGAAAATCGTAGGCAGGCAGGAGACAGCCTCACCTCAGAGCCAGGGAGCTTCCATGAATTCCCAAAGGTAGCAGCTAGCGTAGCCAATCCTCCTCCCGGCTCCACAAAGTCATCTGAGGAAAGTTGAAGCCAAAGCTAGACCTGAGTCCTACCTAAGTCTCTTCCCTCCCTTCCTTCCCCTTCCCTCCCTCTTACCTCCCTCCCTCCCTCCTCTGGACACACCTCACATACCCTCTGGCCTGCCATTGTAAAGCCCACATAGGCCCTGTGTCCGTCCCCAGAACTCTTGGTCCACGGAGATGGAGATGGAGATGGAACTGGACCTGTCCAGTCTCACAACCACCCCCAGGCCTCCAGAGAACACCAGCCAATCTCCCTGCCACTGCAGGCTCATCCCTGGAAAGAGGATAGGGTCATTCAGTCTCAAGGGCCACACTCCCAGCTCATCAGCAGGGTCTAGACTGCATATGGAAAGAATTCACGCAAATTTCCAAGCTCTGCACTATGGTTTTTGCACTGTGGCTACTATCTTGAGAGAATAAAGTATGACACATACACTATATCCACACAC
The DNA here is from genome assembly GCA_902729485.2 of Mus minutoides. Taxonomy (NCBI): domain Eukaryota; kingdom Metazoa; phylum Chordata; class Mammalia; order Rodentia; family Muridae; genus Mus; species Mus minutoides. The sequence goes on from LR750053.1 coordinate 289,689, forward strand.
ATACACTATATCCACACCACACATACACTATACCCATACCACACATACACTATATCCACACCACACATACACTATATCCACACCACACATACATTATATCCACACCACACATACACTATATCCACATCACATATTCAGTATATCCACATCACACATATACCATATTCATACCACAAATACACTATACACACACCACACATACACTATACTCACATATCACATACACTATACACACACCACATACACTATACACTCACCACACATATACTATATCCACACATACATTATATCCATACCACACATACACTATACATACACCACAATACACTATATCCACACTACACATACACTATATTCATACCACAAATATACTATACACACACCACACATATACTATACATATACCATACATACACTATATACACATTTCACTCACACTACATATATACATATAGTACATACACTATATATACATTACATGTGCCACAACACACAACATAAACCACATACCTCATAGCATTCATACACACATACCATACTTCTACACAGGTAATACATACACACTACATACACTCTGTCTACCCACCCATACCATGTAGACACATACATGCTTAGCCCCAGCCTCCTGTCCCAGCCATGATCATACTCTCATGAGGCTCATGGCAGGTAAACAGAGTGGCCTGTTCAAGTCACAGTTGAAGACAATAGGGAGTGGGTAAGCCAGGCTTATGTCTTCCTGACCCCTAGTTTTCAAAATCTTCCCAACAGTACTGGGATGGGGGGTGTATAGCAGCTCTGCCCTGGCCTGCCACCCTACCCTTAGAAGTAGGCAGACAACCCCAGAGGAGTGAAGAAGCCCTCACCATTGAGCAGCTGAGGCTCCCCAACAGGCACTGGCTTGCCCTTCACAGAGACCTCTCCATCTTGGATCAATACCTCCTCAGGGCCCATCATCACTTGAACCTAAGAGAGGAGTGGACCAGTTGTGTAACTCTCTTCCCCTACCCCTGCTAGTTCCAGACCTTCCCTGGGGTCATCTCTCTCTCCCTTACCAGCCAGCAGTGTCTATGCTGGGGACAGTGGACACTAGGCCTGAGGTGGACAGCCCAGGTAGAATCCATAGCACCAGCTAGCAAGTAGGTACATTGGCCCAGGAAGTGGTAGTGAAGTCCGTCAAAGGTTTGGTAGTGGAAGCCAGACCAGGTGGCACAGATGGCTGAGGGACGCTGGCGCTGGCTCCACAGCTGGCCTACAGCTCCTGCTAGAGGCTGTAGGAGGCCTTCAGAGGAAGCATTGCCTGAGCAAGATAATGCAGGAACAGAGATGAGGACACAGTTCCTAGCACAGCAGGTGTGAGATCAGGGCATGGTCCCTCAGAGAGACCATAGGAGTAGGCAGGACCTGGTGGAAAGGCTTAGAACTCTTGGTGAGGAAGAGGGTCTGGATAAGTCTGTCTCCAGAACTGGAGACTACAGACCCACCTGGGCGGTGCTGACCAGAACAGCTGAGGCACATCTGGGAGCTGCTGTTCCACCAGCTGTGCCCCCAGGGTTGGGCACAGCATTCCTCCAGGTTTCCTGCCGAAGAGTTAGCTGAGCCTGCTAGAGGCTGGCAATGCCATGTGACAAAGCAATGACCTTTAGGGCTGGTTTCAGCAAGGGCTGTGGTAGAAAAGAATGGGGCTCACCCAGCTTGTCATTATTTGGATGGCTTGGAGAGCCAACCAGACCTGTTGTGTCCTCAGGCAGTCTGTCACCTCTGCTACATCACAGATGGGCTCCCTTTCACAGCTACTACCCCAAAAGGTACCACCTACCCATCCCTCTTGGGTACTCACCATCGGTACAGTGAGCTCCCCCCCATCCTGGACAACAAGCCCTCACTGTCCGGTTCCAAGTAGCAGGCCTGGTTTTCGGGGGTCTGCCCCCATCACATGGGGAGAAGCAGGGAGAGATGTTAATATTCAGCAGAGTCCCACCATAAGGCAAGGTGGGTCTTGGCCTGGTCAGGTACTTGGTGGGTTAGTTCTGGTCAATTACTCTGAGGGGTCCTGTCAAGCAATTCTCTCCTCCTGGCCTCACTTTCAAATGCAAAGCAAAAATGAATGCTAGGAAGTAACCTGGGGCAGAAGGGAGAAACGTCACACCTTTCTTCCCCTGCCATACTGTGCCCACCACAGTGCCCTCTCATCCACCTACATCATGTCTCTCCACCCTTCCTCGAATCCAGCCAGAACCTGTTTCCCAATGCCTGCTGCACTAGTTCCTCCCCCACACTCAGGATATCCTGTGGTCACTCTTTCCTTTCCCGTCAGGCAGACAGCCCAGGTTCTGACCCTCACTCACTTGTAGATCGCACAGAGCCCAAGTGCTGGGGGCCTGGTGAGCCCCACATGGCCACTCCAGGACAGGTCCAGCTGCCAGCCTAGGCGGCTATAATGGTACAAACTGGTGCAGGGTACCAGGTCCTCCTGACGAGGCGTTACTTCCTCTTCCACATGGACAGTCTCTATGTGCTCACACCAATGCCTGGCCAGGGACAGGAGAGCACAGATACCAGCATTGTCCCTTCTGTCACCAAGAAGCTTTGTACTATGAATCCATGGCCCCAAGGACTGCTGGGAGAAGTACTTGAAAGAAGGGAGAGATTAAAGGTTGATAGAAAAGGGCTAAAAGAAAATCCTGGCATCACAGGCTGGTTATAGACGGGCAGGAGGATCTTATTGGGAGATCCCCAGGAGTTGCTTACCCATTAGCCAGAGTCCATAGCATCCCAAAGAGAAGGGCAGGAGGCAGCATAGTGCTCCACCACAGGTCGCCTTTGGGAGGACCTGAGGCTTGGACTTAGGCAATGCTGCTGGAGGAGACCAGAGAGAATAGCACTGTCCCACAATGAGGTCTGAATTAACCTGGAGGTCAGTCTGTCCAAGGCTCTTCATAAGGGCAGATTTTATCCCAGCCCCTGGGTACCAGCTGTTCAAAACCAGATTGGACCTACCTCCAGCATCCCTTCAGAGGCCAATTCTCCCTGGAAACAGGCCCCATCTCACCCCTCCAGGAGTGTGGATGTGTGGATGTGTGATGGGACTACGGCTGGACACTTTGAGGCCCTAGCTTTTCTACACTGTCAAGCACTACCACAAACTAATATATGAGTGTGGTCAAGACACCTTCCCTTTCTGGGCATTTGCTGCTTTCTTACCAGTAAAAACTTCAGGGACTTTCCAAGGCTGCACAGATGGGACTCAATAAGCTTTTTGAAACTTCAGGTGTGGGAGGGTCTCTCCACCCTCCAAAAACTGCAGGGCTAGAGAGAAGGTGGCTCAGTGTTTTAGAACACTTGATACTCCCAGATTTGGTTCTCAGCAACCAAACTTTTAGCTCATAACCATCCATATATAGGCAAAACACATGAAATAAACCATTGCCTTTATTATGGTGTTTTCTCTATGCTCTTTCCTCTCCCTGTTCCCTCAGCTCAGGTGTACAGGAAGAGAGAGCACCCAAGTTATATGGAGATAATATGGAAACATAAATCCTTTGCTCAGTGAGGTCAGTCTTTTGAGGGTATCTGTATGAAGTGGTTGGGGCCATTTGGTCACCTGTGGTGTTTCTGAGGGTCCCAAAGCATTCAAACACTGAAAGGATCCAGGAAGATGGGAAGGAGAGAGGGGAGGAATAAGAGCAGGAGGGAGCTTGTTCCCCCTGCCCCTGGATGGAGCAGTGCTAAGCAGGATAGAATAATCCCAGCGTCCGGTTTAGAGGAGGCAGCTGCAGGCTCCACAGGCAAATCCTGGTTACATCCTGGTCACCAGTAGACCTCCAAGGCCATTGGGCTGGAATGCGGTTAGCCCTGAAACTCTGAACCCTTTTATTTCATAATAAAATGAGGTCCCACTGGGCATCCTGCATGGTCACCCCACCTAATGCACCCCACCTGGCCTGGGATTTCCTTCTTCTGGGCCTACTATTGGGCCTGGGACCAAAATAGGGCCAGAATGAGTTTCCCCAGTTGCTTCCAGATATCTAGGATTGGTGCCTGGGAGTTGAGCAGTCCTGGGGAAGGGTCAGCATCTATTGTGGGCACAATGTCCTTCTAACTTCTCTCACATTCTCACCTGACCACTGTTCCTGCATATCCTACACACATGGTTCTCAAAGCCCATTCTTGCACACAGAGAGGGACATAAACTCTGTTCCTAGCCATCTTCACTCAGTGAAACATCCAGGTATTAAAGGAGCCTTTTGCATCTCCTGATCCTTCAGGTCAGTCTCCATTGCTCCAGACCTCACTCTAACTATCTGTAAATGTTGAGGACAGCCCTGCTCCATCTTATAAAGCTAGCCTTGAGTCACTGCCCTGATTCCACAGGTGTCACTATCCTTGTGTCAGGGACCTTGTCCTATCCAGGAGGGCCATTTACTGGCCTCCTCTTCCCAGATTCTCTCCCAGCAGCTCTGTTCTGCAACTTGGCTGACAAGGGAAGCTTGGACTGGGGAGAAATGTAACTTGGATCTGCCCTTTTCCCTACAGGGGCAGGCAGGCGGAAATGGGAGCCCATGGGAGTTTGAAGAAAAATCACAGGGCATGGAATATCCAGCCTAGATTTTAGTTCCAGGACTGGGCGAGGATGTCTGAGGAGCAGAGGGGGATGGCCTAGGAGTACCTGCACCCATGAGCAGAAATGGTGGAAGTCTGGGGAGAGATCTACACCTAACGCCAGGAGGTTTTCTTACCCAAGGACAACACTCCCTCGCCCCCGCCCAGCCCCGCCCACCTCACCCCCTGCAGCCTCCATGCCTGTCCAGCCGTCTCGTCTAGGACTTGGTTCCTTTTCTCCCTATTTTCTACTTTGAGAGCCCTCTCTCTGCCCTCTTAGATTGGTTCTTAATCCTCAGTCCCCGCAGTGGGACTTGGATCGCGTCCTCCGGTCTGGGTGGATCCTGGTGGAGAGTTTTTTGACCGATTCTCCCAATCTCTGCTGGCCAGACAGTCTCCCGCGGGACCGCGGCGCTACCACATACTCGGCTGCCACTGGCGATTTTAAAGACAGCCATACACACATTGCTCTCCTCCCCAAACACGCCCCCTCCTCTCCCTGCTCCCCCCAACTCTTCACTACTACCACCACCACCCCGTTCCGCGCTCCACCTTTCTCCAGCTCCTCCCTCCTAGGCTGTGAGCACCCTCCCTTCTAGCCCGAGTGCCCTTCCTCCCTAGCCTCTTCTTCTCCTTCCTCTCCCCTCTGCCCTTCCTCGGTCCTAAGCTCCCACTTTCCATCTCCACACTCCGGGCATCTTGCCCTCAGACCGTCACCTGCACCCAAGCCCATTAGTGCACCCTCCCGCGGCGGGTCCCTCCAAGACCCTCCGCCTTAGCCTGTGCCCCGGAGCAGTGTTCCCGCTTCCCGGGTTCCTCCCGCCCCCCCCCCATCACCCGCAACGCTGCCCCGCACCCTCTCCCTCCGCGTCTTTCCTTTCCCTCCCCGCGAAGTTTCAGGGCTGTCAGTCCCGGAGTCTTTCGGGCAGCCCGCACCCAAGCTGCAGGCAGCCGGCGCCATTGTGCAAACGGCCGCCCGGGACGGGAGGCCCGAGCGCCTGGGTCCCCGAAGCGGGCCGCGGCGGCACGTAGCCGCAGGAGCCCGCCAGGTAAGGACACCCGAGACTCCCGGGCAGGCGTCTCCGCCCGCCACCCAAACGGAGCTTTACAAGCCTTGCCAGCCCATGGCAGGTGACAACCCCGAGGGAAGGGGCGCGCAGACGCGAGTATGGGGGAAGGGTGGGGGTCAGACCAGGAGGGAAGGGAGTCAGAAAGGAGGGTCCTGGTGCAGAGGGGGACACTAGGAAACTGGAGGGGAGGGCAAGGACTAGGGGGGCAGGTGGGAAGAGGGCGGGAGGGGCCTGCGGGGAGGATCCCAAGGAGCGGGAGTAGGGTTCCTCGGGATAGAGGAAGGGTCCAGTGCGAAAGGGCAGGAAACTGGCTCAGAGATGGGGCTGGTCGGGAGCGAAGGACGCTGACAGGTGAGCCTAGAGCAGGGCTAGGGGCCGGGACCCGGAGTGACTCCGGAGCTCTAACAGGGGCGGGGACTGGGGGGGGGGAGTTGCGTTAGAAGGAAAACTCCGGAGAGGGCGTGAAGTCAGTGGGGAGCAGAAATGGGCAAGGGGGCTGCTGAGACGGAGGTGTGTTGGGAAGAAAGGGGGATGGGGAGGGGCAGAGCGAGGGGGTAGGTCCAGAGACTGTGGGGTTAGCTTGGATCCTCCCCCAGGTGGGGGGCGTGAGACCTAGAAGCTAGGGAGCGAACTAGGAGGGGGAGGGGAAGAACAAGGCTGGGGACCGGGAGGGGAGAGAAGCGGAGCCCGAGCTTGCCGGGTAGGCAGAGGGGGAAGGGAGGCGGGGGCCGCTGAGGGGGGAAGGAGAGCAGCGGGAGGGAGGGNGGGAGGGAGTGTGCAGCCGGGGGAGGGGGTGGCGTGCGGAGAACTAGGCGGGCGGGCACAGGAGGAAGGGGGAGGGGAGCGCTGCCCAAGACTGCTGGTTGAGGAGGGTCGGGAGAGGCTGTAGCTGCTGTGGGCCGACTCGAAGGGGGCCCCTGGGGGGTTGACCCGACGGGTGCGCGCAAGGGAGGAGCCAAAGGGGCGGGGCAGGAGGAGGAGCCCCAAAAGGCTGCCAGATTTGGTGGGGAGAGAGGGCGGAAGGCAGCGAGAGGGGAGGGGCAGAGGGAAGGCTGCCAGGGAAGGGGGAGGGGAGCCTGCTAAAGGAGGGGCAGAGAACCGGTTGGAAGTGGAGCTGAGAAGTGCAAATATCGGGGAGTGTCCTGGCCTGGTGTGGGGGTTAGTCCTATGGGGGTTGTGACTCTTTGAGGTAGGGGTTTAGGGAGAGGAAGTCAGAGTCATTTACTACCTCTGCAATAGCCCTTGTTCACCTCCCCCCAACCCTGTATCCCTAAAGTGTTACTGGTCCTCCAGAACTGGCTCTCATTTCACTAGCTACTGCCCTGGGGGCTGAAGGGTCCACGTGTAGCTTCCCACTCCCCATCTTGGTCCAGAGAATTAAGTGGTCCCAGTACTTACCCTGGCAAAGACACAGTGGGTGGTGAGTGACTGCTGATGGTTTGGGGATGGTTTTTTTTGTTTTGTTTTTTTGTTTTTTGTTTTTCGAGACAGGGTTTCTCTGTATAGCCCTGGCTATCCTGGAACTCACTGTGTAGACCAGGCTGGCCTCGAACTCAGAAATCCGCCTGCCTCTGCCTCCCGAGTGCTGGGATTAAAGGCATGCGCCACCACGCCCGGCTTGGGGATGGTTTTAAAGACTTGACAGGTGGGGACCCGGGCTGATATCCATTGCCAAGCAGAGTTTGCAGAAAGCTCCATGTGATTGGGTACCCATCTTCAGAGGCCCGTGTTCCCTCACCTGTGCCTACCTAGGGCTTCACTTTGGAGTTCTTGGGGATAGCTGAGACCTAGGTGGAGGCTGACAGGAAGAATCTGAACAGGGCTGTCTTTTTAGGGTCTGTGGCCTGATCACCTAGGAGAGCCACTCCTGGTGGCCATGAGAGAGACCCTGGAGGCCCTGAACTCCTTGGGTGAGTGGGGACAAAGGAACCAGGAGGGTGGGAGTTCCTAGGCATCCGAAGTGTAGCGATGTCATCCCTCAGGGGTATACAACCCTGAGCCCTAAACCATGGCAGCCTGGAGAAGCAGACATCTTTTTAGGTCACCATTATGTGTCTCAGTGACCAGACCAGGATGATAATACTAGATTGTATGTGTGCATGGGATTCACAGAGAACTGGAAGATAAAAGCAAGAAACAAAAAACTCATTGCACTTACATATTTATTGTGTTTATTATGTCTACCTCATGTATAGAGGTGAGAGGACAGTTTTTTTGAGTTATCTGCTACCATGTGGGTTTTGAACCAAATGCAGATCATTAGGCACAGAGGCAAGTATCTTTACCTACTGAGCCATCTCCCCCCACCCTCCCCACCCCCACCCCCACCCCCGCCCGGCACTGGAATTCTTTTTTTTTTTCCTATTTCAAAATATCCAATTTCTTTTCTTTTTTCTCCCCTCGATTAAAAGGGCTGAGCCTAATACCTGGCCAGACTGCTGGGGAGCTTGAGCAGTCCTCTATCCATACAGACAAGAGACACCTTTCTTCCCAGACCGCCTGGGAAAATGCCAGTTCAATACTAGAAGCTTCACTTAAACTCATCCCTCTGCCTATAACAGGATTCTCAGTGGGACAGCCAGAGATGGCTCCCCAGAGTGAGCCCAGGGATGGGTTCAGTAATGCCCAGGAGAAGATGTCATCTAGAGGAGAGAGCACACTGCACTCCTGCTCAGGTAAGTGGGTACCATGGAAGGTGGCTCTGGAGGGAGCCATCTCTTAAGCACCTACTCTGCTGGAAGCTATTCCGGACATCTGGAATACCTTGGGCACTAAATAGACCTAGGTCCCTCCCTGCGAGGAACTTAATCTTAGAATGGGCAGCAAGCAGTCAGCCAACAAGAAATATAAGCATGCTAAAAATTGTAAGCCACCTTAGAAGACAAAAAGTGCTATAGGGGTGATAATGCACAGTGAGAGGGACCAAGTGGCTGCAGGTGGGCCGAGGCAGGAATGCCTAAGGCGAGATCTAGCCTGGCTCCTTCCCATTCTCTTCCTCACATGTTTTGCCTTGGAACTTATAAAACACATAGTCCAGAAATTCCTCACAGTTGTGGCTCCCACCCTCAGCACCTGCTCCTGCTACTGGGAATCTGTCTTTGCTGGTGTGATGTAGGACAGAGATCTTTGGGAAGTTCAGGCTTGCTTCCTAGAACCAATGGAGTTTGCCTTCCATCTGTGATGTTTTTGGAGTCCTTGGGGCATCCTCTTTTCTTTTAGGGCATGAGACCCCTGGCCAGAAAGAAGGCGTCCACACGGAACAAGCTGAAGCTCCTTGTATGGGCAGCCAGGCCTGTACCCCACAAAAGGCCGAGCCTGCAGGCTCTGTCCCAGGTGAGTTCTCCTGATGCTGTGAGGATCAGACTAAACGAACAGGGACCAAGTAAATTCCATGGCTTCTCTCTGGGGAGATAGCTGTGCTTCAGGCCCTCTTCCTTTTCCTCTGTAGTACTTCAGAGCTCCAAAGGAGTTTCACATCTGTGGACAGTGGAATGGGACAGGAAGGTACCAGAAGTGTGTCTCCCTTCTGGAAGACCCAACTCCCCTCACCATCCGCTCTCCCCCATTCATACACACTGTTGTTCTTGTTATTCTCTTGGATTATAATTGCCACAAAGATACAGGGTGTTCATCAGTATGTTTACTGCCGCTACCTTGCATGCCCCTTTCCCCAAATCTCACTGATCTTCATAATACCAAGGGCCCCCAATCTGTAGCACACATGTGTGCAAACACACACACACACACACACACATACACACACTTCCATTCATCACCACTTACTTGAATAGCATCACTGACTCAACAAAGGTTTATTTAATGCATACTGCACAGAGGTGTTGAGTATGGCAGGGAAAGACAGGGCACCTAGCTGCACAGTCCTGGGTTGAACCCTTGCTCTGCACCAACCTGCTGAATGTTCTTGGGGCGGGATGCTTTGTTCCCTCCAGGGGTCTTTTGTTCACTTGTCATCAGGGTGACAGTAACATCAAGGCTAGTGTGAAGCTTTGTGTGGCTACATGCACACTGCCTAATCCTTAGTTGGCCTCAAACAAATGGTTGTAGAGCTGATTTTAGGATTCAAGGTGTGTGCCATCCAGAAGTTAAACCAGAGCTGGGCTGCTGTTAATATGAGGCAGGACAAATAATTAAACCAACAATAGATAGCCACAGGTTCGTGGAAGCTAATATTAACGGTAATTGCTATGGGAGTTTATGGTAAAGGATCTTTATGTGCTTGGCATGTCAAAATGTTGGTTGGTGTACTGCCTTGTGAGAGGAACGTGGATTTCAGCTGCTGTAAGTGGGGTGGAGGAGGGGATGACATTCTTGGCTGAGAAAGGACTTCCAGGCAGGAAGCAGGAAAGGTGATCTGTGACAGGTTGGGGAAGGACAAAGCTTCACACCTGCATGAAAAGGGGGGGCCCCTCATGAAACCAGAAGCTGTTGCTGATTCTTGAGTAGAGGAGTGGCATGCAGAAGAGGGAAGTGACGTCAGAGGCCGAGCAGACAGTGATATGGAACCAGTGCGTTAGAAACTGGGAGTGAATGTAATCTGTGTAATATGATCAAGGCTCAGGCTATGACAGGCTTTCAGGGCCAGGCAGTGCTCAGATCAAGTGGCTCAAATGTTCTCAGACAAGATTCACTGGGGGTGGGGGTGGGGAGTGGGGGGAGGAGGGCTGTAAAGGAAGAGAGCAGATTCCTCTGCATGCATGGATGCATTTTGTGAGGATTCCCTCAGAACTTGAGTCTGCCCTTGGACTGAGTCTCCCTTGAGGCCTCTGAGCTGCTTCTCTGTGGCTGAACACTCACCAGTCTCCCTGCCCCCAGCCTGTAACCCCCAGTCTTGTCTTCTCTCCCTTAACTCTTCCTTTGATCCTGTCAACTCCAGTTTCTTTCTTTGGGTGGGGGTAGGGGGGTGGGGGGGAGGGGGAAGTGTCTCTGTATAGCCTTGGCTGTCCTGGAACTTGTTCTGTAGACAAGGCTGGCCCAGAACACAGACATCCACCTGCTTCTGCCTCCCAAGTGCAGCTTCTTTCTTAATGGGACCTCCCAGTCCTGTAGAGCAGGGGGAAGGAAGCTCAATAGTGGTTCCAAAGGGGATGGAGCAGTAGAGGGAGCATTTGAGAAGGCAGGACAGAGCACAGGGGTGCTCTGGAGCTTAGGGAGGGAGCAGAGGGAGAGGCACCAAGGTTCCAAGGCCATCCTGCCTCCTATGGTTAAAGTTGCCTGGGAATAGGTCTGCGAAGGCCAGGCATTTGTTGACACTATAGTCAGTTTGAAGGACACCCAAGAAGGGCCAAGATGATAGCCACAGGGATGGAAGCTCAGAAGTACGCAGCAGCCCTGTTCTGGAGGAAGGAGGGGGAAGGGTGTCTACTAAAGAGTCAAGGGAGGGTCCTGGGGGGGGGAGCTGGCCAGCCTGAGAGAAAAGCACCCCCCTCCTCGTGGGGCATGTTGGCCAGCAGCTTTGGCTGCAGAGGTAACAGAAAGGATGAAAGGACTTTGGGATTTACTGATTCCCAGGAAGCTTTGAGTGGGGAAGTGGGCCTACTGGCAAATGGATGTACCCATGGATGGGCTTTCACACAATTCCTTTTTCCCCCCAACTTTTGACTGCTTAGGGGAGGAATGGATGATTCGGAAGGTGAAGGTAGAGGATGAGGATCAGGAGGCAGAGGAGGAGGTGGAATGGCCCCAGCATCTCTCCTTCCTTCCCAGTCCTTTTCCCACTCCTGACTTGAGTCAGTTGGCTGTTGCGTACAAACTGGAGCCAGGGACTCCGGGAGCACTAGGAGGAATCGCGCTGTCCGGATGGGCCCCAATCCCTGAGAAGCCTTATGGCTGCGAGGAATGCGAGCGGCGTTTCAGGGATCAGCTAACTCTGCGACTGCACCAGAGGTTGCACCGGGGTGAGGGTCCTTGTGCCTGCCCGGACTGTGGCCGAAGCTTCACACAGCGTGCTCACATGCTCCTGCACCAACGCAGCCACCGCGGAGAGCGTCCCTTCCCGTGCTCAGAGTGCGACAAGCGCTTCAGCAAGAAGGCCCACCTGACCCGCCACCTGCGCACGCACACTGGCGAGCGACCCTACCCGTGCGCTGAGTGTGGCAAACGCTTCAGCCAGAAGATTCACCTAGGCTCCCATCAGAAGACCCACACCGGAGAGCGGCCCTTCCCCTGTACCGAATGCGAGAAGCGTTTCCGCAAGAAGACGCACCTGATCCGCCACCAGCGTATCCACACGGGCGAGAGGCCCTACCAGTGCACCCAGTGCACGCGCAGCTTCACACACAAACAACACCTGGTGCGGCACCAGAGGGTGCACGATGCTGCTAGCCGCACCCGGTCCTCTCCCGACATTCCTGTTACTCCCCACTCCCCCACCGCGTCTCTTACTCCGTCCCCTCCTGGGCCCAAGCCTTTCGCTTGTTCCCACTGCGGGCAGAGCTTTGGCTGGAAAAAGAACCTCGCTACGCACCAGAGCCTGCATCTTACCGAGGGTCGTCCTTTTGGGTGCGATGAATGTGCACTCGGCACCAACGTGGACCCCACCGCCGAGCCCTCCGCCTGCACTCCCCATGCGCCTGACTGTGGACCGGGTTCGGGGCCCGCGGCACCCCAGCGCACCACCTCCAGCGAGCGCTCCTTCTTCTGCCCTGACTGCGGGCGCAGCTTCGCCCACGGGCAGCACCTGGCCCGCCACCGGCGGGTGCATACGGGCGAAAGGCCATTTGCCTGTGCTCAGTGTGGCCGCCGCTTCGGCTCACGACCCAATTTAGTCGCCCACTCCCGGGCCCACAGCGGCGCCAGACCTTTTGCCTGTGCGCAGTGTGGCCGCCGCTTCAGTCGCAAATCTCACCTGGGCCGCCACCAGGCAGTGCACACTGGCAGCCGCCCCCACGCTTGTGCTGTCTGCGCCCGCTGCTTCAGCTCTAAAACCAACCTAGTCCGCCATCAGGCAATCCATACAGGTTCCCGACCCTTTTCCTGCCCTCAGTGCGCCAAGAGCTTCAGCCGCAAGACCCATCTGGTGCGGCACCAACGCATCCATGGGGACGCGGCCCTCCCAGCCCCAGCCTCGAACCTCTCTGCTCCAACCTGGTCCAATCCCTCCAAGGTGGTACCACCTCCAATCTTTTTCTAAGCGGAGTTCTGACCCGCATCCTGCCTTTCCCGACAGATTTGGGAGACTCATGCCTGGAGACTTAGTGGGTTTTCAACATTCACACCTAGGTTGCTGCCAAAGCACCAGGACACTTGAGTCATTTCTTTAATTGTCGTTTCTTTAATGTTAGTTAAGAAGTCCGGAAAAACATACTTAGCTCTTGACAGTTGTGACAGCACACAGAATATCCTTGCAGATACCACACTGAGAACCAGACATTTCTGGGGATCAACCAGGTCAAGGGGATATTGACTGAGCAAGAGACCTCTAAATAGAGGGTAAGAATAGTTATTTATGTACTTGAAGTTCATTAAAGTTCAGATCTGAGGTTCTGGGGCTGTTAACTGAGCCACGGAAGGAAAGCCTGACTCTTTACTCGCTGCCACTTCCATCCACAGGAAAAAGACCTTTCCTGCCAGTCCAGGAACGTAAACTTAGCTAGCTGGTTCTTCCCAGCCAGAGTGCAAGATGCACACATGCCAAACAACTACCATGGTCCCGCGAGTCGCGCGCGCGCGAGAGTGTGTGTGTGTGTGTGTGTGTGTGTGTGTCACAGAAATTTGGCTTGGAGGGAGTAGGTGAGGACCAGAAGGGACAGGCTGCTCTTGAGTGGTCCCAGGGGACCAGCATTGTTACTCTAGGTGCTGCTGCAGCTCCATACCACCAGTTCGTAGTCCTTCAAGAGGTGTCCCAGAAGCATCCTTACCTGCACCTGCCTAGGAGGTACAGAAGGAGGCAGCGCGTGAGGTGTCAACAGGCCATAAAGGTTGTTTGTGTATCACTTCTCCCACCAGTTGTCTCTTTTTGAGGAGTGCTTGAGCCTGCAGGCACTGCAACTGTACACCCCGCTGGACTGACTGACGGAAAGCAGAGGGGCTGCCTGACCGTGAGGAGGGAGCAGTGGGGGTGGGGTGGGGTGTGAGTTTGGAGAGAACTATTTTGGGTTCAACCTTTACTCTCCCGGAACTTCATTTTCTCATTAAAATGAGAGCTGGTGTTGATGAAAGCTGAGAGTCCTTTCTATCCTATTACTAGATTACTAACAACAGAAATACCCAAGGCAACAGTCTCCTGGATGCTAAGCACTGGGAAGGGTCAGGAGCCATCACAGCTTAAGTAGGTTTCCTGGTTTGTGTTACTGTTGCTGGGATAAAATACTGACCTTGGCTTTCCAAGGGTAGCTTTCATTGAGTCTACTTTGACACTCCCGGAGTGGTAGTCAACGTTTTCTTTGCTGTTCATTGTTGAAACAATAAAGTCTGTGAACCCTTAAAAAAAAAATTGACCTTGAGCAGGAGAGAGTTATGTGTTTTATACTTTCAAGTCACAGTCCGTTATTCACGGAAGTCAGGGTAGGAACTGAAGCAGAGACCAAGGAGGAATACTACCCATTGGCTTGTTCTCATCACTTGTTCTGTTTGCTCTCTTAAAAGACAGGGACCACCTGCCTAGGGGTGGCCCTGCCCACAGAGGAGGCCCCTCCCATATCAACCACTCATCAAGAAAATGCCCGCACAGGCCAGTCTGATGGATTGTGTCAATTGAGGTTCCTTCTTGCCAGATGGCAACAAAACAAAACCAACACATGGCCAACATAGTGGTCTCCTTGAGGGCAGGGTAGGGGCCAACAGTCCAAGCATAGTCAAGGGAGGCTGACAGGCTGCCACTTCTGAAGCCATGCCTGAAGAAACGGCAGGGGAAGTGTAGGTGGGAGGTTGGATGGAAGTAGGAGGCCCAGGTTGGGTCCAATCCAAGGTCCAAAGAGCTGCAGTCCTCAACCCAAGCAAGGGAGGAGGGGAGAAGCTGGAACTGACTTGAGAACCAGAAAGGCTGTGTGTGGGCACTCCACTGTGCAGTAGTTCCCACTGTGTCTAAGAGAGTGGGGTCAGCAGGGTTTAAGCAGGGTGAAAATGTGTTTATATTCCAACACTTTAGAAAGACTGGCTAGAGAATTATGCATCAGTCACCCATCAGTTACATGGTGGGGATCTTGGACTATGGACGTGTCAGAGGAGATGGAGAAGTGTTGAAAGCAAAAAACACTAGTCAGATGGTACAGGACTTGGTAAGAAGCATGGTGGACCCACTGGGGCCTGACTTCTGCTTAGCTGGCTAGCTGACTGCAGCCTTCCCCTGAGAAGCGTCCACAGGTTTGGGGAGCTATATTTGTGCTGGGAGAGCAGTCCTTTTGTAGCTTCTGAGGTTGACTTGCAGAAAGTACAGAGCTCAGGATAAGGTAAGCTGGAGACTGGTGGTCTGAGAACTATCTGCATTCTGGAAATGATTAGGTATTAGGTGCCTACCTTTCAGAGTGAGAATGGAGTGAAAAAGGGAGGCCTTGGACCAGATGCCTGTGTGGAGCACAAGCAACGAGCGAAGGGCCCTGAGAGAAAGCTGCAAAGACTAGTCCCCAGAGAATAGAGAAGAAGACCCTGAGAGGAGGTGACAGGAAGGAAGGAAGAAGCAGCTGAAGGCTGGGGGGCAGGGGGTGGTGGTGGAGTACATGAACCCAGGGCCTTGTGCCAAGGCAATGGTATGCAGCATCTGAGTGGTTGGGTGAGTTCCAGTTGCAAAGGTGACTCACAAAAGCAAAGTCCGGGAGCAGGAACGAGCAGGAGTGAGACCTGGACGTGGGTGAGGGACGGTGGGAAGCCACTTTCACTGTAAGGTCAAGGGCATGAGTGTGTGTAAGGTTTTTTTCCTGGCTAAGAATGAGGGGGTGACTGTTGACTACTGTGGGTGGGGCTGTAAAACAGCACTCCTACTGCTGTCTGCCCCCACCCCCACCCCCCGGCCTCTGGGCACTGAGCTTGAAGGACCCACTGAAAGGCTATTGCATGGACTGTTTGGCTCACACACATAACATTCGCCCACTGCTTCCCTTCTCCAAACATTCTGGGATTCTTGTGTAAGAACAGCTTTTTGATCCTTCAGCATTATTTGATGAGCATTACCACATGCCTGGGATTTCACATTCTCTTAAAGATTCACCACCTGGCAAATCTTTGTCCTTTGAGCTTGTTTGCAAATAGTTGAAAGTCATGACAAGTGCTCAGAACCAAGTGAGCAGGACTGACCAGCCGGTGTGGGGCTATCATCCCAGCCCCTCTGTCAGCGTGGGGCTGTCATCCCAGCCCCTCTGTGGGCTGAGGCGGCAGAATCAGAAGGGCAAAGCTAACCTGGGCTACAGAGTGAGTTCAAGCCTAGCTTGGAGAACCTAGTGAGAGGTTGAGGGCAGGTGTGGGTGGGAGAGTACCGGCAAGATGACTCAGCATGCCTGCTCTGAGCCTGTATTCCATCCCAGGGACCCACTGACCGCTCCAGGTTGTCCCCTGACCCCCACACATTTGTTGTGGTATGTGTGTGCACACACTGAATAAATAAAAATACTTTTGAAAGGGAAAGTTCTGGGTTTGTAGCTTGGTGGCAGGCGCTTGTCCGGAATGTGCAAGGCTTCCCATCCCTCCTCTACCCAGGATCTGAGTGAAAGGCAGGGGCTTTGAAGCTTGCTACAAGGAGGAGCTCTAGATTCAGCCAGAGGTGTTCGTATTAAAATTAATACACACTTCTGTTTCTCCAGGTGGGACCCAAGTTGTGAGCCATCCCCAGTACTGGTATGCAAAAAAAACCAAAAAAACAAAAAACCTCTAAGAAGCCGGGCATGGTGGCGCACGCCTTTAATCCCGGCACTTGGGAGGCAGAGGCAGGTGGATTTTTGAGTTTGAGGCCAGCCTGGTCTACAGAGTGAGTCCCAGGACAGCCAGGAGAATACAGAGAAACCCTGTCTCGAAAAACCAAAAAAAAAAAAAAAAAAAAAAAAAAAAAAATTTAAAAAAAAAAAACTCTAAGAAGTAAAATGCAAATTATATGTATTTATTTATGTATGAATGTTTCGTTGATGATGAGATGTTTCATGAATTAGCCAAAATGTATTTAGTTTTCCTCCAAATCTTGTTCCACAGAAAGGTTATCTGTAGTAAACGGTTACGAAGCAGGCAGTCTGTAGTCCCAGTACGTAATACAGACATGTATAGCTTGTGCTGCCTGCCTGTGAGGAACTTACAGTCTGGCTGGAGATGAAATGTGAATGCCCACAGAGAGAGGAGGAAGGCTCCGCCTGTTCCTGCTGTTGCCCCTTCATCTGGAGGAGTAGGAGTCAGGGGAGGATCTGGTGTGTTTTCAACAAAACCCACAGCCCTTGCATTGCTTACCCTTGACAGCTGTTCAGATGCCCAGAATGCTGCTTCTCATCCCCTTCTTCTCTCATTTTCTTCTACATGTTGCCTTGCTTGGGGAACAATCAGTGATCAAGAGACTATTTGGCAAGGGCAAGCAAAGTGAGTGGACATTAGCAGCAGCTAATCCAGGCTCTAGCGAAATCTGCCAATCACGTGACCCGTGACACAGGAATCTTGCTTGTGGTGGAGTCTCTGGTGTCTTCTCCCTCTGTCTGCAAGGGTGGACGCTGAGAGCTGCTGGTCAGAGGGACTTGCCAAACATGCTGCAAATCTCAAGTCAGAGAGAGTCTAGGTGTGTCTCTGACCAGCTCAGGCAAGCAGGTAGAAACTATGGCATTTTAATCCCTTGAGCTTGCAAATCCACCCAGCCCTATGCAAACACTGTAGGAAACAGAGCACAAGCCCTTGATCTCATGAATTTGATTCTTCATATGTAAGGCAAGCTTTGTCCTGTGGATGGCCCTTAATGCTGAGTGTTCTGGGAGATGGTAAAGCATTAAGAGTCATGGTCCCAGACACCCAAACTTGAACCTGAGCCAAAAGAAAAAGCTGGAACCTCATGACATGCCCATCACGTATGGCTGGGCAGGCACAGGTATTGCAACCTATTCATGACCAAAGGGCAGAGAAAGGGCAGGGTGTAGGCTGGAGAAGTCAGGGGTGTTTCTGGAGAGGAGTGTGCCCTGGCTCAAGAAGAGGGCTAGGACTGCAAGCAGGAGGCAGAGGACTTAAGATTAACCAAAAAGCCATTGTGTGAGTGTGTGTGTGTGTGTTTAGGGGGGGTGGCGGGGGGCACAGGAAACCAATTTTATGCAACTCTAAGGCAGTGATAAGAACTGGTTATCCCTCTTAGGGTAGGTTCAGAGAAATCCCACCTCTTCTGAAGCGATTGATATTCTAGCTGATGGATATTGCCATACTTAGGGTTTTATTGCTGTGATGAAACACCACGATCACAGCAAGTCTAAGGAGGAAAGGGTTTATTTGGCTTATGCTTCCATATTACTGTTGTTTATCATCAAAGGAAGCCAGGACAGGAACTCAAACAAGGCAGGAGCCTTGGAGGCAGGGGCTGATGCAGAGGCCATGGAGGGGTGCTATTTACTGGCTTGTTCTCCATGGCTTGCCTAGCCTGCTTTCTTGTAGAACCCAGGATGACCTGTGAAGGCATGGCACTCACAATGGGCTGGGCCCTCCCCCACTGATCACTAATTAAGAAAATGTCTTATAGAGGGATTTTCTTAATTGGGGCTCCCTCTCTCTGATGACTCTAGCTTGTGTCAAGTTGACATAAAACTAGATAGTATAGTCAGTAGTTACTAACCATTCATCGTTATATAAACATCATACCATACTCCACACACATGTGGTCACTGGTGTCAGTTGAGCAAACAATGACTCCTGGCAGCTTCCCACAACCAGCGTTCTACTTTCTCTATGACTTTGACCATTAAGACTCTCCCATAAGTTGAATCATTTAATATTTGTCTGGCTTATTTCTGTTAGTAAAAAAGCTTCAAGAGTCATACATATGGTAGCACATACCAGAATTCCCTTTATAAATTCCTTTTTTTAAGTAGTTAAATGCATCGTATGTGTACGACTGTGGGACAAGTGGACCGTGCCTCCAGACAGAAAACCTGGTAAGGTTGAAGCAGGTTCAAAACCCTGGGAAGTCTCATAATTGAAAATGGCAGGCATTAGAACCAGCTCCTGGCCAGGGTCTATCTATCCTAACACATAATGATACACCCCATTAAGAGGACTATGTCAGCTGGTTATGGTCATATAGCATAAAAACCTAGAGTTCTCCATGCTAATGAGGAATATAGATAGGCCTCAAGTGTTTAACCAATGAGCTTCCCTTCCTGGGCATCCCTTCTTGCAAAAGGTACTTAATCTCTGGTTCACCCTGAGTAAGATGTATGCATTCACATCTTCCATAAATAAAGCAGTTTGGACGAGCAAGGACCCTCTTCTTCATCAAGAATCCCCAAAGGGAGGGGGAGGATCTGCCTCATAAAGAGCCACCATCTAAATCTCCTGGAGAAGGCCTCTCTTCTAGACCCTTCCTACTTTCAGCATTCACTTGAAGCCAGTCCTGATTTCCTGTCTGGTGCATAGGGGAAATGCAGACCCTCAGACCCTGTTCCCAACTCCTCTTGGTCCCCAGAGGTATCTGGGTACAAAGGAGGCCAGAAACCACCTGTCAACTCCTAGTGGTCCCTAGGTATCTGGGTACACAGAAGATTGAGAACTACAGCATCTATCCCAGCCCCTGCTGTTTCTCACCTGGAAAAACACGGGTTGGAAGCCCCTGTTTTGGACTGTGCTCTGCCTTACCTGAGGATCACACTGGTGATGCTCTGGCATCGCAATGATGAGACAGACACGCATACCACAGTACTTGAGGAAGTCTATTGTCTCCTTCCACCATGTAGATCTTGGGTATCACACAGTAAGTACCTTAACCTACTAGGCCATCTTACAGGCACAATATTACTTTATTATTATTATTATTATTATTATTATTATTATTATTATTATTATAGTCTTTTAATATGAGTTTGAACACTGTTTTCTTCCTCTTAAAAGCTGAATAATATTCCACTGTGTGTCTACAGTTTTGTTTCTCTATTCATCTCAGTGGTACAGGTTGTTTCTACCCAATGGCTCTTGTGAATGATGCTGTACCCCATTGTAGAGAGCATCTTTACATTCCTGGGATCTGTAAACTTGGATTCATAGATGGACCCAGCAGCTGAATATGCAAGACAACTATGTGTGAGGTGTCTGGGGAAAAGAATAAAAAGGGATGGATTCTGCCTGGACGGTCGGGAGGCATCTCGGAGAAGATGAATCAAGTTGACAGGAATACCAGTGTTGTAGTCTGGGCCTCTGGCCATTCGGGCAGCATGGTTCTACACACCCAGGGCATTCACCGTCTGTCTCCTGGGAAAGAGGAGGAGAGCATCCTCCCCCATGCCCAAGACTATGAAAACTGTCATAGCAAGGAATGCATGCATCTGGGTCTCAGTTACAAATGTTTCAGGAGCCACTGACAGTTTCAGAGACATGCTACTGCAGTCTATGATGAAGTGTGGAAGACACAATTTAAAACATCCAGCAATGAACAGGCTGGATAAAGCCCAGTTTTCATGGAAAGAGTATTGTAGGACATACATAGGAAACAAGTGTCCCAGCAGATAACCCAAAGGGAGACCAGCTGTGTGACAGGCAGGACTTAGAGAATGTATGAGGGTGGGGGAAGACCCCCAGGATGCTTTGCATCAGACAGGTGATACCACTCAGGCCCTGCCTCATACCTAGCCTGGTATCTGAGAGCAGCTTGGGAATTTTCCAGTCTTTTAATGTTGCCTTCTTTTTTTTTTTTTTTTTTTTGGTTTTTTGAGACAGGGTTTCTCTGTGTAGCCCTGGCTGTCCTGGAACTCACTTTGTAGACCAGGCTGGCCTCGAACTCAGAAATCCACTTGCCTCTGCCTCCTGGGTGCTGGGATTAAAGGCGTGCACCACCATGCCCGGCTTAATGTTGCCTTCCTCTGCCCCTACTATCCATACCCACCTTCACACACAAAGTGGGAGACAGTCTGTGCCCAGAGCCCTTCACCAAAGGTGCCATACTCCTTTCTGGAGTCTTGTTACTAGAGTACCAGGGTCTAGGAGGCACCAAATGACAAAGCAGCTCCTATCTTGTTGTTGGATTGGAGGTGGTAAGACAGAGGCCCAGGTGCTGGCAGGACCTAAAGCCCTCTGCTGGGAGAGAAGGATGGAGATGCTGGTCTCTGACTCCATCCTAGCTGCCCCTTCACTGGTGGATGCTTCTCCATCTCCTTCTGACCTCATACGACTTCCCAAGCCATCATTCTGTGGGCATCTGTGTCTTCTCATCTTAAGGACAACAGATCCTATTGGATTAGTCCCAATCTAATGACTTCATCTTAATTTGATTAACTTTACAAAGGCACAAATGGCTAGAGATACATAGCCGCAGAGCTTTAGGAGAGCCTGAAATGAAGGCTCCAGGTGCCTGGAAGCTGGGAGCTGGCTCTGGAGGTCATAGCACTCAAAACAGCTGCTGCAGGGCAGAAGGACATTTTTGCCTGTACAAGTGATTTTGCTTGCTTTATTTTTGAGACAGGGTCCCACTATATATAGCCCTGGCTTGCCCAGAACTCACTATGTAGACTAGGCTGTCTTCTATCTCAGAAAGATCCACCTGCCTCTGCCTTCATCTAGGAGAGATTTCATTTCAACTCTGAGGCCATGAATCTGGAAATTTTGTCTTTGCAAAGGTAATCAAACCAATTCGTTCCACCAATTTCTGGGTGGAACCAAAGGTGTTTGCCACCATATCTAGTCTTTGCTGACAATTTTACGAACCCCAAGGGCCTCAGACAGGTTCTTCCTCTGTTCTCTAGGGGAACTCACTTATTTTTACTTATTTATTGACCCTTGGGACTTAGCTGGAGACAAAGCAGGGTTGGAGACCATTACACTCTTCTATGGATGAACAGCATCTTGTGCTTTCTGGAGCAGCCATTGTGGGAGGGGCTGGAGGAGTGTCTCTAGGGAAGAATTGTGGGATCCTCCCTGGGGAGAAATGGGAGTGCATGACAAGAGCCAGAGGGGTGGAATAGTGGCCAGATGTAGGAGGTGGAGGTCCCAAGAAGCTGAAGATTCGAGCTGCTAGATCTGTACAGGCTGCACAGGAGACAGGGGGAGCAGATTAATCCAGCCGTCCAACTGAAGACAGAGCCTTTAGGTTTGGGATTAGGTCAGCCTCAGGGCAGGGGACCTTCCTCATCAACTACAGGACACTGGTTTATGTAACAGGTTTATGTAATACTGTTATGTAATGTCATTAGAGGCATCGAAAATTGTATTCTACTTGAGGCTCTGCAGAAGCCAGACCAGGGATCCCTTCCAACCCTGAAAGACAGGCCCTGGGGGTCTAATCCCTCTTTCTCTACCAGGATTTCTGTCCAGGACTCCCTTCCCGTGGTCTTCAGGATCTTCCCACAGGATATGGATTTTAGACAGATAAGGCCAACTCCATCCTGAGGATCCCTGGGATCTTCCCTCTGCAGAACCCACAGGCCCACTCAGATGCCTACCCTCCCCCACCCCTCACATTTGTACTCCCAATGCTGTCACCCTGGGGATGTTCTAGAACATGGGTCTCTAAACTTTTGTGGACTGCTATATATTTTTAAATGTGTATTAATTATGCATTAATTAATTACAACTAATGCAATAATAATTATACATACTGTTGGTGTGGGTGTGTGACTCTCACACACAAGTACAGTGTACATCTTTATCTACACACACCCATGCTCCTTCCAGTTCTGTGGTTCACTGCTCTGCATTCAGTTCCATGGGGCTCAGCTTCCTCATGTGAGAGAAAACATGCAGCAGTGCCTTTCTGTTTCTGATCCTTTCACTCCAAGTCTTCCAGTTGCAAATGGCAGCACTTCACTTCTCCTTGAGGCTGAATAATATTCCCTGTGTACATAGACTACATGTTCCTTATCTACGATTCAGTCAGTGGGCACCTAGGCTTTTTTTTTTTTTTAATATGGTGCTATGATAAACATGGATGCTTCTTTCAAAATATGTGTTGAAATAAGTTTGTATATAAATTCAGAGCCCATGATCCACTCTTAATCATATCCATGTGCCTTCATGGGTTCTCAGGGCTGTCGAAAGAATCTCTGTTCTCATGCTACGTACAAGACAATTTGGGCTTAGAGAAGGTGAGATGATTCCACAAGGCCGCAGGTGGGAGGAAGGGAATGATGAGCCCATAGTGTGGTAGCACAGGTACTGTTTACAGGTTTCTGGCTCCTAGTGTGTCCTATGCCTAGCACAACAGAGCCTAAAGGAATTCTGGAACAGGTGGGTGTACACAAGAAATACCCTGTCTCTATATCCCCCTTCCTTTTTAGGAGGCAGGGGAAGGTGGGGTATGAAACACAAGCTGAGGGGGCTGGGCTGAACTGAGCTTACAGCAAGAAGTGTCACAAGCTAGTGAGATGGCTGGGTGCGTTTGCTGTCAAGCCTGATGAACAGAGTTAGATCCCTGGAAGTTAGATGCTGGAAGGAGAGATGTGTCTCCCGTGAGTGGTCCATTGATCCCCACACTGATACCATGGCATGAGAATGTGTGAGAGGTTACTTACAAAGAGCACATGTGACTCAAAGACAGGTGTGTCACTGAAAAGTCAACCCAGATGGAGTGACAACTGAGGTAAGGTACATCCCATGTACCTTTAAACTATCAGCAGACAATTCAGTCCCCTCTGCCCAGCAATTGTGACTGTCTATATAACCTTGAGAAAGGAGGCTTGTAAATCTTGTAAGCTTCAGGAGCTTGTGAGCTTTGTTTTGTTCCTGAGCCTTTTAAGTCTCATCCTCATCTCTACTTCTATTTCTAGCCGTGGTCACATCTGGGAGCTGTACTGGCTTTGTGGGTAATGTCCCCAGGGAAGCAGTGCTGACTGGGTGGCGAGTAGTCACTAGAACAGTCAGGTAGGTATTTAAGCACCAGAGAACACTGGGAAGGGGTGCATCTAGACTCAATACAGTATCTCTGCAATATCTGCCTTTTTGTCATGTAACTACTTAAATAAATTGTACTTAGTAGGTGGCAAGCAGAAGATAAACATTTCTCTCATTACTACTTTCAAACTTACACTGTTGTATCTCTTTTTTCAATCTTACCAGTTTCCTATAGCTGGACAACACACCAATCCCAAATTAAGTGGGAAACAGCAAGCCTATATAGCCAGTCTTTTGCTACTTTGTGGGTTCTTCTTTCTTCCATGCTTCTTTACCCCTTTTCTTCTACCCTTTAAACCCCCAACCCTAAATAAGAGAGAAAAAGGATAGAGAGGAAAGGAAAAGAATCCCTGAATAAAGTCAGGGTGAGAAAGGAGGCAACATTATTGGTAGACTACTTCCTATTGATTAGGAGTGTCAAGTTCCTTGGTGCAAGTTTGATCTTTATCATCAGGATATCCAATTTCTTCTTGTTTCTTGTTTGTATGAAACTTCTTAACAAACCACAACTAACAACAAGAAACAACAAACAACAGCCCACTGACATTCCACTACATCTCTCAGGGCCCTAGCATTTATACACTCTCTGAAAAGTTCCCAGAATTCCAATCATACAATTGCAGAAACTATCTGCAACTGGCAAAAGCTTGCCTCTGCTAGAGCACGAGGCAAATCATAGTCAGCTGCTGAGGACAATCTGAAGCAGCCCCATATCTCACACTGGGATTAAAACAAAAAACATAGCCGGGCGTGGTGGTGCATGACTTTAATCCCAGCACTCGGGAGGCAGTCAGATTTCTGAGTTCGAGGCCAGCCTGGTCTACAAAGTGAGTTCCAGGACAGCCAGAGCTGTACAGAGAAACCTTGTCTCGAAAAACCAAAAAAAAAAAAAAAACCCAAAAAAACACCCCAAAACATTGTTTGTTTGTTTGTTTGTTTGTCTTTTGTGTGTGCTTGAGTGGTTCCTCTTTCAGCTTATGTTAAAGTTCAGTCTTTTTTTTTTTTTGGTTTTTCGAGACAGTGTTTCTCTGTATAGCCCTGCTGTCCTGGAACTCACTCTGAAGACCAGGCTGTCTTTGAACTCAAAAATCTACCTGCCTCGAATCAATATAGTAAAAATGGCTATCGTGCCAAAAGCTATCTACAGATTCAATGCAATCCCCATCAAAATTCCAACTCAATTCTTCAAGGATCTAGAAAAGACAATTAGCAAGTTCATCTGGAATAACAAAAAAACCGAGACTAGCTAAAACTCTTCTCAACAATAAAAGAACCTCTGGTGGAATCATCATGCCTGACCTCAAGCTGTACTACAGAGCAATCGTAACAAAAACTGCATGGTACTGGTACAACAACAGACAGGTAGATCAATGGAATAGGATCAAAGACCCAGAAATGAATCCACACACCTATGCTCACCTGATCTTTGACAAGGGAGCTAAAACTATCCAGTGGAAAAAAGACAGCCTTTTCAACAAATGGTGCTGGCACAACTGGCAGCTATCATGTAGAAGACTGGGAATNCCTAGTTGGCCATCAATGGGAAGAGAGGCCCCTTGGTTATGCAGACTTTATATGCCCCAATACAGGGGAACGCCGGGGCCAAGGGGTGGGAGAGGGTGGGTAGGGGAGCAGGGCCGGGAGGGGGGAGAATATAGGGAACTTTCTGGATAACACTTGAAATGTAAATGAAGAAAATATCTAATAAAAGTTGAAAAAAAAATCTACCTGCCTCTGCCTTCCAAGTGCTGGGATTAAAGTCGTGCGCCACCACGCCCGGTTTAAAGTTCAGTCTTATCTAACCCAAAGCTTCCTTCTCACCAGCTTAGTGACTTTCTGCCTGATACCCCTGAGGCTGCTCAGTGACGGGAGAAGAAGGCCAGGTCTCCATGGTCTCTCGATGTTCTCTGCTTCTTCTCTACCAGGACACATGGTATAAGAGGACAGGGGTTAGTCAGGCGTGGTGGCGCATGCCTTTAATCCCAGCACTCGGGAGGCAAGAGGCACCAGCCTGGTCTACAGAGTGAGTTCCAGGATAGCCAAGGCTACACAGAGAAACCCTGTCTCGAAAAACAAAAGACAAAAAACAACAAAACAAAACAAAACAAAAAAAGAGGACAGGGGTTATGAAAGGAGAAAGAAATACCTCATTTGACTCATTCATTTTTCACCTGGCAAGGGACCTTGGCGTGACTGGATGCTGTTGGAATACTAAACTTTTATGTTCTAAGAGGCTCTGATGAGTTCTGTCTCTGTCCTGGCAGGAGACCACATGAAGTTCCACTGTTCTCTGATGAGGAACATGTCTTCTGATGCCTGCTCTTCACTTTCTGTCTAGCTGAGGCACCACAAATGAGTGCCGTCTTCGTTTTGAATTGCTATAAAAGCTTGCCTGGGTCTGAGTAATTTATAATAAATGCAAATGTATTTGGCTCACGGTCCTGTAGACTGGTTCTTAGCCCAGTTAAATTTATATAAAATGTTGATTGTCACAGCAGCCCAACTTAACTAGCGAAGACAAAAAAGCAAATGGTGATTCAGTAACTCCATGGGAAGGCTTATTCGGCAAAGCAGGACAGAATGAGAGGTTTATGAGGTGGTTCCCATGGGAGAACAAGAAGCAAACAGGCCAGAAAGAAAGAAAAGGCATCTGAGCCATTCAGTGACTACCTGAAAGGTAAGCCAGGGATCAGAGGACAGAGTCATGTAGGTGGGGCCTCACACCTCTATGCACAAAGTCTCTGCAGGGAGTTCTGAGGCCAAGATGGCCTGTCAGATGAGGCTACCACACTACTGCAGGAGGACCAAGCCTAGTACTCTGTCCTGCTCAGATAGGGCTGGTGCTCCCCAGGAAGAGCACAGCCTCGGCTGATGAGCTGAGGTGAATCCTGAATGACGACCAGTGACTGCAGACAACCAGCCAAGGCTTTCTTGAACAGAGCAGCACACGGTTTAGATGAGAAATTCAAGGGTGACATCTCCAATTCCCACAGGAATGTAGGTCTCTGTCTAAGCCTTGGGAATACCAAGAATCTGTGGTTGCTTCATTTAATCCCAAGATTCCCTCCGACTCTCTTCCCACTTTACTCTTGGGTCAGTTCTCACTGAAGATCAGCTTCTCCACGTGATAAAAAAATATGATCAATAACAGCGCTCAGGATTTGCTGTTTATGGCTTTTGCTAACTAAGGGAGTGATGCATGTACTCCATGATTTAAAGTTCCTGACCTTGAAGAAGGTATTTCAGCTGTTCTCTGTCTCTCTGACTCTTTGTCTCTGTCTCTGTCTCTGTTTCTCTCTCTCTCTCTGTCTCTCTCTCTTTCTTTCTCCCTCTGTTTCTTTTTGAGACAGGGTCTCTTTGTCTGTAGCCTTGGCTGTCCTAGAACTCACTCTGTAGACCAAGGTGGCCTCAATTTCATGAAGATCCACCTACTCTGCCTCCTGAGTGCTGCTGTGTGCCACCAACACCTGGCCTGGGGAATTCCTTTTGGACCACTCAGCAGATACCACACAGGAACATGATAGCTATTGGCCATGCTGGCGAAGCAGAAAGAATAAAGAGCTTCTTTTTTCCTGAAGAAGAGTGCCACTGAGCAAGTAATAATTCCATATCTAGTTCAGGCATGGTGGTACATGCCTCTAATCCCAGCACTTTGGAGGCAGAGGCAGGTAAATCTTTTTCAGTTTGAGACCAGCCTGGTCTATATAGTGAGTTCCAGGCCAGCCAGGGACACATAGTGATACTTTGTCTCAAAAAAATTACATATCTATTCTAAATAGTCAACACATCTTGTCTCTACTTCCTTACTTCCATTTGTCACTAACCCACTTACAGTCTAACCTCCTGCTTTCATTCTTCTATTGAAGCAACCTCTGAAGTAACAACCTATGGTTTCATGATTAGTAAATCTGGCTGTCCCCAGGCTAAGCAGCTCCAATTTCCTCCTCTGAAAAATAAAACAACACTTTACTGGGTTGGTGCTAGAATGAAATAAAATAATACAAAATGAGGGATAATATAACAGAGGGCATAGAACATTCTGGATGTATTTCTTAGCTAAATTTAATATAAAAAAATCAGACAATAAAACCACTAGATCTTATTTCACCAAACCAATCAAGAGCATCTTCAATGCAAGTCCTTATTAAACACCCTTATTGAGGCTAGCACACAGTAGGTCTTGATCAATAGGACTGGTGAGATGGCTCAGTGAGTGAGGTGCTTGCTGTGGAAGCATGCACACCAGAGTTTAGATCCGCAGCACTCATGTAAAAGCCAGGTTGTGGCAGTGTGCATTTGTGACACCAGTGCTGTGGTGAGTCAGAGGTACACATAGCCTAGCAGCTTGCTGGCAAGCCAGACTATCCAAAATGGTGAGCTCCGGACTTAGTGAGAGACCATGCCTCAAAAAATAAAGTAGAAAACAGTAGAAATAGGCATCTTGTTGGCCTCTGGCCTTCCTCATTTGCACACACAGGCAAGCACACTCTCGCACACACATACACAAAGCACACACTCCTCTCCAGTGTGAGCATGTCTGTGACTTGGCCTCTAAGCAATAGTTATGACAGTGCTGATGGAGGTCACCACACACCGTTCAATACAGGGTGAATTTACCAGCAAAGCTTCTCTCTGCAGGCCCGATAAGCAAGTGTTGTACCTAGGAGCCTGTGGCAGAGAACCTTGGGCGCTCTCCTAGCTAGGGCCTGAGAATGGCTTTTTAGTTGAGCTATTAAAAATCTGGGACCTCTCCCCTCAGTCCTACAGCCCAAAAGATATGAAATCAGCCAACATATACCAAAAATATTTTATAGTCTCTGCTATATTATCACCATTTTGCATTAAATGCCTGAAACTTGAGCTCCAGGAGATCTGATGTCCTCTTCTGTCCTCCAAGGGCACCTGCACTCAGACAGCAGGCAGACAGACAGACAGACTCTCTCTCTCTCTCTCTCTCTCTCTCTCTCTCTCTCTCTCTCTAGGGAAAATGTGGGAAAGGGAAGGATAAAGAAGAAAATTAATTAAAATGCCTTAGCATGCCTCTCACGATTAAGCGTTTGTTGTATGCCTTCTCTGTACAGTGCACGTCAACAAGCTTACCTATCCCAGCAGGCTGGTAAAGTGACCGAGGCTTTAAGTGCTCAGGGGCTTGTCGGGACTCACATGCCCTAGGTCACAAGGCCTCATCTTCTTTAAGTTTGAAGCATCCTTTCAGACAGAACTTTGTCAGCATACTACAAGAGATTTTATGATTTGAAATAATGTTATGTGAGTCTGGGAAAGCCAAGCATAGTCACAATTATTACTAAAACATGTCTCAGCTAGTCCAGAAAGCTATGCTGCTACCAGCTGCTTTTTTGATGTCCTTTCCTCTTGGTGTCAAAACTTAAAAAGAATGACTTTCAGACACTATATTCTAAAATTCTTGTAACAAACTTGGTGTATTTTTCAGCACCGTCCCTTTGTCTCTCACATGACTTATGATGTATCATTTGCACTTCCACTTTGCAGTGACTGGTCACTTACCTGACTCAGTGGTCCACAATCCATTCTTAAACCAACACTACCTGATACTTACTAAACACTATGAGCGTGCACTTTAGTGTCTGTATGGTGTAGTGGTTTGAATGAGAATACTCGTCACTCTGATATTTGAACACTTGGTGTCCAGCTGGTGGCGCTGTTTGGGGAGGCTTTGGAGGTGCTGTCTTGTTGGAAGAAGTCACTGGAGGCTGACTTTGAGAGTTCAAAGCCTCCTGCCACTTCGTTAGCCCTCTCTGCTTCATGCTTGCCATTGAAGATGTGAGCTCTCAGCTTCCCCGCCATGCCTGTTGCTCGGTGCTGGGCCTCCCCATAATGATGAATTCTTACTTTTCTGGAACTCTAAGCTTAAATAAACCTTGGTCATGGTGTAAATTGAAGATGAGATAGGTGAATCATTTGCTTAGCCTGGGGCAGTCAGATTTACTGATATTGGCTTTATAACAACAGAAAAATAACTAATGCACATAGGAAGATTAATGAGTATAACAGAAGTATATGTATGTGAGTGTGTGTGTGAAGGATATGTCCACACAACTAACCAAAGACGAGATGGATACAGAACTAACTTATCATGTGTGTGAACTTTAGCATTACCTGTTTGTCTTACATACTACTTCACAGGCATCTCCTTCAATGTTGTTGGGCAGAGCAGAGGAAATGATTTCCCTATGACCATTCTCTTGTACCTACTGGAACTTCTGAATATAAAAAGGTCACTGCAGATGGGCCTGGTGGGACAGGCTTCTAATTCCAGCACTTGGCAAGTCATCTCTGTGGTTTGAGGCCATCTGGTTTTCATGGGGAGTTCCAGTACCAGGGCAGGTCTACAGAATAATATCCTACCCTATCAAAAGGAAAAAAGAAAAGAAAAGAAAAAAACACAGCAAAGATGGATAGGCCCAATTAAGGAAGCACTATGCTGAGAGAAACAAGGCAGGAGGAAAACTGCTGTTAGAGGCACACCCATGTTTCAGTGACTTCACTTTTGAAAGTAGCTGATGGAGGGCAGCCTGCTGAGCAGTTCTCATGTCTTGGAGTGGCTTAGGTGTTGGCAACAGAACTTTGATTAGGTCTGTCTCTGTTCATAGGAAGGAGCAAGAGCATGAAGTCTGACTCCCAGAGGAGATCCACATTTAACTATGTCAGATGTAATCAAGCTTGCGAAGCTCTCAGAGCAACAACTTTGACCAGAGAGGAAAGTGGACTTCCTGATAGAGCAGCCAACATAGAAGATGAGGATGCGGAGGAAGAGATCCATGGAAAGGCACCAAGACCCCACCTTCGGAGCCTAGAGATTCAAGGACCTGGCCCAGGACTATGAAGGCTCTCTGGGGCACTATAGGAAATTCCATTTTCTTAGAGAGCTACCCACATTGTGCTGAGCTGAGCTGAGCTGGGTCTCACAATGCTGTGCTAAAGGATTCCTGAGATGCTGGAGAACATTAAATGTCTTAAGTTACAACACTGCATGTCTGTAATTCTGGTTCTCAGGGAGCCGAGGGAGAAGACTAACAAGTTCGAGATGAACTGAAGCTATATAGTGAAAACCTTGTCTGAAGGTAGAAATTTAAATCTCACTTTTCATGGAAGAAGGACTTTAGTCTAAAATTTTCCCCCCATTTTCTGGGTGTTGGGAGTAGGATAGGATGTATGTGTGGAGTGGGGTAGAGGCATGGAAATGAATAGAGCAATCTTCTGGATGACAGGACCTGATAGTTGGCACACTTAGCTTGTGTGAATTTCCTCACAGAGGCCTCCTGTGAGTTCACTCAGGATACCCTGCAATGCCTTTGGGTCACTGTAGGTGCAGAAGAGCAAAGGTCTCTTGGGAAGGCTGGACAACTGTGGTTTCAGTTTGCATCCTTGCCAGATTTAATAGAAGTGTCTTTATCAAGAGTCGTGGGTTCCAGCTCATCCACACTTTCCCCTCCATGCTCAAAATACTCCATGCCTAATTAGTGTGTCCTGATTTCCCTACTGGCATCTGCTGCAGACCCTGAAGAGCTTCAATTCTTCAAGGATCAGTGTTGGTGCACCTATTTTTTGCTCTCTCCTTCCCTCCCTCCCTCCCTTCCTTCCTTTTGACATGATGTCTCATAAAGCCTAGGTTAGCCTTGAAATTTCTATGTAACTGAGGTTGGCCTTGAACTCTTGTCTCACCTCAGAAGTGCTGGGTTTACAGCTATGTGTCATTATGCCCAGCTTTTCTTTTCTTTTTTAAAATTATTTTTAACTTTTGATGTGTTTGAGTGTTTGCCTGTATGTATGTTTGTGCACCACATGCAAGTCTTATGGGGTTGAAACCCCTGGAACTGGAGTTATAGATGGTTGTGATCTGCTATGTGGGTAATGGGAATCAAACCTAGGTTCTCTGCAATAACAATAAATATTCTTAACCACTGAGACATCTTTCCAACCCACTTTTCTTCCTTCCTTCCTTCCTTCCTTCCTTCCTTCCTTCCTTCCTTCCTTCCTCCCTCCCTCCCTCCCTCCCTCCCTCCCTCCCTCTCTCTCTCTCTCTCTCTCTCTCTCTCTCGCCTCTGTGGGCACCTGCATGCACCTGGCGCACATTAAACTCACACAGGCACATATACATACAAATAAGTAAAATATTTACTGTGCCCCTGTTGTGACCAGCACTGTGGAAGCAGTAGCTGAGGGATTGGCACTGGACAAAGTTGCATGTAGGGAACACAGAGAATAACAAAAGCAGCTTGCCAGCTGATGCTTCCAAGGAAAATACAGCTGGGGAGGGGTAAGGAGGGTTGTGGGCCACATTACAGTTTTTAATAGAGTGGTCAGGAAGGTCATAACTGAGGTGACATTTATGTCTAGGGACAATACATGTTTCAGTGGAACAAATGACTAAGTACAACACTTTCTAAAGGAGTG
Organism: Mus minutoides; assembly: GCA_902729485.2. Lineage (NCBI taxonomy): Eukaryota > Metazoa > Chordata > Mammalia > Rodentia > Muridae > Mus > Mus minutoides. The sequence continues at coordinate 321,785 of LR750053.1, forward strand.
TCCTTCCCTACCTTTCCTTCTAGGTGGTTTGTTTGTTTTTTGAGACAGGGTTTCTCTGTATAGCCCTGGCTTTGTAGACCAGGCTGGCCTCGAACTCAGAAATCCGCCTGCCTCTGCCTCCCGAGTGCTGGGATTAAAGGCGTGCGCCACCACCGCCCGGCTCTCCTTTTAGGTTTTGAGACAGGGTCTCACTGTGGAAGCCTGGCCAGTATGGAACTCATGTTCTAGATCAGGCTGGCCTAGAATTCATGACTTCCAGTGCTGAGTCTTGAGGTATAGTATGCATTAGCAAGCCAGCTTGAAATGACCATCCTAGTTCGGTTGCCTGTGTGCTTTGCTGCTGGAGTGCCTGAGCACTGCTAGCAAGCCTCTCAGGGAGGCAAAATACAGTCCATAATAGGGGACCCAGCACAGTTTCCTGGGGTGAGAATCAGCAGGGCCTGGGACAGATGCTGTTTCCCTGTGGTTCTCATTCTCAGTCTCCTGTGTACTCAGATGGCACCAGAGTTGAGAATAGGGATCTGAGGATCTGGGCTTCCCCTTAGGGCATTTATATGCCAGGCAGGAAGGGAAAGGCAGAGTCTGGGGACAGGGGTGGAATCCAGTTTGTTTCTGAGCATGAAGGGGCATGTTCCAGATCAGGCAGTTTGGCAAGGAGCTGGCCCCATACCTGCCGCCGGTCTCAATTCCGAGATCCCCTGATTTGGGCTCAGCCTTACCAGTTCTTCTTCCTGGTGGCACAGTCCACTTGCCCCACACATCCTTTCTGTAGCTACTAATCATGTGTTGGTTTTTTTGTTGTTGTTTTTTTGTTTTCCTTTAGTCTATGATAGTGGTGGGCTGCCACTGGTGACTTTCAGGTGTTAAGATCAGTTTGGGATCTCGCAGACAGACCGGATGTAATCATGACCTTGTTCTTCTAATGTATGAGTATGACTGGTTGTTGGTACTCTGATGCGGATTTTGGCTTCCATGGACTGAGGCTAGTGGGATGCCCTTCCTTTGGATTGTCAGCAAGTTGAGGTAGTCTCACATTGAGCTGGAGCCCAAAGTCCCACTTCTCTGGGGCATTTTGGTTATTCCTACTCCTTAGTTAACCCTTGAGGCCCTTGATTTCTTCTGTAGATGTCTAGCAACTTTTTCGGTGGTATAAAACTACTCAGGTTTTCTATCTTTTTCTATATTTGAGCTGTGTTTTATGATTTATTTTTCAAGGTCTTAGCAAAAAGTTCTTTGTATTATCTTGTTATCTTCTACAGCCTATAGCATCTACAGTAATGTCCTCTTTCATTCCTGAGACTGGTTACTTGTATTTTCTTTTTGTAAAGAAATTTTACCACAGGCTAGTCCCTTGTGTTAGTTTTGATAGTATAATCATTATTTTTTGAGTATATAAAGATGTCTGGGATTTGCTATTTAACTCTAGCTTAGAAGGTAAAGTGTGGTCAAAATGCACATTCTACTACATCATTTCAATACTTTCAAATCTGTTTAAATTTGCTCTAGGGCTTAGTCCACTAGGTTAATTTCCAAGTGTTCTGTGTATTCTTGGAAACGGCAGTCTTATGGTGCAGTGTGTTTACATTCAGGAATCAAGAGAATTTTGTTAATCAGCTTGTTCAAAGTTTCAGCTTCCACCCTAATTGATCAATTTGTGAAAATACTGAAATCTTCCAAATAGAATTGTGAATTCAGATGTTTCCTCTTCTAGTTCTTTGGGAGAAGTGGAATGAATATGAAAAAAAATTAAAACAATCAAACAACAAGCAAACCCACCACAGCCAATCCAAAACAAGACAGGAAGGAAAAACAAAAACCAAACCCAGTCAGCCAACCCCAAACTCTGACAGTGGGACAAAGCAAAAGTATGAAGGTGTGTTCAACTGTGAATGAATCAGTAACCAACAGCATGTAAATGGGCTCAGGTCTCCAGGACCAGAAACTGGCAAGATGGATTAGGAGTGGAAAGCCTTGCAATCAGGCCACATGTAGGTTCCAGAGAAGCCAGTCCAGAGTGAAGTCTGTCCCAGTGGGAGATGCTCCCATGGTGAACAGTGACTTGCAGGGTACTGCCGGAGGTCACTGATGGTCCCTGGGGCCACCTACCTCCTTCAGCCTTCCCCTTCCATCAGTCTGCAGAGTGAGTAGGACTCACCCTCTTAACCCTGTGGGTGATATGAGGAAGAAGTCCCCACTCAGGTGTGCTTATGGCCACTTCCCAGATCAGTAGAGGATAGACCTCTGGTCCTTACCTCCTGGCCAGCAAATCTGCACTGAGTTTGAACAGGTTGTCTCAGAACTGTCCTGTCAGGAACAGGACCCAGTGAGTCCAGTAGGCTGATTAACAGCTGTGACAGCAGCAGGTCCTTAGAGACCTTCCAGTGGTGTGACATAGCTGACACTGTAGAAATCCATAGGGTTCACTCAGTGGCCCATGCTCCAGTCTAAACGTTTCTTTAAACCTGTTAAGACTGTCCAGTTGGATCTGAACCACTTGGTCCCAACTACCTTTATTTGTTCTAAGCAGGCACAGCCAAGGGAAGCGCTTACTTCCTACCCAGGAAATGACAGGCCCTGGCAACTCTCCTACAATGCTGTTTATTCACTTGTGCTGGCTGTCAGCAAGGCAGACAGACATGCCATCCCTTTCACTGACTCATGTTTAGAAGAGAAAGGACGAAGTTCCTGCCCTGGCCAGGGATACCTACATTAGTCCCCAATTTAAGACTACCCAAGTCTTCCAAGTAGGATTATGAAGTTGAATATTTCTTCTCTACTCCGGACCTGGGCCTTATCCCTGCCCACTGGCAGTAGAAGCACCAGCATTGCCCCACTAGCCTGGAGATGCAGCTGCCCATTCCTTTCAAGTGGAAGCTGTAGCCACTTGAGCTCTGCTTCACATGAAGGCAGTGAGCTAGACTTGTTTTAGTCAATGTCCTGTGCACAGCTTAGATTAGTCTAGGCAGACTTCTTGGGGAGTGTTTTAGTCCCTAAAACAGTTCTCAATCTTATTAATGTTGCAACCAGGTGACCATCAACTATAAAATTATTTCATTGCTACTTAATATCAACAGTTTTGCTACTGTTATAAAACGTAATGTAAAATATCTGATATGTGATCCTCAAAGCGTGGATCCTTTGTGACCCATAGGCTGAGAATCAGTTTTAAAACCTTTTCTCCTTTGTGACTGTGCCTGTTTAAGCCATACTCACCAAGCCCTAGGCATGGCTACCTGAGGGGTACCCAGGCCCTGGATATCTCCAGGGATTACTACTTTAGTGTGCCAAAAGGGAAAAGTAGCCACAAGAACCTGCTTGTGGTTGTCAAGGACAAGGCCATGTCACCCTTAGCTTCAGCAGGCAGCCCCAGGCCCTGGCCTTCCCAGCTCCTATGGGTATAGACATAGCTCCTGAAAGGCCTTAGGTTCAAAAGGAATTCAGGACAACCCCGAGGGACATGAATTGAGTAAATCTAGGGTTGCCAGCTGTGGTAGAGCGCCAAGCATCTCCCTGGGGCAGAAGCAGATGGAGTGACATCTAGTCAGCCCAGACTGGCCTAGGTCTTAGGTGTGACATGAGCTACATGGTGCCCTCCATGTTAGGATTGTGTCCAATCCTAACAGGCACAGCCAGCCTGTACCCCACTAACCTGCATGTAGCTGAGGAATGTGATATATGCAACCCAACACAAACTTGTAAAATACTGAAAACGTGTTTTTTTTCTGACTTTTCTTTTCTTCTTTTAAATCTCAACTGTCTGGTTCTTGAATGTAAGCTTTCTGGATGACAACAGTGTCACTAGGGGAAAGTGCCAGCACTTCAGAATGTGATATTCTTTAGTCTTTAGACTAAGTTTAAATGAAAATAGGCGCCATTTAAAACATCCTGTGTCCTGGTATGAGGGCATTTAGAGAAAAGACTCCCAGAAGATGGCATGTGGGCATGAAACCAGCCCCCACAGAGCCAAATGTCCCCTGCAGAACCAAGCCTGGCAGGCCCTAGATTTGGGACCCCTGATCTAAGCTGCCCAGACTAAGTCTGTGACACTTAGTGCCCAGCCCAGGAGACTGACACATGCGCAGTACTCTCCCCAGGGGCCCTGTGGCACTCTGTCTCCAGCTGTACTACATATGCTCAGTTCTCATAAGTGTATGTCGAAGAGGGGACACCAGCTGCCTAGTCCCAATGTACTGCTGACAATCCAGGCAACCATGCCAGAGTGTTGTCCCCTCTGAGCACCCTTCCACAGAAGCCAATGGCCTTTGCTTAGCAACTAATATATTTAATTTTAGAATCTATGTGGGTAAATTCAGCTTAGTCCATAGACCAGGCTCTCCCTAAATGAGATCTGTGAAGTATTCACTCTAGACAGTCAAAGGCTAGGCTTTTAGTGTTCTTGAGATCAGGAACAGGTTAAGATGCCCTTCTGGTGCCCTCTGCAGCTGGCTCAGTGCACATGTGGCATGCATGACACCCATCTGAAACCTAGATGGCTTTGCCAAGGAGGAAGAACAACTGACTGACCCTGAGCCAAGAAAGCCAGAGGTACGGCTGAGGAATGCCTCTATCGTGGCTCTATGCAGACACCATGGAGGCCTGGCACAGCAGAGGCAAAGAGCCAGACTTGCAGCAGCAATGAGAGGGCTGGTTGAACAGGTAAGAAGGAAGATACAACCCCTGGAAAGCAGACAGCCTGGGATGGCTGGACTCCAGAGGGTCCCATCAGGACATCCCTGCCACCCTGAATCTCCAGCAAGGCTGAACAGACAAACAGCACAGTTAATGGGCCCCCCACCTTGGATCCCGGTAGTCACCTCCCCACAGGTCTTTGCTGAGGGCTTCCCCTCGCAGGCCGTCAGGTTCCTTGGGCTGGTTTGGCATGCCAATGGTTGCCACTCTAGCAGCCGGAGGTTCTGTGTCTGCACTGGTTGCAGGTGAGGCCACAAGGGGGACCTGCACTGAAGTAGGCACTGAAGGGGAGAGGGGATTCTGGTGGCATCCAGTGTGCTCCAGAGGAGGGTGTCCAGTCAGCACAGTGTGTCCTCCAGGCGTGGAGGACATCTGCTGGGATGAACTACAGGTGGGCCTGGAAGATTCTACCAAGGAAGCCTCTGAAGACAGCTGAGGCACCAAATTGCCCTTCCCTCTAGAGAGTCCTGGGCGATCACCAGTCTTGCAGCCTTCTGCCTGGGTCCGCAGGATCTTTGGTCTGGGCCTGGTGGGGCCCTTCTGTCTCCAGTAGGGTAGGTGTCTGTGGTCCAGTCTGTTGACCCAGCGAGGTCTCTGAGGGAGGGTCAACCGCCAGGAACCCTGACCTTTTGGTCCAAGGCTCCGTGGGCGCCTTCGCAGCTGATCCATCTGGGTCTTCATGGTTGCAACTTCCTGAGTCAGGCCTGCCAAGGCTGCTGCAAGCTGGTCTAGCTTGTCCGTGAGGGCAGTACCAAGGTTATGCAGCTCCTGCTGCAAGGACCTGCCACAGGGGCATGGTGGCTGAAGAGAAGTGGGTGACCATTTTGACAAGACAGTTGTGGAAAGGGGAGACTTGCTAGGTGACTCCAGAGGGTCTCCAGAGAGCAGCTTCCCTTGGGTCCTGGCTAAAACCAGAGGAAGGGTGGGTAAGAGTGCTTGATGTAAGGATCTTTTCTCTAGCCCCAGAGACCTCTTTAGTGTATTCAGTATCCTGCCCCATAAGGCCTGGTTTCCAGAGAATTTAATCTTAAGTTCCCTTTTTCCCAAAATGGTCTAATTCTTCAGTCCCACACGCCTTGAGTGGGTCTTACCCCAGGCAACATGGTGCTAGTCAGGGCCCCTGACATTCTTCACCCCCTCAGCCCAGAATGGAAGAGAGATCTGCTATCTCCTGGAGCCCAGCCAATGGCCCTGAGTGGCCCAAGGACTCAAATCTTGTCTCACCAAGTTTTATAATTAAAGCAAGGATCTGAAACTGTGGCAGGAGGATCACACATTTCAGGTGGCCTGGGTTACTTGGTGAAACCTTGTTTCAAACAAAAACTAACAAACACTACAAAACAAAATAAGAATGTGGTCTGATGCTTCATCTGAAGGGCAGCAGGGAAATAAGACCTTGCCTTCTCAGAGGAGCCAAAGCTCAGAGGCACAGAAGGTACCCAGCACAGGCATAAGAGCAAATAACTGCATGTGGCATGGACACTTGAGTCCTGCACACCTGTGAGGCCTTCCCAGCACAGATCCCAGCACATGGGAACATCACCCTGCTGGTTGTCACTGTGGGTCCCTGGAGCAATGTAAAATGTGAAGCCTGTGTTCTGTGCAGGATGTTAGGTAGGTCACTCAACAGTACAGAGGTTCAGTTCCTTCAAACCCAAACTTTGACTCCAGATGCTTCTCAATGCCTCTAAAAGGTGATCCTGTGCACATCTATGAAAACCCTGAAGTGAACCATGTACTGAGCGGCTTCAGTGTAAGACTTTCCTAACCATGGTGCAAGGAGCTCGGAGCATGTTTACTTCATTACGATGGGACCTGGTTCTGATTCTCCCAGAGGCCTCTAAAGTACAGCAAATGCTGGAAAAGCCAGCAGCTCACCTGCGGCACTGGGTTGTCTATGTCCAGGCTCCAGGTCCCTGGAGTCTTCAGTACCCTTGGGCTCAGGCTTTTCCTCTAGCTGAGGGGAAGGCCATGGGTGCCCAGCTGCCACTGCAGAAAGGACCCAGCACAGGGGATTAGGACAACATTGCTTTGTCAGCACCACTCCAACATGGGGTAGTGTGATGAACCACACTCCACTCCTACCCTCACCCAATGAAAAATCTTCAACTTTTAAACAATGATTAAGTCAGATGCAAGGTGCTGGGGAGCCTAACACCGACGGGCTGGCCTACTGGGCTTGTGGGGACCCACTGTCATTTCCTACTAAATCCTCGGTGTCTTAGAAGGAAATGTGGAGTGTGGCTCATCCTGAGTCCCGCACAGGTAGCAGCCAGAGCCTGCAAGTAGAGTGGTCTCTGAAGATGGTTCCCTGGCCCCTACCTACCTCCTTTTCCTATTGCATTGGTGACAGGGCCAGTCTGGCATGTGCGTTCTGCACCATCTTCTTTTCTGGGTGGGTGGGACTTCTCTTCTGCTTTTCCTGTAGAAACAAAGTCTGGGTCCCAAGGTCACAGCTCAGGTGGAGAGTAAAGTGGCTTGTAATACCACATGTTATTTCTACACTTCCGGGCCAATTTCAAAAGTTCTATTCTCACTGTGTATTTGATGTTGGCAATCAGACCCAGGGCCTAATGTATGCTAGTTAAGTGCTTTACCAATGAAAAAATCACTTTTGATACTTTTTTTGTTAAAATTGTCAAGTCTTACAAATATTATTGGATACTATATGGTGCATATGTGTACGCTTATATTAATGAACATATATACTGTGTATATATAACATATATGTAATATACACATCATTCAGTGGTTACTCTTGACTCAGGCTTGCTTTCTCTCAGGCTCAGCTTTACAGGCTCTAAAGCATAAAAAATTAGAGGAACACTTTAAGGAGAGCCAGCAAATGACAGTGGAACTCAGAGATTCAAGTCTGAACCGCTGGCCCACTGGGGACATGTGGCTGTCATCCAGGGAGACTCCAGGCTCACCTGCACTGAGGCTGCTACAGTCCCTGGGCTCTGTTCTCTCAGAGTCTTCAACAAGACAGCTATTGTTGACTCTTGGAGATGTGCCAGAGACAGGGCATAGACGAACAGGGTCCTTACAGGAGGGAGGCTGGTCTTTCTCTGTGTCATAAGTAAGCTAGCATCAGAGTGCTGGTAGGCACCCCAAAGAGCAGCCTACTGCCACTCCCACCCCCATGCCAACAGACTCACGCTGGAGGGGTGACTGCCAAAATGCAGGCTCTGGTCTTAGGTCTTCTCCATCAGAGCTGCTGAAGCTGGAGCTGGAGCAAGGACTGGGACTGGGGCCAGGGCCAGTCACGCAGGTGAAACGCAAGGGCCTCACGGGCAAGATCCCCTTCAGAGAGTTCTCCAGGCGGTGCAGAGGGGAGGGCATGGTGGCTGTCTCTAAACAGTGAAGAGTTCACCGACTGGTACCTGACAGCACCAGTCTGGATAGCCAGGCACTCAGGATTTGTCTTTTTCTGCTCAGCCACACCCTAGTTGGGCTCTAGTGGATCCAGAATAACTTACTTCCTGGTCATAGGCAGAGAAGCCAGAAGCTAGCCATGTTCCTGGCTAAGTGGGCTTCAGAACTTTCTGGAAGTTCCTGGAAGATGTGGAACTCCTGATCAGGTTTCAGTTAGGTCTTGAGTCTTGCAAGCTCAGCAGTCCTGCCTACTGGCAGTAGGTCGCCAACCCACTTCTTAGCAGACCCTCTCCTCAGCACCATGCAAGAGCTGGCAGTTTACTGAGAGTCACTGATGAACTAAGTATCAATCTTCTACCTACTGTAAAGGCTAACTAGCATGGTCCTGCTAGAGCCACCTACAGTCAACAATAGGTGGACCTCTCAATACCAGCAGCATCTCCACTATAGAGACCCCCCAACAGGTACACCAAACAGCAGCCTATTCTTTCTGTCCGCTTCTATAATCCACGCAAGGAAAGGAAGATAGGACAGAAATAGAAAAACAGAGAAGGGAAGGCTTGACAAGAACTAACTGGAGGGAAATTATGATGTATACCCTGAAAGTAGCTTACCCTCTTGTGGCCATTGCCATGTTCCTGGCCTGGTGGTCACTTGGTGGCAGGTGGGAGTACAGGTCTGGGGACTGTCTCGATGTAGACTCCTGCTGGGTACTTCTCCAGGACGCTGTCTGAGGTGGGGTGGCTCAGAAGCCTCACCTCTCAGTCCTGTTTTAATGAGAAGAGTCCCGGTAGTCCTATGGTGTAGGGAGCCATTCAACTGCTCCTTAAAGACAGCACCGACTGCCTCAGCTGTACTGGCATAAACAACTCTTAATTGGCATTAGGCAGTGTCAGCTGTTGTTTGATCTTGAGACCACCTGGTGTATGAGCGAGAGCCACGGGGCAGCTTGGTGATTGGCCAGGACAGAGTTTAAATTGGCTGTTCCCGGGGAGGCCATTTGTCATTCCACCATTTTGCTACTTTACGTTTTCCTGAGTGAACCGTCCTGAGAAGAAACCTGGTTGTCCTGCGTCTTATTCCCTGCTGGGTGGGGGCGGCGCGAGACACTATGGTACCTCATCCTGCCACAGAATGGACAGAATTTCTGCCACTGCCAGGCTTTTCGCACACAAGCTTCAGGTGTGGGAATGGCCCTGCTTGGTCGCTGCACCAACCCAAGCCATATGGAATCTCAGGAGGTATATAACTCAGTGCCCAGTCAACAGGACATGATACAGCCATGTTAGAACACTTGGTCAGCAAAGCTCTGGCTCAGTGGAGCAGCAGATGGTGGTGCTGGGCCTCCACGCCCTGGACTCTGCACTCTACCTATCGCTCTAGCACTGTCGAGAAGTGACTATCCATCTGACTGTCTGCCTCAGGGCTCTGGCCAAGCCTGTTTCAGAGCATCCTCTCAGCTCAGCTGAGATCTAAGGGCTGCTTACCGCTGCCAAAGCCAGTGTAGGATAGGAGCGACTGCTCTTCTCTCAAGTTCCCACAAATACCGTTTTGTTACCTTCTCTGTCTCCAGTCCAGTTCCTGGGCTCTGTTCTCTTCAATCCCCTGTTGACAGCTGAGGAGCACGGCCAGGCAGCCTGTGGCCTGGGAATAGGAATCTCTCTCAGGCAGTTCTCCAGGCCTTGGAGTGGAGAGTTTCCTGGTGGATATCCTGTGAAGGTCAAACATGAACAGTCTATGATGGGTAGCCAGTGCTCTGTGAATCCCTGGAGCCTGCCTCTCAGTATGACATCAGGTTACAGGAAGTCTAATTTTTCCACATGCTTCAGACACATTGCAGACAGCATTCCTAGTCATACAGTCTTATGCAAATAATATGAACTAGATTATGTGAGGTTCTAGAGGAATAAGGTGAACAGACAGCACTGGCCACATTCCTTTGTGAGGCACCTCCTGTCTACTCTGGACCTGGGCAGAGGTTGTAAGCAAGGGAGTGTCATGTGGAGCTAATGTAGCATTGCACGGCTTAGAAGTAAAAACCACAGCAAACAAAGGTGCTTGGCACAAGCCTGAGTACACCTGAGTTTGATCTCCAGAACAATATGGTGTTGGAAAATCTACAACTGACTCTTACAAGATGTCTTCTACCATATATATAGGCCATGATACACACAGAGGAGTGGGGGGAGGCTGAAAGTTGAAGGGCATTTGAGTTGTATACTGTGGGTAGGGGGTAAGGGGGAGGGCTGGGGAGGGGGAGGGTTGCCTCAATAGGACTCATGAAGAGAAAAAAGCAGGCTCCATAATGAAAGTAGTCTCCTGAACTTGCAGCAAAATGTTACTTAGCTTTTCTACGTATGTGTCAGACAAAAGCAAAGAAAGCCACCCTTCCCCGATTAAGCAGTGTTTGGCAAAACCAGCAGAATCTTTGATCAGGCAAGAATAGGACACACATAAGCATGTGACCTACTCAGCTGGTGCTTGTCTTCAGTATTGGCTCTGCTGCTTTAATAGCTGGGCAGTGCGACAAGCCCATCTTGACACTGATCCTGCTGCTGACTTAGAGCCACATAAATTGGGAGGTTGGTAGGTGTGGGCTTGGGGACTGTGAGAAAATGTAGCTCTACATAGTCATCCACAAAGCCCGAAGGGAGTTACATCAGGGGAAACTAAAATGAGTCACTCTTTTAGCTGCTGGTGCCATGTCACTGATGCAGATGTCAATTTTACATTTCTAGGTCTTCCCATTAACAACAGATGTGCCCAGGGCACAGATGGGCAGATGAACTGGGTATCCAACACAGGACAAGGCAGACATGATTGTTCCAAGAGGGAAGGCAAAGGTAGATGCTGAGAGAGCTCTATAAAATCCCCAAGTTTGGGCTGGAGAGATAGCTCAGCAGTTAAGAGCACTTGACTGCTCTTCCAAAAGTCCTGAGTTCAATTCCCAGCGACCACATGGTAGCTCACAATCTTCTGTAATGGGATCCGATGCCCTCTTCTGGTGTATCTGAAGACTGCAACAGTGTACTCACATATATATATTAAATCTTTAAAAAAATATATCTCAAAGTTCCTAAGATGGAAGCCGGGCATGGTGGTGCACGCCTTTAATCCCAGCACTTGGGAGGCAGAGGCAGGCTGATTTCTGAGTTCGAGGCCAGCCTGGTCTACAGAGTGAGTTCCAGGACAGCCAGGGCTATACAGAGAAACCCTGTCTTGAAAAACCAAAAAAAAAAAAAAAAAAAGTTCCTAAGATGGACTTCCTTTGGCAGGGCCCAGGGAGGTACATGATACTGAGTACAACCCTGAAGGCGGTCTTCTGTGGTTTTCACTCTATTTCCCCTAAGTTGGAGGTCAGTTGCTATTATAGATACTTCTTTTTGTCTGGAATAGGGAAGTATTTACTATCAGGAAATTAAGGACACATGGTCAGTCGTTGTCCTATCCCCTCTGAGCTAAGTCACCACAATAGACCCTCTCACTCTGCCAAGACAAGTCCTGGGTCTGCTTCTGGGACGGAATTCCTAGTTCTTCTTTTGGTGCTAGAGCAGAGGACCTTGTACTCCTTCCCAGAGGACTATAACCTCAGCTGGACCAGCTCACCTTTCCCAAGCCGTTGCCCCTGGCTGCTCCTGGGGCTCCTGAAATCCAGATCCCCATCACTGCTGCTGGCTGAGGAGAAGCTGGTAGGGGTTCTCTGGGAACCACAGGGTTGAATCCCATGTCCTTCTCTCATGTAGCCCTGCAAGCTCAGAGGCAAAAGTATCTCCCTTGTAGCTTCTGCAGACAAGAACAATTGGCTCAAGTCAGAGCCTGCTGGAGAAATCCTTGGGCCTTAGAGTATATGGCACCAGGACACCAAGGCCAGAGAGTCCCCTCCCCCTTCCGGGGTTTCCCATGGCACTGATGAAAAGTCTACCTAGCACCCCCTCTCTGCTCCCCCCCAAGTACTCTTGGGAATAAGGAGAAGTCCTCAGAGCAGGGAAAGTGGGTGGTAGCATTTGGCTCTCAGCAAACCTGGATAGCTATTTGGGGGAAGGCATGAGGCAGGGGTTAGGAAAGAAGGACATATACTTGAGGAGGCCCAGAGAGGAGCAGCTCCTTCCTGTGCACACAGGAATATCTGTCAACCCAGGCCCAAGTACCTTCACTGTGAGATCCTTGTTGCTGTAGCTCAAACCTCTGAGACCCGGCATCTCCTGGCTGGGGACTTCTGGACCATGAGATGGCTAGTGACTGAAGAGGTGATGACCCACCTGGAGGAATGCCCTTCAGACAGGCCTCCAGAGCTTCTAGGGGTGAGCTTGAGGCCCTGCTGGCTGGACAAGAGAGGCCACCTTATCATCTTCTCTTGCTGGGCTCTGGCCTGCTTGTCAGACTCCAGCTTAGCCCTTGGCTGGCTGGCCCGTCCACAGCCTGCTTCTATATCAGGCTCCAAGGATCTGATAAAGCTCCAGTGGGGAACTGTGAATGTGTTTTTCTGCTTCTGAAGAAGGAATGAAATTGACCCCAACTCTGAGGAGAAGGGTAGGACAGTCACCCACACGCTGTGGCCAGCTTATAGCCAGGACCTCACTGCAAAAGGAAGGTCCCGAAAGCAGAGGGCTGCCTGCGCATGGGCATGGGTTAAGAACATGGACTACAGTCTAACAGCTTGGGAGGAGAGGCAGGGAAAAGGCTCCTTGGCTGAAAGAGAAGCAAGTACTTTCCTGTGGGCTTTGGAACTCATTCCCTCTGGAATATGTGGGTAGATAACCCAGAACTTACCTAGAGTCATGGGGCCCCAGCGAGGCACACGGACCTCTCTGTTGTCTCCAGTGGAATAGGAGCTGTAGCCTTGCCTGCTAAGCTGGCAGGATGCTGGCACTGGGGGACTCTGGGCCCAGCCATCTTCTACCTTCACCGTGGTAAGCATACTGCCAGCTTCATGACTAGGGTGGGGAGGAGGAGTCTGGAGGTGTCTCATCCCTGTGGGAGAGGTGACTGCTGGGGAGCCTTGATTTCAGGCTTGGACTTCCTCTTTATAGGGTTACAAGGGACTTTCAAGGCTCCTCTGTCTCCATAACAGTCACTGGCTCTGGGTATAATCACCACCTCTCCCAGCCCTGGGTGCTGCAGAGCTTTCTAAGAGATTTTAAAAATGAATCCCTTCCTGGTTAGCAACAAGTCAGATTTTGCTTCTCACAAAGCAGGCTTGACTCAAGCCCACCCTCTCTCTCCAAGCTCCCAAGGCTGTGCTCTGAGGAATATGAGCTTATTGATAAACTGACAAATGATCTCAGTACAAATATGCTAGGATCCCCAACCTCCAGTCATAGCACCTAGGCTGAACACAGGACAACAGGAATCCCCAGTCACAATTATAGACTACTGTGTTAGAACTCTGGCCCTCTAGTTCATTTCTCTCTACTGCCCCAGTATCCCTTGTAGATGGTTCTGGTACTTTTACCTCCTATAACAAGAGCACCGACTAAGGATCTCCCACTACTTTGCTCTTTGTACAGTGATGAAATCCAATACTAGTCCTCTGACTAACAATCTGCTACAGGACATCAGATTTTGTTGTGAGGGGCCACACAGCTGTACTCAGAGCAGGGAAAACAAGCACATTACATCCAGCTCCCCCACCACTAAGCCAGTGAGCGGCCTTTACCTCCAGAATGCCTTTTTCCTGGGTCCTCCTGCAGTTGCAAGTCTGATGCTCCTGAGGGGCTGGTACGCCGGTCTGGGGCTTTTGGGATCTCCTTCAGACAGTTCAAGAGGCCCTGAAGGGGACAATCCCCGGATGCTGCCTCTGTCTTCACTAAGGGAAAAGGCACATGTCTCACTTAAGCTCAGTATCCTCAGTCTCCTGACAGACAGACAAGGACTGTCCTGGGGCATCACAGGGACAGAAACTAGGACCTGTAGACTTTCCAGGTGGCCAGCACCTGGGCACAGCTATCGCTCAGGGTGCAAACTGAAGGAGTGGCTGGAATTTTCGGATCTCTGACTACAACTTAGTTTCAAGGTATATCAGGCCTTGACAGATACATGTAATGTTCATATATTAGAGTAATTCTGTAGTTAAGCTCACCCCAAGCCAGAGGATGGAACAGCTCTCCTCTACAGATACAAGACCAAGACTCAAAGCTTGATAGTCTTTTGAGGGAAATCTCAGGCAGACCAGAGTGTTCACTGACACCTGATTCATGTCAACAGAAGTGACATTTGAGCACTGAGTTCTCCTCAGAGTCCTACATTAGAAGGACCAGAGAACAGTTAGGAAAACAGGATCAAGTTTGTTGCTGCTATCCTTGAAAGAGCCATTAGGCTTCAGATACATGATTGCAGGGACACAGAATCACCCACAGTGGTCATATCATGGGAGACAGATGGAACACAGTAATAGCCATGAATGGCAATCTGAACCTTCTGGGACTTTGGAGACTTTGGCCTGGGCAGGCCAGGTATCCAGGCACTCACCCGGGCAGGGCAGGCTCCCAGCCTCTACCTCAGTTCTTGTCTGATTCAACACACTCAAGCCAGGGAGAGAAGGCGGCAAGTCTGGGGCTGTCCCCCGGTGCTGGGGTCTGGGCACAAGAATCTCCTTCAAACAGTTGATGAGGCCTTGCAATGGACTGTTCTCAGGAAGGGTTCCTATGCATGTACAAGGTAGCTAAGGTCAGTGTGGTCCTGACAGGCAGCATGAGACCCTCAGCTATCTCCACCATCTCTGGGCAGCTGTGAACCACCCATTCAAACACACAAGGCTTATCTTATAGCATCGTTCTCAACTTGTGGGTTGCAACCTCCTTGGGACTAGCATTATCAGATATTTACATTATAATTTGTAAAAGTAGCAAAATTACAGTTATAAACTAGCAAGAAAATAATTTTATGATTGGGGGTCACCACAACATGAGGAATTATTTAAAGAGTCACATTAGGAAAGTTGAGAACCACTGGCTTAAGGGGACATCATGGAGTTCAGTTGGGTGAGTGACATGACCTTCACTGACCCCACTCAGCTCTAGGCTGCTCCACCTCTTACCTGTTCCAATGCTGCCTCTCTCCTGTCTTAGGTAACTCTTGCTCTGGCCCAGGCTTTGAGTGGAATGAATGGAGGTCTCTCCCGAGGCTCCTACACCTTCCTTCTCTATAGACAGTGGCTTATCATCAGTCCCTACTGCAAAACACCAACAAGGCCATGTTAGGGAGAGACTCAGACCCTGGAGTCTTCCCAGATCTGTCTACCTAGAGAATAGGCCACTCTAACTCTCCAATATTTTGAGAGTCACCCAAATCCTAAACAAAGATGGTTGGGGCCATCTTTGGAAGATCTGTCCCAGGAGGGCTGGAGGCTGTTTCCTCTCTCCTGGTCTAGCTGTAAATACTAAGACTGGTTCATGCCAAATGCTTCCAGACTCTTTCTCTGACCCCAGTCTGTGAATCTAGCCCAGCCGATGAAGCCAACAGTTACAGCACAGGTCAGGCTTGTACTCATGATTCCTATGTGATTCTTGTAAGACAGATGGCACATGGAACAACAGCTAACTGTAGTACATTTTTGGGGAATGTCCTTTTTAATATTTATTCCCTTAACTATTTTAAATTAAAACACAACAGGACTTAGCCACTAAAGGCTAGGATCACAACCAAAAAAAAAAACACAAAACATTTAGACAAGTATGATTTCAAAGAATTCTGAAAGACAAAAATGAGACCCCAGAGAAACTCTAGTGACCAGCCGTGCTTCCCTGCTGCTAGCTTTGCTGAGACAGGCTGAGAATCCGACCTTCAGGGCCTATGCATGAACTGCTCAGTGCTCCCTGTGTGCATATATAGTCCTCAGCGATCAACATGGAGGACAGGCCATCTGGAGCTAAATTATATTACCTAGTCTGTAGACCAGAGGCCAAATGCATTTTTTCAGTATCTAGAGACCTCTGTTTCCAGTTAGCTACAGAGCAAGCTGAGGCAGAGAAAGTGAAAAGAGTCCAGGGTCTAAGGCCAGGTTCCAGGGCTAGGCCTTTACAATGCTGGGTATCTCTGTACACATTAGGTCAGACTCACAAGCAGGTAAGGGGCTTCCATGTGCCCAGTCTCCAGGAGGGCCACTGGAAGTTGAGCTGCCTGTGGGTGTGGTGGCCAGGCTGGGATGGCTTGCAGGGCTCTCCGGAAGAGAATTGAGCAGGCCTCGGGGAGGGCAAGCTTCCACAACCACAGCTACTGTTGGGAGATGGAGAAGATGCCAACTGGTAAGTTGTCCTGACATTACCGCTGACAGTGTTCTCCCTGTCATGTTCCACTAACAACCACCAGAAGCCAGTGACCTGCACGCTGCCATTGCTGAGCTCTGAAACTTTACAGTGCATGGTCTTGGCTATGTCCTGGGAAAGCAGAGAGCACTGAGTATAAAACCACTCTATACCTCTGCTCACTCTGTGGACCAGGCTGGCCTTGAACTCAGAAATCCTCCTGCCTCTGCCTCCCAAGTGCTGGGATTAAAGGCATGTGCCACTACTGCCTGGCTCTGCTCCCTTCTTACGTTATCCAACATTAACTATAGAGGGCTGCAATGGGTAGAAGGTCATGCTTAAGGGTGAGGTCGGTACTGAGCTGACCAGGTAGACAGGGAAAGACCAGTGTGTGAAGCAGGAGGAACAAAGGCTGGCCATAGGACCTAAGCCCCATTGGTGATCAGGACAAAGCTCAGCTTCTCTCTTGTTCTCCATCTGATAAACACACTGCTCACCACCATGCAACGTGCAAGGCACTAGGGAGGGATCCCCAGGTGGCTGGACCCACACAAGAACACCAAGAAAAGGCATGAACTGCTCCCGCACCCAACAGGTCACAGAAGCTGAGAGGATGAACACACAGTGAGGAGGTCAAGAGCAGAACTGGAAGGCATCTATGCACAGCACTGACTGTGGTGAGGTTACTCATGCAGCTTATAGGACTTACCCTCGGGGCTTGTTTGCTCCCCATCCACACTGGTGCTCCCACTCTCGGAGTAGTCCTCAGTACCCTTCACTTCTCCAAACAAGAACTCTGGAATCTCCTTCACCAGCTGCACTAATGCGGTGAGGTGTAGGCTCTGCTGAGGCTGCTCTCCTGTGGAGGTGTGTGAGCCATGTGCTCAGTCACCTAGCTCCTCAAAGAACCCTCTCAGTCACAGACAGCAAATGGCTCAGAGAACGGGTGCTGGACTCAGGAGGGTTCTTGCCCAGTAGATCCCAGTAGCTCCTCCTGTCTCCTTTCTTTCTAGGGTAATACTGAAGGGGCCTGTGGTCTATCTGGTTTTCTACCTTCTCTCCCTTACCTGGGCCCTGTGTGCCACCTCTACTGTTTAAACTGTAGGCTGGCTCTGGGTAGTGGCGAGTGGGGCCCAAGGCAGCGGTTCTCCCTGACATGACCTCAGGTTTTATTCTTAGCATTTCTCTATGGAATAGACCACATGAGTCTCCAACCCAGAGCATCAAGGGGCAAGACTCAAGAAGTCCTGGACTGAGTTGGCTGAAGTCAAAGTGTCATTTGAGGGGCAGAACCTAGGAGCTCAAAACCATGACTAGGAGGAAGTGCTCAAAGTCTACTGGGAGGACCTACCCTGGGAACTATGCTCCAAATGGGGTTTTTGTCCCTTTTCCTGGTGGCTCTCTCCTGATGTGGCTCCTCCAGCCTCTGCAGGTGACAGGAAAGCAGAGAGAGGAAGCAGCTCAGAGGTCCCTGGGGAAAGAAGGAGCAGTTACACCAGGAACTGAGTGGCGTTTACCCTCCCTAGCTTTCCATATATGTTTGTGTGGTCATCAAATCAAAATACCATATACCCCTAAAGCCTTGTACCCAGACCCCCACTTTAGCTCATAGAAACAAAGTATCAAAGGAAAATGCAGCCCTGGGCAGCCTCAAGCTCTGAACATTCCCCTAAAACTCCTCAATTCACAGATAAGGAAACCAAGGCCTGGAGGAGCCTAGGGTCCCAGACTCAACACCAGCTACCCTCTTCGGTCCCTGCCACCCACACTCTGGAGGCCTCAGGACACCAGAGACACCTCACCCACAGACACCAACGTCTCGTAGTTTTCCCGCATCACGTCTCTGTAGAATTCCCGCTGCCCCTCCTGCAGGAGCCGCCACTCCTCTTCAGAGAACCGCACGGCCAAGTCCTTGAAGCTGATGGGCACCTGTGGGTACAGTCTCCGGGGGGGTTGGCTGCAACCATGCCAACAAGGCCCACCCAAACTGCTCCTTAGAACTCAGTGAGCCACATGGGTCTCTTGGTAGACACTGGAAACAGGTAGTGCAGAAGTGGATGGGACCTGGCCTGGGAGAAGCAGTTACTGGGGCAGTGGTGGGGTTAGCTGGGTGCCCAGGATGATGTTTCTATCAGCAACCTTTTAGAAACAAGGTCACCATGGGTGTGACTTGGAAAGATGAAACTACATTCCTAAGTATGCAGCTAAGCCCTACATTCGCTCTATCAGTTAAGAAGTGAATGTCCAAGGACCTAGAACTCCAGCACTGTGGCACTGAAAGGGGGACATCAGCTAATAAAAACAGCCAACGTCTAGTATTCTTTATCCCAAATTCCTGGGGTCAGATGTGTTTTGAATATTTGTTTTTGAGTGTTTTCATGTACATAATGAGTTATTTTAGAGATGACACTCAATTGTGCTCTTTTGTACATACCTAGCTGATGATAACTTTTACAATGTTTTTGGTATGTTGTATTTTGACCACAAATGTTTAAAGGAGCTCAGATGTGGACTTCTCCACATGTGGCATCACAGTGCTCAAAAGCTTTGCCCTTTGGAGCATTTTCCATCTTAGATTTCTGAGTTGGGGTTAATCAACCCACATAGCAAAAAAAAAAAAAAAAAATCCCACTTAATGCTCTTCTGCACAGATGACATAATTTATGTCAGAAATTAAACACCATCAAAAGGCAGGGGGAGTGGCAGCACCAAAAGCTTCAGGAAGCCTTGAAGATCTAGAGATGACTGACTCTTTTCCACCTGCCAGCCAGGTAGCAGGTGAGCCAGGCACTCATGGGCCTGACCTATGCTTAGGGCCCCTGATCTCAGCTCCAGTGTGGGTCCAGGTTCCTAGGTACTGGGCAGGACCCACCTCCACTTTTCCAGTCCTACCTGCCCTTCATGGCTTCAACGCTCTACAAACCCTGGTACAGCCTTGGTCAATTCCACTGTGGAGAGCTGTGACACCCACCACCAGGCTTACGCAGCAGAAGCATGCAGCAGAGGTGATGTCCACAAAGCCCTCTAGGCTGCAGTCTATCAGATCCACCTCACCATGCTCCCTAGCCCACAGCCTCCAGGAAACACTTCTTTACATCCATATGCTACATCTTTAGCTACTATGCTCACCTGCTTCCTGCGGCATTGTAAGATGAAAGCAAAAGCTCTTACTTTAAAAGTCATCATTAAAACAGCCATGAAAACTCAGACAATGACCAAAGTCCAATAGGCACGAGCTTCAATTATGGCAGAAATTAACCATGCAAATAACACAAACAGAATGTAAAATTAAGGAAAGAATCCATCTAGGTTAGAAACAAGCATGATTTGCAGGAAGGAATCGTAAAGAAAATGGCGACACTTCTAATAAGGCAGAGGAGACTCTACTGCCTATTTCATGCATTTGTGTCACTGATTTAAAAAACTGTCTCTGCTACAAACTGGCAGCATTGTCATCCACTCCCCGCCATCTCCCTGCCTGCTGTTCCTGACAGCTGACAGCCACCAATGTGCATACATAGACTCATGCACCCAGAGCCCTGACGTTTTGAAGTAGTTAGGCTCCAGTCACACATCTGGCCAGGAACAGCGTCTCCACTGACTGCTGACATCCGGAACCCCAGAAGGAATCAGAGGCATTGTCCTTTGCCTCTTGGTTCACTGTGCATTCCCAACCATCTATGGCCTGCTGGGCAACCCAGAAGACTCTCTCCCCAGGCTTAACTTGTGGCTCTAGCCCACTATGTCCACTATCCCTCAGGAACATCACAGATACTCTACAAACCTCTAGCTGGGAGCCATTTTACATTTCTTGTTGGCCTCCTAGCACAAAAAATGTGGACAATCTTAGGTTCTGTATTAAAAGCCAACAGGGCAGGCATGGCACTGCTGCCCTTCAAAATATCTAGCACCAGGTGGCCCCAGGCAGTCACCTGGAAATGTGCATCTCAAAAGGGTTTCTACTTAACCAGTTAGAGGTTAACACAGGCTTGTGGTGAGAATTCTGGAAGTATTATAAGAATATATTTTTCTTTTAATCCCAGGCGTGGGAATATGGGGCTGCTCCGAAGCAGCTGACTGTGATTTGTCTTGTGCTTTAGCAGAGGCATGGTTCTGCCAGATGCAGATAGTTTCTGCGATTGTATGACATCTGGAGTTCTGGGGATTTTCAGTGGGTATATAAATTCTAGAGCCTCGATAGGTGGGGTTGGCGGTCATTCAGGGGGTTTTGTTGCAGTTTGTTGGTAGCAGGGTAAAAGAAAAAACAAGAGGAAAGAAATTAGATTCAGAGGTCTCTATCTCTGTCTCCCCTCTATTCTTTCTCTCCTATCTAGTGATAGCAAAACAAACAGGAGGGGGATAAACGGTGGGAAAAAGAACCACAAAGGAAAAAAGACTGGCTACAGAGGCTAATCTGTGTGATACAGTTTGTGCTGAACACACACCTTCTTTCTAGGTGTCTACCACTAGGCCAAGTGCTAGCAGACTGAGTGACCTGTTCTCACTTAACAATCCTGGGTCTGGAATCTCTGGCAAGATTCCCACAGTGGACATTCTACATTGGTCATTCTACATCATGCTGGGCAAGCTAAGTGCTTCCTGGTGATTGCACTGGAGGCCTCTGGGAACCTGCCCTCAAATGTCCTCTGACGTAACCTGAAAGACGGTGCCTTTGCGGATTGCCGGATTTATCAGATGTCTTTCCACTGTCATGGACACAGCTATGGAGCTAACTACCCGCTGAGCCTGAATCTTCATAGGTGTCTCTAAGCCTCAGATGCTCATGGGGGGCCCTACCACAGGACCCCATTACACTTGGCCATCTTACACCCCCCCCCATGTATTCTACCCATCCCTTTCTAGCCTCCCCTTTGGCATCTCTGCTACAGCTCTGTCCTCTGGTCCCTTCTTGGGCTGCCCTCTTCCCCCCATCCCTTCTGGTATCCTAGCAGTCAATGCGGGGGAACCATGGGGCTGGCAAGTGGGAAGAAGCTGATGAGAGCAGACTCCCAGGTCTGTCATAATGGCTCAGGGTTCAAATGGGCATAGGTGTGCCTCCTGCAGACCAAATATCCATGTTTTACTCCCACACTTTAAACACGTACAGATGCTGATTTGATAGACACTTGTATCCTTTAAAAGTCATGTAAATTATGACGTATGAACACTGACCACTTCATGCACTTAGTGGACAACTACAGGGGATCAGAGAAGTTGCGCCATCAAGAAGGAAGGGGTCATAAAGCCAAAACAATAGAAGCCCCTGTTTATAATCCAACCTTCTTGCCGTGATGGCTAAGGGAATCACTGGAAAGAGTGGACAAACCATGGCAACAAAAAGACCCAACCCAATGGGGCCTGCAACTCAAAGAGCTGGAACTAGCCAACCGTTTCAGACCCTGCCAGAAGGAAGGGTGCTCCCACAGAATAGCATGAGTTTACAGACTGAGTTCAGCAAAAGGGAAAGTCTTGCTTGTGAATCTCTGGCCTTGGCCACATGACATGCGTATTATGGCCTACGTAGCAGAACTCTTCCTAAATAGCAGTATGGCTCAGGCTACCACAGCTGTCAACCTTGTCCAGCACCTGTGTGCTTATGAGACAGCTCTGCATTAGCACTTGGCTTTCCATGCAGGGTTCAGTTTAGGTGAGAGAGTGATTAAGCTATGCATAGATTAAGGCCATTATCTGGAGGAAGTAATTTCCTGATAAAAAGATGGAGCTAGCCTCTTCTTCCTCTTACACATGCTCTTCTGCCCTTTGGCCTTCCACTGTGGGTCAACAGTGCTAGTGGGTGTGAAGAGTCTCCTGGTGCTCACAAGCTCATGTTTTAAAAGTTTGTTCCCTGTCTGCTGAATGATTTTAGGAGGCTATAGAAACTTTACAAAGTGGACCTAATATATCACTGGAGTAAAGCCCTTTGGGATGTAGTACTCCTGGTTCCTTCAAATCACCCCTATCTCCCAATCATCAAGACTTAGAGAATACACACTTTGCTGCCATGATATTCTGCCCAAGTAAAGGGGTCAAATGACCACGACTGAACCCCCTGAAAACATGAGCCATAGTAAACCTGACCTCTCTTAGGTGCTTCGCTGGGTCTGTGGTCAGAACCAGAAAAGCAGCTAACCACACATTAAGGCAACTCTTGCCAGGGGCCAGGTCCTTGCCTTACACTTTAGATTTCTCAGCAGCTAGAATTGTGGGGGGAAAAAAATCTGGTTTGTTACTGTTTGCCTTTTGAGAGGCAGCCTCACTATTGTAGCTCTGGTTGTCCTGGAACTTATGTAGGTCAGGCAGGCTTTAGACTCACAAGAGATTCAGCGGCCTCTGCCTCCCAAGTGCTGGGATTAAAGGCGTGCACTGCCACACCCAGCCAAACTATTCTTTATAAGTGACCCATCTTAGGTATTTTAATATAGAAATACAAAGAAGACTGGGGCAGGATATTTCAACAGCTGTATCTGCATTTTCAATCTGTCAGCCTCACTTTTCACTAGAAGTAAGCACCTGGTCTCCCTCCTCTCTGTGCTTCGATTACTATAACAGAATACCTGAGACAGGGTGATTATAAAGAAAGTAAATTGACTTCTTACAGTTGTAGATGCTGGGAAATCCAGGGTCAAGGGGCCATGCTGGTTGAGGGCCTCCTTGCCACATCATATGGTACGTGACAGTTGGATGGGGAAACAAAGAAAGCAAGCCAGAAAGGCCTTCTAAACAAGACTACTCCCTCAATCACCCATCAACTCCAATGACTTCCCAACAAAGCATAAACATGACACTAGGCATTAAGTTCCTAACAGGTCAAATTTGGAGAATACTGTCAAACCACAGCACTTCTATTAGTCTTTTGTGAGACTGCTTAGTGTAAGTCAGTCCTTTTGAGAACCACAATCTAAGGTGCACAGAATGACCACATATTAGTCATGGGACTTCAGCCAAATGGCTGCCCCATCTGAGCCTTAGCAAACTCATCTGTAATGGTGGATCAAATCCTAGTCCATAGGGATACTGTACAGACAGTATTAATTACTATAGGCTACAATAAACCTAGCTTAAATGCTGTGACTAGTGTCCCTATAGCCAAGCCTATCTGCCTAGTCTCCATTTACAGGGCACTGCTTGCCACCTCAGGCTCTTCTATGTACCACTCCTGACTCTGGGGGGCAGCATAGGTGGCTCTTTATCTCAAGGCTAAATATATCTGGCTCTTTTAGGCCTTTGCATGCAATATTTTCCAGGCCTCTCTCCAACCTAGCCTCAAAAGGCAATCAGCACCGACAGTGTTTTGTTTTGTTTGGATGTGGATGGGAACTTGCTGTGAGTGGAGAGATGCTCCCTCCAGAGCTCTCCCAAATGGAAGAAGCCGAACTGGGGATGTTGGTCAGATGGTAAAGTGTTTGCCTGGCATGCACTGGAATTAAGTTCCCAGTGCCACACAAAGCCAGATATGGTACCACATGCCTATGATTCAGGCCGTTGTAGGAGGATCAATCAGGTCAAAGTCATCTTCAGCCACATGAGAGTCTGTCTCCAAAAATATAAATAAAAAGCAAAGGAAGAGAGAGTGTGTATGAAGGATGGGGAGTGGGAAAGGAGGGGGAGAGAGAAGAGTGGATGGGGAAGCTGGGCGGTGGTGGTGCATGCCTTTAATCCCAGCACTTGGGAGGCAGAGGCTGGTGGATTTCTGAGTTCATGGCCAGCCTGGTCTTCAGAGTGAGTTCCAGGACAGTCAGGACTACACAGAGAAACCCTGCCTCAAAAAGCAAAACAAAAACAAAACAAAACAAAAGTGGATGGGGAGATTAACTTCAGGAGAACAGCTACTGCTGGCTTGCCATCTGGACCTCTGCCTGATCATCAGAAGAAAACCTTCCAGGATTAACTAGGACCACTGTAGATGATCAATCTCCTTACTCATAACTCTCATGATGGGCTTCCTAAGAAACTGCCTCTACTGTGTCAGTCTCCGTATGAAATTTCAGTTCCAGCACTCAGTCTTGTGTCAGCCTAGCCCCATTGCCCCAGCATGCCTCAGGATACCAAGGTCAGATCCTGTACCATGGCTGCCCAACTGTAGACTGTGATCACCCCTGTGATTCTGTCACCCCAAACAGAAAGATCTCAGACCTTCTCTGCCCCTCTCCCTTAGACTGTGACCTTGTACTCTCAGAGACTGTGCCTGACCATCTCTATGCAGCATGTGGATACTCTTCCTTGAACATCAGGTTGGAGAGATTCGTGGTCCAATTCCCTCAATTCCCTCATCTACAGAACAGAAAACCCAAATAAGCAGACTCTAGGATGGGGCTAGTGGGCGTATCTGAGCAAGAGTCTTGGGCTACCTGTTAGCCATAGGTAAAAAAGATGCTTGCTGGCCAGACAATGTTTGATTTCCTTGGCTTATCGTTTCTCCTGAGATTCTTGTGGGGTATTAGTGATGTCCAGCCACGACCTCAATACAGTTGCCTAAGTCAGGCCAAAGCTCGTGGACACCAAAATTGCACATCTGACTCCGGGTGTCTACCCAGAAGGCAGTGCAGCAACTGCCCTGGCATCTTCACAGCCTACGAGCCTGCTGAAACTGTACCTAGGCCACAACAGCTGATGGGGCTCTTCTTCAGCTCTGGGACTGACATATTTTACCAGCATTAACTTCGATCTGTTTTCTTTCTCCCCACTTTAACGGCCCAACTCACCGGGATTCCGTATTTTAACAAAAATAAATGTCAGATTTAGTTATTCTCCCAAGACCTGCTGAGGCTTCGATCGTGCACACCCTCTTACGATATCTTGTATTGAAAAGCCAAAGGAATGAGTTCCCCAGGTAGAAAAAAAAGCTCCAGGTCCGTGTGTCCTGGGAGAAGGGGAGAGCCCTAGACTTCTGGCTAGGGAATCCTGGGCACTGGCCGACCTTGATCGGCTCACCCGAGCTCAAAGTCGGCGGTGATGGATCCTCCCGGGCCTGTTGCCCTGGGGACCCCGCTGCAACAAGAAGCCCGACCGCGGCGTCCGTCGGTCCGCAACGGCTCGTCTTACCTGGAGCGCCATGGCGGAACTCAGCTTCGCGACTCCCTGGCCCACCCAGCTTCCGGTGCGGCTCTGGCTGGAAGCTGCACCGAGACCCTCGAGACCCTCGGGGACAGCGGCCCAGTTCTGCACGACAGGAAGCGGGGCCGGGGAACTCGCTACACCGAGAACCGCAGAGTTGGCTCGTCTCGGTCGGTCCGGCGCTTCGCATCCCGGGAGGGGTGGTCCCGCTTCCGTCCGCAGCCCCCAGCCTCACAGTGGTAACGACGCAAGCGCAGACTACACTTCCCAGAGGGCGCTGTGTCTGGGGCGTGGCTTCAGGGGGGTGTGGCGGGGTTCTCCTTTACTGCTCCGTCCCTCACACCTCTAGCTCCTCAGGTTCAGGCCAGCCGCCTGGCACTGTCTACATCCTGTCAGGCTTGCGGCTGCGCATGCTCAGGTGCAAATAACCATTCATCCAAATAACCAACCATCTACTCCTGCGTTTCCTTTAGCATCCGGCGCTTTCTGAGCGCGCCCTGAACAGGTGCCAGGTTAGGATGCATGGATAAAAAGGGACCAGTTTCTCCCGTTGGCCGCAGTCACGTAAACCCGACCCTGAGTGGCTGAGAGCCAGGGCACAGTGGCTCACCGCCACACTGATCTGCATCACTATGTTTTATGTGACTATTTGCTGGTCTTGCCCGCTGATGGTGGCAGCCCCAGTAGTTCCTGACAAACGCTAGACATAAGTATATGTATGATGTATGGACTAAGTGTGTGCCCTATCCCTGGATTCATTTGTGCAGCTGTCTGTGTGATGCAGACATAGTCCTCAGGCTGCACTTTGAGGCTCATTTTCCTTCCTGGAGCCCTCGTCTTTCCCTTCATTATATGGGAAAAACTCAAAGAGGAGAAGTTTTTGGAGCTTTGAAATAGGTGCATGGAGCCACAGCAGAAGCCACCCTACCCAGGACTCGTTCTTCTCTGCTCTCCACTCCTAAAAATGTCTGCAGGGGCGTCCCCTTATCTGATATTCCGAGGAAAAACGATTTCTCCCTAGCCACCCCAGCATAGTTCTTTAGTGACTCTGGCCTACATGGGCTCCACTGGCTTTGTATGCCGACATGCCAGAACACATGATTGAGCAGAGACCACTAACCATTACTGCCCAGCACAGCTGAGTGAATTTCCTCCTTTACACTCTAAGGACAGGACCACAACATGGAAAAGGAAAACTGAAAGTTCAATCTCATCTCCAGTAGCATCTCAGGGTAAGTCCTAGGCCTCAAGCCAGGGACCTATGATCCCTAAGCCACAAAATCCTCTCAAAACCTTTCAAAAAAGAAAGACATAATCTACAGCATGTGAAGTGTCTTGACGCTGTTTTACTTTGTGTCCTCTTGTCTGGGCTTGGTGCAGCATTTGGGCCATCTGTCACTAAGAAGAGCTTACACCGTCCAACTTGCTGAATGGCCAGTTGTTAAAGTTACAGGAACAACTGCTGCCCATTCATTACCCTTTTGACTATTTTTTTTTTTGCCTCCACATCAGTCCTTATAATCTCTACATTAAAAAGTTTTACTCCAGATGGCAGGGGTGGTAGTCCGGGATGTGATACCATGACAAACAATGATTATGTTCAGGGAAAGGAAAAGATTTTGTTATGTTTGTTTTTTTTGAGGCAGGGTTTCTCAGTGTATCCAGCCCTGGCTGTCGTGGACTTGCTTTGTAGGCCAGTTTGGCCTTGAACTCACAGAGCTCCACCAGCCTCTGCATCATGAGTGCTGGCATTCTAAAATGAGCAAGGTTGCAGAGTTGTTTTGAAATGATAGTCCTTGGCTATAAGGATTAGTGACAAAGCTGTTGTTACTCCAGCTCTGGGTAGACCCTTGCTGGGTAGGCAGCCTTGTAGAAATACTTTTTCCCTACAAGGTTGCTATGGCATCTGCGCAAGGTTGTGGTCTTGGCAGTCTATTGTGGCCATTCTTGCTATCAGCAAATATGTGTGAGGAAACCCCCATCCTTACCACCAGGGCTTCTTGACATTTTCTGTCAGTGGTTGACATAGTGATTCTATCAGTTTAACATAAGTAGCTCAACAATTTCAACAATCTCAACAATTTAACATGAGCTCAAGGGATGGAAGAGAAATCGAATACATTAAAAAAGAAACTTAGTAATTCCAATTAGTTGTTCAGTACATTGCTATTCAGAGAGCTTAATTTTCTACATATTTGGCATTTGGTTACCTGGCCATTTGATGAGTTGGCTTTGAGTGGACTAGCCAGCTGTCTTACTCAAATGCAACAGCTAGTTTCTGTGAGCCATAAACTGTGCTGTCCATTTCTCCATATGAAAAATAGCTGGAATTTAAAAAAACTTTCTGATTTTCATTATTGTTTTCTTTCCATCTATGAGGTCACCTAAGAGACTTTGGAATTTCCCATGATGAAGGTTTTATAGAAGAGTTTGTTTTTTAAATTTTGCTCTACAGTCAGAGACTATGATGTTGATTGTAATGGGTGTATCTAAACTTGACATTGTGATAAAGTTTACCAAGCAGCCAAGTTACAAAAAATCCCCCAAAGAAATCTTATAAGGTTTTAAGGAAGCTTGTCATCTTGGGTTGAGTAGCATCCACAGTACTTGTGGGCCAGTGGTTGCACACTCCTGCTAGAATTTTCTGAAACTTATTTTCTGACCAGTAAAACAAAACAAAAACAAAACAAAAAAACCATTTAAATGTTTCACATTTCCTTCAGAAGAGTGTTCATATTCTAATGTGGGTTGTAATGATCTAGTTAGAGATTAAATCAGGCATATTGATCATGTTATCTGCACCTTTTATATATTATCATTTATTTACCATTTGGTTATTGAACTGTGTTAAAAATCTACGAATTATACACTTGTCTATTTCTCCCTTTATGTATTTTGTGCCTGTGCACAGAAATTTAAAATTATAGTATGTAGAAGTTTGGTCTGTTTTTTCATTCCAGCCCTGTGCTACCAGATATAAGACTCAGGCTCAAAATATATTTAGAAATACTGTGGCCATATAGTTAGGCTCTGCTATGACTAGATAATAACTTAAAATATCCCATATACTCTAATCTACACTCTGTCATATGGCTGTTTGCCTGTGCTCAGAGACCATGCATCCATCTTGCCACATCTTCCGCAGTGAATCTCATGGGCCTCTCACTATTTCCCAGAATCCTCTCTCTTGTTGCCAGTGACCCACCTCTAATTTCCTGCCTCAGCTCATTGGGCATAGGCTTTTTTTATTGACAGGTGATGCTTATAAGAGATTCTCCTTACAATAGTATTTCCCCAGAGAATTGTTCATTTTAATTTTAGGAAGTAACACTATTTCCAGCAATACATTTTGTCTATGATCTCTTTTATCTGATATGGAGATTGCTGGGTGAGGTGGTTTGAATAAAAATGGACATCTTGGACTGTTTAAGTCTGAAACTCCTTGTATTGTTTGAAAAAGTGTTACTAGACTCATGAGTAGTTAGTCCAATGGTAGGCTGTAGCCAATTAATATGTCTCATTAATCTTTGAAAATGAATAAGAGATTTCAAATGATCTCTAATTTGTACATTTTGTGGTTGAATTTTGTGTTGACTTATTTTAAAACCCAAATAGAATCTTCTCTCTTTAGTTTTTCAGGAGCAATCTGTAACCCCCAACATGACAGAATTCTTTGTGTTTCCTTAAACATTTTCTCTAAAATATGTGTATTAGAATCAACTAACAAAATATACATAGAAAGAATCTCTTGTGCAATGTATGGAAGCATAATCTGTCAATAAAATGCTGTTTGCCCATTAACATAGGCAGGAAATAGGGAAGAGGAAATTTGGTATACAGAGAGGATTTCTGGCATAGGCTCAGATACAGGAAAGATTCATCCCAATGCTGAAGGAGACAGTTGCATGAAGACAAGGAGAGGTAATCAAAACCAATCACATGGTAGCACATAGAATAGAATACATGGTAATTAAGTTATGAGTTAGTCAGGGTACAAGCTAAAGCTTTTGGCCTACACATTTATTCAGAAATAATAAGTCTTGGGGTCATTATTTTAGGGAACTTGTGCACAGGTGGAAAAGCCTGTGATTATACATATAATCCATGTAATAATAAATAAGAGATTGAGAAAATTTCCTATGAATTATTTCTAGCAGTTGTTGCACAAAAATATTGACATAAAGTTGGACTATTTAACATTCCCAGTGGAAGGTATTTCCACTGATACCTTTTAACAGGTTGAGCATTTTTATAAGTAGGTGCTGTGAAAGCAAACTTTTCCCTATTCTGCTCTTGGAAGGGGATAGTAAAAAAAGCCCTGTTTTTTCTTCCTCAGACATTATTCCTATAAATTACAGTGTAATCCACTCTGGTATGATCTATATTACTGGTAGAATTCTTGATGGTTATGCATTAAGTGTCACTAAAAATACACTTCTCATTTTTATTTAGAAAAAATATTGGACTCTCTTAGGATAAAAATTTAAAGATATAAACAGAAAGAAAAAAAGGCATGGAAAAACAGGTTCACAAATATTTTAAAAAATGAGGATTTAGATTATTAGATTTTTAGTATTAAAGAAAAGGGCTCTAAGATTTAGTTTGTACATGTGAATTTTTTTAACCTATAAAGGGAAAATATATTCTGTCAAAGGAATCATCAGTTTTGCTTTTACAGGCTCATTTTGAACATTTTAATAGACAATATTTGTTTTAATTCAAGTCTTCATTTACAACACAGTGTTTGGCCCACCCCACTGAAGGATAGTTGCCAATGAACTTTTATTTTCGATTAACAAGAATTTTATGTTGAAGTTTTAGCTGACACTAATCTTTTTTTTTTTTTTTTTTTTTGGTTTTTTGAGACAGGGTTTCTCTGTGTAGCTCTGGCTGTCCTGGAACTCACTCTGTAGACCAGGCTGGCCTAGAACTCAGAAATCCACCTGCCTCTGCCTCCCGAGTGCCGGGATTAAAGGCATGCGCCACCACGCCCGGCGCTGAGACTAATCTTTGTAAAAAAAAAAAATCAGTGAAGGCTTCTCCAGAACTTTGTATAAACTTGTAAATGAGGTGGACCTCTTCCCAGGGTCCTCAACTTTGTCCCAAGCTCTTAAAGCCACTACGTGACATTGTTCTATAGTGACATCATCAACTGTAATCTGTTCTTGTATATCAGAATACTGACCTTCACTCAGCAACTGGTCTTTTACTGTATTTATTCCCCTAACTCTATTTTGCTGTTCAGTATTCGTGGCTTTGTCTCTCCACCACGTTAACCTTGCAGCTGCAGACCAGACAGCAGTAGAACTGTTACCAATCCTTTTCAGTCTTGGGGAATAATTCTGTTTTGAGTAGCCTAGGCATTTATTTCAATGTTTTTCACATAAGGTGAATGGATCCTATATGAAATCATGGCTTCTTTAAAATGTCTTAGATCTGTCATTTCTTTTCTTTTTTTTTTATTATTATTTATTATATGTAAGTACACTGTAGCTGCTTTCAGATGCACCAGAAGAGGGCATCAGATCTCGTTATGGATGGTTGTGAGCCACCATGTGGTTGCTGGGATTTGAACTCGGGACCTTTGGAAGAGCAGTCAGTGCTCTTACTCGCTGAGCCATCTCACTAGCCCCATCTGTCATTTCTTTAGGATGACATCCTATCTTGTCATAACCTTTCCCCACACATTTAGTAGTCATATGCTGTATAAGTACAGGGAAAGCTGATGTGATCTTGTAACCCTGAGCCACCCTTCCTCCAACCCTGGTAGTGCAGTTGGTTGGAGATTAACCCTTTCTTTCTAGTGGGCTGTTTCATCAGATTGACATCCTATTTTTAAACATTTTCTCTGAACCCCTTCTGGCAGAGTTTCTTTCCCTCTTTCTTCCTGCAGGGAAACTCCTGCTCTCTTGCTCAGTCATTGGGACTGAATCTTTTTGTTCTCTCTTTTCTGGTGCTCTTCCACCCAAACCTTTTCGGTTGCACAGCCAACTCTGCAACCATTTCAGAAATGAGAGAGAAGCCTTTTGTTTTTCCATTTCAGCCATTTTTTGTTACTCGGGATCCTCCATTTCCACCTACAATTTTTCCAACTGCTCAGCCATTCTTCCAATCTTTTTTTGAAACAGAATATAGGAAGAAGAAAAGGAAAAATCAGCAAGTCCCCTCTGGGAGAAAAGCAGGGTGGTTGTGGTGATGATGGAAATCCCAGCGAATAGCAGCAATAAATTTTTCTTTTCATGCATGAAAAAAATAACCATTCCTTCATTTCTGCTGTTTCCTCTGGAGCATTTGAAATCAGACTTCCTTTTTTTATCCTTAATTTTTATGCCCCATGTTGATGTGCCACTTGTAATTGGTCTTTGCTACTTTGTGGGTTCTTTTTCTGACTCTTTATACCCTTTCCATCCATACCCTGGTTTTATAGTCAGTCCCATATCCCCACACCTGGGATTAAAACAAAACCATATTTTTATAATATTTCTGTGGTTTCAAAGAAACTAAGATTGCAGAATTCACACTACAGATAACCTTAAATGGTAACTTCATACTCTAATTTCATTTTTGCTGATAATTCACTGTTACCCCTGCATTGATCATTACTTTTACGACCTCCTTTTGTGGAACAACAAGAGCAAAACAAAACCCTAAAGTAAAGAAGGTGGATATGACTTTGAACCTGGGACCTCTTTACTACAGCTAAGTGCTGCTCTAATTCTAATCCCAGTGTATTAAACATACACTAATTAGCACTTTAAAATCTTGGCAGCACATTGAAGACTCCAGTAATTCATAGCAACTTCTGCATGTCTGAGAAGGCCTTGAGTGTGGGTTAAGTTGTATCTTGAATCTGTGTAAAATACAGCCCTATTCTTGGTGAATGTGACCTAGCTAGAATATGAGTCACTCAGTTATAATCAAGTTGAGTCATGCTTAGGTAGGATGGTTCTGATCCAATATGGCTGGTCTTTATATAGGAAGAGGAGAGAAGACACACACAGGAAAGAAGGTTGTGGGGATAAAGACAGAGATGTCCTGTGTGTGTGTGTGTGTGTGTGTGTGTGTGTGTGTGTGTGTTTACAAGATGAGGTGGGCCAAAGAGTGCCAGCGTCCACCAGAAGGTAGAAGGCCCTGTTGATCAATGGCTTTATTCCAAACTGTTTGCTTTCAGAGCTATGAAGTCATAACTTTTTTTGAGACACCCAATCTCTGGTGACCTCTGACCACAGCTCTAAGAAGCTGATTCATCTTCCGGTTGAGTGACATGGTCTCTGGTCCTACCAGACTTCCTGTCTCTGATCCTCATCTTCCCAGGTTTGGGTAAAGCACCAGCAGAGAGAGCGCTTACCTCCACAGAAAGTGGAGACTTCAACAATCAGCTAAGTGTCTTGTCTTACCAAAAGAAACAGCATCTCACCCGAGCCACACCATTCATTACTGCTCAGTTTGGACACTCCAGACTCTTTACTTACTTACTTATTTTAGGAAGAAGGAGATTATAAGATATTATCTTCAGGAACTAGAAGTGGAATTGACCTCTAAGGAAATAAAATAAATCCCACACAGGCTAGAACAAAGCACTTATGAAGACCCAGAGGTTGCTATGGGGTAGTGGAATTGCTGGTTTGGGGCCGGGCCATAGTGAGGGAGTGTGTTGTGAAATAAGGATGTAGACTTTGGGTCAAAGTTGAGTGATCTCTTACAAACAACAGCTAGTGTCACTGAACATGCACTTTTGAACCTCGTTTCAAATAAGCCTGATTTCCTGGGCTGTGATGGAAATGATGTGGGAAACTATAGATGAAGGGCAGGCAAGTCACATCTGTGGCACACAGAATTGCCTTGTAGGAGCCACTATCCACCTGTTTCACTTCATTGTTCTTCTGGAAAGTGAAATCTCTGTGGTTTTTCCTACTAGGGAAAAGACACCACAGTCTTCTTCCCTCTCCTCCCTTCCCCTTTCATCTCACTCTTCCTCCAGGGAAGCAGGGCCTGGCTTTGTCTTCTACTTCAGAAAATAAGAGAGAGATAAAGGGTTTGTCTTTGTTTGTTTCCCTATCATCCGATATCTACTGAGCACCAGTCTCAGCTCAGCCCAGGGAAACTGCTTTTGTTATTTGGCCCTGTTTTTCTACTCTATGCATATGCTGGTCTAGGACGTCCAGGTTATTCTCAAGAGTACACTGGGTTTGTGGTCTTGTGTAAACTCTATCTCTAGTTTCTGTCACCACACATCAAGCAAACAGGTGTGTGGTGTGCCAGGTGACCCTTCTGGGAAGTGGAATTAATGTGATTGGTGGACATCTGGGCTTTTAAAAAATATATTTAAGTACTTAATTTTGTGTCTTTGAATGTGTAACTGCATGCATGTTTATATGTGCAGTACATGCATGCTTGGTCAGAAGAAAGTGTCATATCTCCTGTGAATTTTCATGTGGGTACTGGGAAGCCTGCTCCTCCATCAGAGCAACAAATGCTCTTAACCTCAGAGCCATCTCTTCAAGACCAACCTGTGACTTTTTACTAACTCTATTCCAGGATGTAAATTTTACCTCAAAATTCTGAAACTCTCTTTCTATAGTCTCCAAAACAAACAAAGCAATAAAGAAATAAAAAATAAATGAGATCCTACAGGACAAAGAAGATAGAAAAGCTAGCCAATTTTCAACATTAAAATTAAGTGTAATACATGAAATGCCAAATTAAAAGACAAATAAACTGGTGGATTAAAAATAAAGTCAATCAACTACATATTTTTGTTTCTGAGAGACAAATCTAAATATAAGAGTACAAATATGCTAAGAAATAAAAGGACAGAGGGGAAGAAACTTTCAAGATAAGCACAAACTAAAGCAATTCATGACCCGTAGCCTGCACTGTGGAAGATATTTAAAAGAATTCTACAGAGAAGTAAGGAAGAAAGACAGTGGTAAACATTGAAGGTCAGGAAAGAAGTATGATGAGAAGAATGGCTGGAAACAAAAATGAATTAAGAAGGAACCAAACACGTTCTATTCAGTAATCCATGACACTCCTTGACTAAACAAAGGAGCAAACAAACAAATCTACAATTAGTGCTTGTCTTAACCAGGAAAATAATCTGACATAATTTCAGGTATTACATTGCTCAATGACAACCCTAACTGTAAATGATTGTAAATCTCTTTCAGTTTAAAAAAAAATGCAGACTAGCAATTGCATTGATAAACTGGAGCCAACTGATTTTTGTCAGCAGGAAACACACCTCACTAGCAAAGATCCACACAGACTGAAAGTGAAAGGACAGAAAATGATATAAGCAAGTAGACATTGAAAGCACCTGGAATACATATATTTAAGCTAAAATAGTGAAAGAGACAAAGAAGCACTATATCTTAAGAAAATAAACAATCTGCCACATAGATATAATGACAGGAATATGTACCCCAGATGCTGATGCTCCTGATTTCATAAAACTAACACTACCAGGCGTAATGAGCTTGATAATTCGGGACACAATAATAGCGCACCCCTCTCTCGTTGAAAAATGGGCTGTTCAGACCCAGAAAACGAAGAAAGAGGGTTCAGTGACACATGCATCAAAACCCCATTGCACATAGAGTTTCACCACTTGTAATACCAAACATTTCAGAAACAAATGATGTCTTTAACTTCTGGATAATAATACTATTTTGAAAATGGTGCCTTCTCTGAGCCGGTGACTCGCCCACTCCAGAAAAGTGCTTCCTGTATTCATCTCATAAACTAACTGCTTCTTCAAGTCTCAAGATCTACTTTTGGAAGGAGAAAAATCACATACCATTAAAACAGAAGAAGAGTGAACACATATTCTTGGTTTTAGATGTTTTTAGCCAATTAGGACAAGGGTGCTCCAATACAGCTCTTTAAACATAAAAGAAATCCAATTAATTGTAGGATATTTAAAGTTTTCCATTGAAACTCAAGACAAGGTAAAAATATTTATTGTATCTACATCCAATCTGTGATAAATGAATGTCATAGCCATGGAGAAAGGAGTTGATAAAAATAAACAAAATATATGCTTTTAAGAGGAGAATGCATAGGTGAGAATATTGTAGATCATCACACACATAAGGTCAAGTTAGAGTCCATCTTTTACCTTTGGCT
This sequence comes from Mus minutoides, assembly GCA_902729485.2. NCBI lineage: Eukaryota > Metazoa > Chordata > Mammalia > Rodentia > Muridae > Mus > Mus minutoides. Next base: position 357,274 of record LR750053.1, read on the forward strand.
GGTAACCAACAGTAGGATAGTGCTTCAGACTCGTGGCACCAAAACTTAGAGGTAAAGCAGTTTTAAAGTTAAAACCCACAGTTACATCCATCTTAGGCAAAGGTCAGAGTTACTGTCACATTTGTTTTGGCAAAACAATAGTTATTTCAGACATAGCATGACAATTAATTCTCTTTTATCTTTTTAATTTATTGTAGCTTATGTTTGGTTTGTATAACATTATTTTAGGTAATACATTTGGGCCATGATCATTATCTTGGACATGTGCTTCCAAGGCAGACATTGCTGTTGGGGGCATAGAGAGCTGAAAAGTGTCTAAGCAGACACAAAGTGGAGTCAGGACAAGTCACTCCAGTGTGATTGTATACATAGAACTTAAAAAAGACATCAAAGGTGCACTAATTAGGATGATTAACTGTTCCAGCAATGTTTCTGGATTCAAAGTTGAAATCATTATATCAATGATTATATTTCACTGTACCAGCAAGAAACTGGAAAAAAGCAGAAATTACATTTAGAATAACATAAAATGTTAACCATCTATGTGAGTTAATTTCCTTATTGTTGTGAAAAATACCTGGCAAATACAACTTCAGGAAGGATTTATTTTGTCCTGCAGTTTTAAGAGGGATATAGTCTACCATGATCAGGAAGGCTTGGTGGCAGAAGCATGAATGGCTGGTCACATTGCTTCCATCATCAGGAAGCAGAAGGAGATGCATGCTGCTTTTCACTTAAACCAGGACCTATTCATGCTAGGCCTTCCTTCCCCAGTTTAAACCTTTCTGGAATTACTTTCATGAATATCCAGTGATCTATTTCCATGGTGATTTTTAAATCTAGTCAAATTGATAAGATTAACTGTCATTCCTTCTAATCACAGGTGAGCAAAAATTACACATAAATGTCTGCAATTACAAAAGTCTGGGAAGAAACTGATGAACCAAAATATTGAGAAGACAGATGACTTGTAGGTTAGAAATCTAGTGATCAGAAATATGTAGATTCTTCCTGCATTTGTCTAAATCACAGATGCAAGTTAGTAGGAAATACTGGAATTATGTTTGTGTTTGTATGTGTTTAATTGTACAAATAGTTCCTAAAACATATAAGTACAGTAGTAAAAAACATTTAGGACTTAGATGAAATAGAGAAGGATGTGTTGAACCAGAGCTCAAAGCTCATTCAAGAGAAAGAAAGGAAACGTAGGCCTCTCCAAAGATAGGCAGAAATTCAAAGGCTCAGGCTAGACCCTTTAAGAAGAATCCTCTTGGTATGGTTTGAAGGTGAAATTCCCCCCAAGGGCTAATTAATGTGTCGAAGACTTGGTCTCTCCCCGCTCCCCAAGCTTGTGGATCTATGTTGGGAGACAGTAGAAACTTTAAGAGGTGGGGCCTAGCTGGAGGAAGTAAGATACTAAAGTGTTTTTGTACATATTTTTATTTTTGGAATTATAATTAAAACATTTTCCCTTCCCCTTTTCTCCTTCTGACACCTCCTATGCAACTCCTTACTACCTCTCAAATTATGGCCTCTTTTTCTGTAGTTAGCACACACACACACACACACACACACACACACACACACACACACACACACACTTACTTCTAAAAATAAGCTACTCAGTCCATATAATACTACTTGTTTGTACATGATTTCAGGGCTGACCATTGGGATTGGATAAACAATTAGTGTCCCCCCCCCCTTAATGAAGACCGTTTCCCTCCTCTCATCATTCCTTAGTTGCTTATAGTTCTTTGTGTAGGATTGAGCTATGTGAGCTTTCCCTCTTCCATGTTACATGTCTATTGGTGTTGTCCTTGATCAGGTTGTAATTAGGCAGCCTCGGTGATGAGACTTCATGGATGTATCACATCAAACATTTGGCTCTTCTGGCTTTTACAATCTCACCCTGCCCCTCCCCGTTTCTTCAGCAATGATCCCTGAACCTTATGTACAAGAATTGTACTGTAGAGATATCAGCTGGGAGTGGGTAATGCACAATCTCTTATTCTTTGCATTTTGATCAGTTGTGATTTTCTGTAATGGTCTACATCTGTTGCAAAGAGAAGTTTTCTGTTCTTCCTTCCTTTTTTCCTTCCTTCCTTTTTTCCTTCCTTCCTTCCTCTCTCTCTTTCTCTCTTTCTCTTTCTTTCTTTCTTTCTTTCTTTCTTTCTTTCTTTCTTTCTTTCTTTCCTTCCTTCCTTCCTTCCTTCCTTCCTTCCTTCCTTCCTTCCTTCCTTCCTTCTTTCTTTCTTTCTTTCTTTCTTTCTTTCTTTCTTTCTTTCTTTCTTTCTTTCTTTCTTTTCGAGACAGGGTTTCTCTGTGTAGCCCTGGCTGTCCTGGAACTCACTCTGTAGACCAGGCTGTCCTCGAACTCAGAAATCCTTCTGCCTCTTCCTCCCAAGGGCTGGGATTAAAGGCGTGTGCCACCACTGCCCGGCAGAAGTTTTCTTGATGAGGAATGGGAACTACACTTGTGGGTATGAGGATAAATATTTAGACTGTAGTTAGGGATTATGGTAGTTTGGTTTTAACCGTAAATATCGAAAAGGATGTTCTAGGTACTAAAGAGATCGGGGTCCATCAACCGATCCAAAGGTCATTGTACGTACTAAAGGAAAAACAACTCTTTCGGAATGTAGGTTAATCTTTCGACAACCAATGACGGTGATAAACGTCAAAATCTCAATAACACGGTAAGACCAACTACAGCACCAAGTACCTAAGGACGGAAGCTTGTATGGTGCCTTCTGTTTACCAACCATGGAAGTTAGTCCTCAGGAAGGAAGCATTCAGGTCAGATCCTGCTCAGGTCTTCTGGCTCTTGTGTCTGAAATGCATGATGTCTTTGGTAATAGGAACATGCTTTCTACCTCTTGGGAGGAAACCAAGGGCTACAGCAATTGCCTACAATGTTTTGGGAGTCTCTTTGACAACTCTCACCACTAACTCAAAACTGGGAGCAGGAAGGGTACTTTTGAACAGCATTTGGTGCCTGGCTCTTTCTAGTTAATCTCTTTGCTTCTTGGATGCCATATCCTGAACAACTTTTATCTACCACACTCTTCCTTGTGGAATTTGTGCCTTGTTGTGGGCCTAAAACAGTGGAGCCTACTGCCTCTTGGAGATCTTTAAAGGACTTAAGAGACATATGCCTTTTCTCTTCAATTGTTTCTCTCAGGTATTTGTCATGGTTACAGAAAATTGATATAAACAATGGCTGCTGACAAAAGCAGTTTGCAGAGCACTAAAGAAAGCTGAGGAAGATAAAGCCGGCTAACAAAGGGAGTTGCCAACTGGGCCCATATAGAAAGAAAAGAAGCTTGTTGAATCCTGACCTCTACCTCACAATATATACTAAAGACAGTTTGCGAACACAGTGACTGACAGTCAACCCAACAAGGTTTAAGGGATAATATAGGAAACTATAAAGAGGTATTAAACTGAACAAAGAGCACACATTGCCATAAAGAGGTCAGTTAAGGCATCAGCCTTAAAATGACTTCATGTCATGAGTAGGCATCATTAAGCAAAGTTCTGGAGTTCTGGTGCACAGGCTGGGAGATGGCTCAGAGGCTAGCAACACTGGCTGCGTTCCTAGAAGACCTGGGTTCAATTCCCAGCACCAATATGACAGTTCACTGTCTGTAACTCGAGTTTCATGGGGTCTGATGTCCTCTTCTGGCCTCTGAGGGCAACACACACACACACACACACACACACACACACACACCTGTCAATAAAATAAAAGTTCTTTTCAACTACAAAAGGAAAAAAGAAAAAGAAAAGAAAACGACAAACACAGGGCTGAAGCTATTAGTCAGCTGAAGGTCCCAGGATTGGTTTTCTTTCTCCTGGGTACCCATTTGTCCTTCCTTAAGATCTCAACTCTTCCTCCTTCCTGGTATGACACAGGCTGTGTCTTACTGGTGGCTTTAGGCTGTACCCTAGGAAACACTTCTCACAGTGCTGCTGTGCTCGGTCCCAGGCTATCACTTCCTGCCCACAGACTGCAGCCTGCCTCCCCCTGCTTCCATGGAGTTCTTTGAATTCTCACAGCTTTAAATATCCTTCCCACAATGCTTGGCAGTGTATCCTGTGGCTGATGGGAGAGAACCAGAGAACTTCAGTGGCCCTATAGAACTCCACACATAAGACAGCATCCCTTCATCTCTCTGGCTGGGCAAGCAGAGAAGAGGGTTCTGGGTCACCTCCTGAGAAGTGGCTAGGATTCCAAAGGAGAGGCCTGTGGGTAGAAGAAAAAAACTTCCCTAAGAGGAAAAATATAGGGTGGAGAGAGAGAGCGAGAAAGAGAGAGAGAGAGAGAGAGAGAGAGAGGCAGAAAAGAGAGAATTTCACATAGAGGAGCGATAGAAACAAAGAATGCCCTGGTAAGGGTGAAGGAGTGTGGGTTCTACTGAAAAAAAAAAAAAAAGAAAAATGTTCACTATCTGATGACCCACATCAGAAATAGAAAATTATTCTGAAAGACATTTTAGAGATAAATCAAAGTTTGTTTTTTAAAAAAGTATAGATATTTAAAGAAAATAAAGCAGCTAAAAGGTTATGGTATATACCTTTGATCCCAGCACTCCAGAGGCAGAGGCAAGTGGATCATTGTGACTTGGAGGCCAGCCTGGTCTACAGACCAAGTTCCACGACAGCCTAGACTACACAGAGAAATCCTGTCTCGACCAAAAACCAAATGAAAGCAAAATGAAATCAAGAAATATTGTTACTACTCCCAGGAAAAGCAAACAGTTCCATGCAAATTCTTAGACTTACTTAAGCCTGCCATTCATACTCACTATCACACACTCATCAAAATAACATGAAGGAGTGGAAGTGACATGCTTCTCTACAAAAGGATGCTAATAATTCCTAAACTTGATTACTGTCAACTTAGCTGTACTCACTTAACCCTAAGTACCAGAAGAAACAACCAAAACTATGGAAAGTAGGACCTGTGCATGACAGGAAGACTATACGAAGAACTGCAGGGTTTTATGATAAACCTTAAAACAATGTTGAACTCTGAAAAATAATTGTGGATGGTACTTTGATATAAGGAGAAACATATGCAACAGTGGACATATTCATGTAGTGGAATAAAGGTCATAGTAGGGCTGTCTCCATTCTATGGTGGTTTGCAGAACTCCTTCATTGTCCAGTCAGGACCTGGGAAGTCCACAACCTTCTCCTGCTCACCCTTAGGATCTAATCACAGCTCCTTGGGCTGGAGAGATGTGTTCAGATATAAGTATTTGGGTGTCTTAAAAAGTTAGGCATAGCACCTTCCCCTGAAGCTTTGTGGTGTATAACATGAAGTGTGGCATGTAAGTCCTAGAGTCCCTGTAGTTTGTGTGTGTGTGTGTGTGTGTGTGTGTGTGTGTGTGTGTGTGTGTGTGTGTGTAATATATATTTAACTGTCTGTTACTCCCACAGACTGAAGAAATGGGGAAGGATGTGAGCAGGGTAGAGCTGGGGATTGGACAAGGCACTCTCTAGGTTGAGTTTGTGGAAGAATCAGTGCTAGTCTTACCAACTCTCTAGAAATAAGTATAAATTTCTAGTATATTATAGGAATGTTATGTATGAGAATATAAAAGGTAATTATTAGACTCCTGTCATAGAGCAGAGAACTCAGGGGATAAAGCATCTGGCTTCTGGGTGCTATGTATGAAAATATAAAAGGTAATTATTAGACCCCTATCATAGAACAGAGAGCTCAGCGTAAAGCATCTGGCTTCAGGGCATGTGGCTTCTAAACCAGTAAGGTTCCGGTTTAAGTCTGGGTGCTTCCTGCTAAGTTTTTTTCCCTCATAGAAGCTGTTGCTCATACTCATTTCTGCTTTTCTTTTTTTTTTCCTTCTTCTTTCACTTATTCAATTCTTTTGGACCTTTTGAAGGCAGAGCAGTTAGCTATAGAAAGAATCACATCCCAGGAGTGAGCCAATAGAGGACTCACTGTGAAGTCCATCCAGGTCACAGTCACTCTACTATGACTGTTTCCCAGGAACTGATTCTGAGACTCGCTCAATGAAGGAAATCCAGTCTGAAGAAGCCTGGAGGGTTGATGTGGTTTGAATAAGAATGCCTTCCCCATAGGCTTATATTTGGAAGCGTAGTCACCAGGATATGGCACTATTTGAGAGGGATTGGGAGCTGTGGCCTGATAGAGTGGTGTGGCTTTGTTGGAGAAAGCATGTCATTGGGGGGAGGCTTTGGGGTTTAAAAAAGTCCATATCAGGCCCAATCTCCCCTGCCTCCATCTGTTTGCCTAAGGACTTAGCCTCTAAAACTATAAGCAAGCCCCCCAATTAAATGCTTGCTTTTCTACAAGTTGCTTTGATCATGGATCATTGTAGGCTTAGATTTTTCAAAACCTACTTTTAATAAGGGTTCTTAAGTGCTTTAACCTCCCTTCTAGCCTACCACCCACTAGAGATAGTGGAAAGGAAAAGTTAATAGAGCAAGGAAGGATGTGGACCTATTAAGAAATATTTCTTTGGAGCAAATCCAATCTGCGTTGTCAGGATCCCAGCAGTTCAGATCACAGGAATCAGCAGTAGCAGCTTGATCCGCTCATACACCATTCATGAATTAGCAACGGCAGGTTGATCAAGAAGAAACTGCAAGGCTCTCCCAATTAGCCCCAGTCAGTGGAAGCTGCAAGAAGCCTCCAGACACCACCAGAAGTTTTTTGGTGTGTTTCTATGAAGTCATGACAAATGATGACCAACAAAGAATGGTACGGTGTACCGATACTGCTCAGCATCAGCAGCAAAGCTCACGATGCCCAAGGCCTGCCATACCATTTGGCATCGTCCATTTTTCATTGAGATATATTTATATCCTTTCCAAACATCACTTGTTATCTCAAGCATCTGCTCTAGGAAAATGTCACATGCCTTTTTTTTAAAGCTACCTCCAGAAAAACACCACATGTCTGTTCTTAGCAAAACATCCTTTCATGTATCTGCTTCAACAAAAGCATCCTCTCATAAGACAGTTTCCAGAAATACATCACATCACAACTGAGTCTCCAAAGAAACCAGAAATCTCTACTTTAGATCCTAGTGTTTCTTCACAGCAATAGAACAATGACTAAGGCAGAGGTTGAGGCGCTGCCTTCTTCTCAAGCAACCCTTCTCATCTCTTTAGGAATCGTTGTCTCATTCCCCAGCTTGAGTCCTCTGTCCTCTTCTCTGCCTCCTGCCACTTCTATGACAATATGACTCCTAGATTGGTCTTCTATTTGAAAGAAGTCGTTTGATGAATTAGAACAATGTTCATGCTTTCTCTCTGTGTTTAAATGGATGGCCAAGATGTGACAAACTCCTTGAGTGTTCATTCATTTCAGTATAATTGAATGAATGAATGAATGAATGAATGAATGAATGAATAGTGAACAGTAGAGTGAGCTCCCTTCTGAGCTCTCGGAGCTGTAAAGATGCGGAAACAAAACCTTTCAGCCACATGAGACTGCGGGTCCCAGACTGGTTTTCTTTCTCCTGGGTACCCACTTACCCCTTCCTTAAGACTTTAGTTTTCCCCTTTTTTGTTTACCACCAGCGATGCCTGGAGTTGTGGCCTAGGAAGTGTTTCTCATCATGCTGCTGCTGTTCAGCCACCAGGCTACAGAGACCCTGGGGAAAAATGAAAAGTGAAAAATGGCTACTAGGAGTAGAAGATGGTTTAGTTGCTGTGGAAAACTATTGTTTCTCAAAAAGTTAAGTAGGAAGCTGTGGAGATGGCTCAGTAATTAAGAGAAATGGGTTATCCAGAGGACCTGAGTTTGATTCCCATATGGCGGTCACAATCACCTGTAACTCCAGTTCCTGGAGATCTGATACCCTCTTCAGTTCTTCACTGGCACCAGGCATATAATGTGCTGCATATCTACTATCTATCTATCTATCTGCAGGCAAAACATCCATACATATAAAATAAAAATAAAATAAAAACTTAAAATAGAATTATCATGTAATACAGCAACCACACTCCCTAGTATATCTGTAAAAGAATTGAAAATAGGCACTCAAATGCTTGTTCATGAATGTTCATAGGATCAGTGCTCATAATAGCCAACCCATGGAAGCAACCTAAATGTCCATCCATGGACATCATTCTCATTCTTCAAAGAGACTTCTTTCAGATAGAAGACCAATCCAGAAGTCATATAAAACACAAAAATGTCATGTTACAAAAAACTGCATATATACACACATACTTACATACACTTACAATTTTATATATAGCATGACTTTTTTAATGAAACCCTTGGAATGGAAATTCACACGACAGATGGGTAGTTTCCAGGACATTGCATGTTAGGGAATGGGAAGTGGTTACTAATGGTGCAGGTGTTCTTGGTTGAAGAAAAGCTTTGAAACTAGGGATCACAGGTGGTTGCCAACTGTACACTGTAGAAACCTTAGTTTTATGTCATGTGAATTTCCCTTTGATTTAGTTTAATAAACAGAGATGAGGCTACTGAAGAGACTTTGATCATGTTGGCGGAGCTGGGGCACAGTGCCTGTGAGCAGGCTAGCCTTGACTAGGAGCTGATCCTTGGTCACTGGAAAGAGAACAAAATAGATGGGCTCAGATGCTGAGAAGTAAGCAAATGTTCCAGAGCAGGTGGGGACAGCTTCTTGTGTCACCTGCGTTTTCCCAGTGCAGTCAGAAATGAATTGAAGATGGGGAGAAGTTGCTGCAGGTTTGGGGAGAGAGGGAAAGCATGAAACATTAAACCAAGAGAGTAGGAATATTGTTGGGAGGCTTGTCAGCAGGCAGCACTGGGCCTCTGAAGCTCTTTGGCAGTTATGGGATGTGAGAGTTATCAAGACTGGGTGTTTTAAAGCGACAAAACACAGAAATTGACTTAGGGAAAGGCTTGTTCATCAAGGGAGCATGGGAATGAGGTTATGAAGATGGACACTGGATGGATAAAGAGCAAATGAGTGGACAGGGGCAGTGGTGAGGGGATGAACTTGTATTTACACTAGAATCCCTTTCTCACACCCAACAGAAGCTTGGATGTGTGCAGAGGTCTTGACTTCTCAGCCTGTGGAATGGCTGTCTGTGGCTGGGTCATCTTGAGGCTTTAGCTGGGAACCACATGGCCTTGGATGTCCTTTGTTTTCTCCTGGCGCTTAGAAGTCACTTGTCTCTTTATATGCCTCAATACAGAGGAACGCCAGGGCCAAGAAATGGGAGTGGGTGGGCAGAGGAGCAGGGAGTGGGAGGGGGAAGGGGACTTTCGGAATAGCATTTGAAATGTAAATTAAGAAAATATCTAATAAAAAAAAGGAAAAAAAAAAAGAAGTCACTTGTCTTCCATGCTATGCTATGAGAAAGTCAAAAGTTTTTAAAAACCCCACCTGGGCCCTGGGACCCCTGATGCACTAGTTGTCAGCATGTCTGCTATGGGGTGTGTATGTCCACATAACCCAAGTGCATATTCTCTTCTCTTGAGCCAGGACTTGTCCTGCAGAAGAGACACTTCTAGTATTTATTGCTCCACCTGGGCTGACCTGATCTATGACCCTTTGGGACAGTGTGCTCATCCTGTGCTTCAAAGTCAGATAATTATTATAAAATAATTTATGTAGGCTTTCTAAGCTCAGTTATCTTCCTTCCCCAAACTATGAGACATATTGGGGGAGAATAGGACAGAGCAGAGGGGAGAAAACGGGCAATAAAGACCTCAAATCATATGGTGGAGATAAGGATGGGGAGGAATTGAATGTTGTGACAAGTTCAATGCCACTGCAGCTTATTGAGGATGAGGGAGAAGGAATGGAGGGAAGGAGAGAAAGAGGGAGGGCTTTTCAATCAGATGCCTCAAAAGGGTCCTAAGAAAAATGAGATGCAAAGATTAAGCAGAGAAACCTTCTAGGAACCAGTATGAGAATGGGGGCTCCATAGGAGAAAAGGACCAAAAGGCACTAATTTGCTGTGAGTTCATATTTCCTTATCACCAAAACTTTCTTAGGATTTATAGAAATTCTCTTCACAAGAGAGGTGGTGTTTCAATGCAGATAAAATGGTGTTTATTAGATACCCTTATCAAGATTGATGATATGGCTTAGGGGTTAAGAACCTGACTGTAGATCAAGAGGTCCCTAGTGAATTTAGATGCCCCCAGTGAAGTTTGCTTTTAATGTCCTACAGCACAGACAGTACTTCTGTGCTCATTCTATTCTAAGGGCCCTCTATTCTAGGGCTGTCCCCGTGGAGTTTGGGATCACTGAGCATAACAGGATGCACTACTCAGGATGTCATCGCCCAGTCAAGGGGCACTGATAAAAGGCAATAGGAGAGAAACAGGGCAGACTAGGCAAGAAGGAGGCTAGTATAATCATCTCTTGAGCTGGAGTGGTGGGATGTTCCAGAACCAGAAATGTGATTCTAGAACATGATCATGTTATTAAGCATCATGAGAACTCAGGCAGACTTGCTATGTCATGGTCTTTTCTTTCAGGAATACAGCATGGAAGTGTGTTGGGGGTTGGTCTGGTGCTGCTATGTATTCAAATGCTAAATACTGGCCCCCAAGATCTGGTTGCAATTCAACAAGCACAGAAGCACACATGGAAACCAAATGGTGTTTTATAAACTTGGCTTGCCAATTTTTTCTAACTGGTTAAATAGAAGTGGCTGACATCCAGTTAATGGAGAGAATAGAGGTAGACAGGGCTTCATTTATTGGGCTGGGGGGTTGCAGGTAGTAATCATGAGAGAGGAGAGAGAGAGAGAGAGAGAGAGAGAGAGAGAGAGAGAGAGAGAGAGGAAGAGATGAGAAGAGAAGAGAAGGGAAGAGAGGAGAGGAAAGAAGAGAGAAGACTGAATAGACAAAAGCAGCCTAGGGGAGACTCAAACAGTAAGCAACTTGGGGAGCATAGCTGGGAAATAGAAAAATAGATTAGAGATAATCACCTAGCAATTGTGATAAAGCTGATTAAATAAACCAATAGGACTGTCTCAATTATTGGGGGACTGACTGGGTCATAATAAGAATTAATAGGGTTATTAAATATCCAACAACAACAGAAGTATAACTTAAATAAATGTTTTCAAATGTGTCCGTGTTCCAGAATGATCTGAGAGTGTGGCTTATGCAGATTCCCTAATCTGATCTCCAGACTTTGTGATTTGTTAGATCTGAACTGGGGTCTGAGAAGTTAACTTTTCAGCAGCATCCTTCCTTATTTCATTTTGTCACCTTTCTGAGATAGTGCACTATTTCTTGGGATAAAAAATTCACCAGTTAAGTAGAATCACCACATGTGGTTATCAATCTGAAAATTCTACCTATTGCATGCCTTTAATGAGTGATTTTCACACAAGTTAAATAACATAAAGCTACATCATTCTTCCTAGACAGGCAACAGCAAATAATAGAACTCTAGGATTCATGTTGAGTAGGTCACCCAGGGTTAGGAAACCTGCCCAGAGCAGATTTAGGCATGCCCCACTTTATATCACAGTGGCAGTAGCCCAAGGGCCCTCTATTCTAGGGCTGTCCCCGTGGGGTTTGGGATCACTGAGCATAACAGGATGTACTGATCTAGGAGGGATGGAAGAAGCAGAGCCCAATGTTCCATATAGTTTCTTGTCATCTGAGGGTGATGCATCTGAGGGTCATCTGCAGCTGACTGTACAGACAGAACTATAAACAAGGAAGAGGGAAAGATTGTGTCATCTAAGGCCATCAGGGCACTTGTCTTGCACCACTGGCTCATTCTAAATGCCTGTTCAGAGTAACAGTACTGGCTCTTCAAGTCTATGTCTTTGTTGTAGTGGGTTGCTGAGTATAAGGACATTGGAGTTTGATGAGGGAGAAGAGTAGGGGTGGGTTCAATTTACAATGGAACCGTTCCTACACAGAGAAAAAATAAGTACAGTTTTAATGCCACACAAATCCATATTAGAGACAACTGAACATGTGGTCAGGTATAGACAAAGAATATTTGCAGGCAGGTAAAGTGGTCAGTGATTTAAAACTGCGTGCCTTCAACCCCTTTAGTGTTTTACTTGTAAAAATTCTGTTTCATCTTTGAATTCCAAAATGCTAGAGTTCTATTGCGAGGGAAGAAGAGGAACCAGACTGTTTAGAGCTTCTCTAGAAAGCTTCCCAGGTGAGCCTCTCCAGGTATGGCTGTATAGAGCTTCTCTGGAAGCATCCACAGGTGAGCTCCTCCAGGCATGGCTGTCTCCTCCAGAGTACTTATTCTTACAGCCTTCTGTCTGTCCTTCTCTGTGGGAGTTTTGTCTCAACACACGAGGCTACCATCTCTGGATAAATAGGGTCCCTAGCTCCCTTCGAATTTCCATTCACAAGGACAACTTAGCTTGTGTCTGTGTCTGAAGAACTCATGACTGCAGTTTCTACCCCCTGGATGTTTCTGCAGAGAGTGAAATGGGAAAAATGGAATGTATTTGAANGTCTGTCCTTCTCTGTGGGAGTTTTGTCTCAACACACGAGGCTACCATCTCTGGATAAATAGGGTCCCTAGCTCCCTTCGAATTTCCATTCACAAGGACAACTTAGCTTGTGTCTGTGTCTGAAGAACTCATGACTGCAGTTTCTACCCCCTGGATGTTTCTGCAGAGAGTGAAATGGGAAAAATGGAATGTATTTGAAATAGTACCATGACTTCTGGGAAGCCTCGGTGACTCTGAGGTAGAAGGCTTGTAATCATTCTCTGTGACTACACTTGGCCATGTGTTCACAAACAGCTTCTGTAGCATTGTGATGGTTAACCTTTCTCATCAGCTTGACCAGATGTACAACTACATAAAAATATACCCTTGCGTTTCCCTTTCATTGTATCTTTCTAACAACGTATAACAGCCAATTCTCTCATCCCTATGAACACCTTATCTCTCCTATAAAGGGCTAGTGGCCCTTCATTCTGGCAAGTAATCTGGCTTTGCTCTGTGTCACTCTGGCCTGAGAACTTGAATGAGGCTGAATTCAAAAGTAATGGACTAATGGGATTCAAGCTGTATCATTTTTACTGTCCACTGCTCTCATCCAGGCGAATATAAGAGAGGGAAGCAAGTGGAGCAGAATAATAAAAGCATGCAGTGAAGGGGAAAGGTGCGATGAAGGTTAAAGCTGCAGATGGGTAGAATGGAAAGCAGCTGAAAGGCATTAGCACAACTGAGAAGAGCCAAGTGGTCTGCAAACGGACAACTGGACAGACCTCACTCTGCACAGGCTTCAGCTTGGAAAACGCAAACTCATTTCAAAAGAAAGGGCCTAATTGAGAACAGTGTCTGTGGTTTCTTGATTAGAAACAGAGGCTGGAGCAACTTGCGCTCCAAGGAGAGCAGACTTTAGAAACCAGGGGTGTAGTGTAAAGTTCACAGAGGGTGCAGTGATGTTACTTAATCTTGATTGTCAGCTAGATTAGATTTAAAATCAACATGAATCTAGCTGACTCCATGAAAATGTTTAAGTATAATGTCACTAGTTTCTATTAAAGCAAAGCTTCTACCCAGAATCCTAACCCCACTTAACACCATCTAGATAATCCATGAATACAATTACCTAATCATTAAGATAGAAACATGGAAGACAATTCAAACAAAAGTTGAGATGGAAATATATTTGAAAAATGAGTCTAGCAGAAGGCATATGATTTACAATCCTAATCTACAGAAGCCAGTCAGTTACTGATTTCCAGATTGGATTAAATTAGACAAGCTGTAGAGGAGTGAATTTATTTAATTAAGGGCACACAGACAGACTATAAAATAGAGCCAGAATGAATCCATCTTAGAAATAGGAAGGGCCATCTTTCCTCTGAGCCCAGCAGATGCAGCTAGGGCCTGTCCTGCTCTTCACACACCCCAGGACTTTAAGATCACATCGGGTTATGCATGAGTGGAGTGCAGAGGTGGTGTTGGGAGCAGTGGGTCAGCAGTTGCCCACAGGGGCAGGATCCGAGAACTCCGCCCCACTGGAGGCTGGGCCTCTCCCAGCCAGAGCACCCTCCACCCCGCCATCTTTCCTCTGAGCCCAGCAACTATCAGGACTTTAAGTTCACATCAGGAGATCAGGGCTCGGGCCTCAGGTGCTGTGCACTCTCTTAGGCTCTTTCGGGACCCTCCAAGCTATCTGGGGACCTCAAGTGAGCAGGGGAACACAGCCTCTGTTCCGGCCCAATCTCGTGGAACTTGAGACATCAGCCAGGAGATTGATAAAGGCCCAGGGCAGAACAGTGGGTCCTTTCCGGTCTGCACCAACGCCAAGTCTCCTCGGGCAGAGATGGCAGGAGGCAAGCATAAGAACAGAAGCAACAGAATCCAAGGGTACTTGGCATCACCAGATCCAAACTCACCCACCACATCAAGTCCTAGATACAACAGCACACCAGAAAAGCAAGACATGGATATAAAGTCACTGATCATGATGATGATGGAGGACTATAAGAAGGAAATACATGAAAACACAGATAAACAACTAGAAGCATTTAAAGAGGAAATACTTAGAGAGTTACAGGAAAACAATACCAAACAGGTGATGGAAGTGAACAAAACCATCCAGGACCTAAAAATGGAAGTAGAAACAATTAAGAAAAACCAAAAGGATATAACCCTGGAGATAGAAACCATAGGAAAAAGATCAGGAACCATAGATATGAGCATCAGCAACAGAATACAAGAGATAGAAGAGAGAATCTCAGGCACAGAAGATTCTATAGGGAGCATAGACAAGACAATCAAAGAAAATGCTAAATGCAAAAAGATCCTAACACAAAATATCCAGGAAATCCAGGACACAATGAAAAGACCAAACTTAAGGATAATAGGAGTAGATGAGAAAGAAGACTATCAAACTAAAGGGCCAGCAAATATCTTCAACAAAATAATAGAAGAAAACTTTCCATACCTAAAGAATGAGATGCCCATAAACATACAAGAAGCCTATAGAACTCCAAATAGCCTGGACCAGAAAAGAAATTCCTCCCGACACATAATAATCAGAACAACAAACGAACTAAATAAAGACAGAATATTAAAGGCAGCAAGGGAAAAAGGTCAAGTAACATATAAGGGCAGGCCTATCAGAATTACTCCAGACTTCTCACCAGAGACTATGAAAGTCAGAAGATCATGGACAGAGATTATACAGACACTAAGAGAACACAAATGCCAGCCCAGGCTACTATACCCAGCAAAACTCTCATTTACCATAGACGGAGAAACCAAAGTATTCCACGACAAATTCAAATCCACACAATATCTTTCCACAAATCCAGCCCTTCAAAGGATAATAACAGAAAAACACCAATACAAGGACAGTTTGAGACGGGATCTCTTTCGTTCTTTCATTAGGAAGTTGTTTGGATTTTCTTCTGTCGGTGTTCTTGTCTTAGGGTTGAGATTTTTGTTTTTACTGTCCTTCGTTGTTAATGACAAGGAATTATAGCGATAATATCAATGGACTCAATTCTCCAATAAAAAGACATAGACTATCAGACTGGCTACACAAACAGGACCCGGCATTTTGCTGTCTACAAGAAACACACCTCAGGAAAAACGACAGACACCACCTCAGAGTGAAAGGCTGGAAAACAATATTCCAAGCAAATGGCCCGAAGAAAAAAGCTGGGGTAGCCATTCTAATATCGAATAAAATAGACTTTCAACCCAAAATTATCAAAAGAGACAAAGAGGGGCACTTCATACTCATCAAAGGCAAAATCTTCCAAGAGGAACTTTCAATTCTGAGTATCTATGCTCCAAATGCAAGGGCAGCCACTTTCATTAAAGAAACTTTAGTAAAGTTTAAAACACACATTGCACCTCACACAATAATAGTGGGAGACTTCAACACCCCACTCTCATCAATGGACAGATCCTGGAAACAGAAACTAAACAGAGACTCAGTCGAACTAACGGAAGCTATGAAACAAATGGACTTAACAGATATCTACAGAATATTTCATCCTAAAATAAAAGGATATACATTTTTCTCAGCACCTCATGGCACCTTCTCCAAAATTGATCACATAATTGGCCACAAAACAGCCCTCAACAGATTCAACAATATTGAAATTGTCCCATACAGCCTATCAGATCACGATGGACTAAGGCTGCTCTTCAATAACAACATAAGTAGCAGAACACCATCATTCACTTGGAAACTGAACAACACTCTACTCAATGATACTTTGGTCAAGGAAGGAATAAAGAAAGAAATTAAAGACTTTCTAGAGTTTAATAAAAATGAAGCCACAACATACCCAAATTTATGGGACACAATGAAAGCATTCCTGAGAGGTAAATTCATAGCTCTGAGTTCCTACAAAAAAAAAAATTGGAGAGAGCTTACACCAGTAGCTTGGCAGCACATCTGCAAGCTCTAGAACAAATGGAAGCAAAGTCACATAAGAGGAGTAGACGGCAGGAAATAATCAAACTCAGGGGTGAAATCAACCATGTGGAAACAAAAAGAACTATCTAAAGAATCAATCAAACCAGGAGCTGGTTTTTTGAAAAAGTAAACAAGATAGACAAACCCTTGGCCAGACTCACTAGAGGGCACAGTGATAGCATCCGAATCAACTAAATCAGAAATGAAAAGGAAGACATAACAACAGATCCAGAGGAAATCCAAAACACCATCAGATCTTTCTACAAAAGGTTATATTCAAAAAAACTGGAAAATCTGGATGAATTGGATAACTTTCTAGACAGATACCAAGTTCCAAAGTTAAACCAGGATCAGATTAATGACCTAAACAGCCCTATATCTCCTAAAGAAATAGAAGCAGTCATTAATAGTCTCCCAAGCAAAAAAAGCCCAGGACCAGATGGGTTTAGTGCAGAGTCCTATCAGACCTTCAAAGAAGACCTAGTTCCAGTTCTTCTCAAAGTATTCAACAAAATAGAATCTGAAGGTACACTACCCAATTCATTCTATGAAGCCACAATTACTTTGATACCTAAACCACATAAAGGCACAACAAAGATAGAGAACTTCAGACCAATTTCCCTTATGAATATAGACGCAAAAATACTCAACAAAATTCTCGCCAACCGAATCCAAGAACACATCAAAACGATCATCCATCATGACCAAGTAGGCTTCATCCCAGGAATGCAGGGATGGTTTAATATACGGAAATCCATCAACGTAATACACTATATAAACAAACTCAAAGATAAAACCCACATGATCATCTCCTTAGATGCTGAGAAAGCATTTGACGAAATCCAACACCCATTCATGATAAAGGTCTTGGAAAGATCAGGAATTCAAGGCCCTTACCTAAACATGATAAAAGCAATCTACAGCAAACCAGTGGCCAACATCAAACTAAATGGAGAGAAGCTGGAAGCAATCCCACTAAAATCAGGGACCAGACAANTTGGCCATCAGTGGGAAGAGAGGCCCCTTGGTCATGCAGACTTTATATGCCCCAATACAGGGGAACGCCAGGGCCAAGAAGTGGGAGCGGATGGGTAGGGGAGCAGGGCCGGGAGGGGGGAGGGTATAGGGAACTTTCTGGATAACACTTGAAATGTAAATGAAGAAAATATCTAATAAAAGTTGAAAAAAAAAAGAAATAGGAAGGCATTGGCACCACTGAGGTGCTACAAAAAAGAGGGGGATTTATTTTTTATATACTTGGAAAACATTTCATTTCTAAATATAATTGTACAAGATCCTTTGGCAAATACAAATCCCATTGTCCCAGTTACTGTTTTATTTCTGTGAGGAGACATGGCAAAGGCAACTTATAAAAGGAAACATTTAATTGGGTACTTGCTTACATTTTAAGAGGGTTAATCCATGATCATCATCTAGGGAGTGGGGTGACTAGTAGGCAGGCATTGGTGCTGAGAGCTTACATGAGCTACAAGCCTGCTCCTTCATCAGGCTTTTGGCATCTCAAAGCCTAACCCCAGTAACAAACACACTTACTTCAAAAATTCAATACCTTCTAATTCTTCCTAAACAATTCTAATAACTGGGGACCAAGAATTCAAATATTTGAGCTTATGGGGCCATTCTTACTTAAATCATCACACACATATCAGATTAAAACCATCCTGCATAGGGGGTGGAGCTGAAGGGCAAGGCGGGGCCCATAGCTTCAGCATTACCTAGTTCTAAACCAAAGGCCCTCTTTATCCACGTGTTCAGCTATCTTCCTGATGATTCTCAGAGCTCTTCAATGAACCACTCAGGCCTGAAGAGACATTTTCACTAGCTATCCAGCAACCAACCTTAGAGTCTAACACACAAACCATACATGGGCTGGAGAGATGTTTTTATATGCAGGTACCACATGTGGCCCAAAATACTTTAGGGTCTCTTCAAAACCAAGTGCTTGGTACTTTACCGAGGAAGTCAGACATATAAATCTAAAGACCCTTGTAATAGCTTATATCCTCATGTTTCCAGGGAGAGTGCTCACATGACAACAGGGGCAGAATTGGAGACACTGTGGGCAGGAGAGGAACCGCTCTGGGTTGTTTGTGGTGGCAGTAGTACTGGTTTTACCAAGTCTCATGAGACAACAAAGAACTTAGTAAGTTTTAGGAATGTGGAAGGTGAAAGACACTTACTAGAAATGCCTGAGAGGGAAGGGATAGAGCTCAGGGGTAGAACACTTGACTGCAGATCAAGAGGTCCCTGGTCCAAATCCTGGTACCCCTATCATATATTTACATCACATACACACTCAGTCCTATGTTTCTTTCATTCACATCTCAGCCTAGATGGGAGCTCCAGGCACCATTGAACACCTGTCATGTAGATGAATAGTCTCCCCCCATCTCTTCCTGCAGGCTAGGTGTCCTTGTTATTAATATCTGTCTCCCCTATTCCAGCATATATCTAGCTACTTTGGTTCTCTTGAATTCATAAAAACAAGACAAGGACTATGTCAGAAAATTCTGCAGTTTTCCAGGCATAGCAGTTATAGAGGAAGACAATGTCCAGGGACCATATAGGAGAGCCTAACTATAAAAGTATCTCCCTCCATGGCCCTCTGGTAAACCTGTGGTCAAGAATAAGGAGACAAATCAGAAAACTGGGTGGTCTGTATAGGGTGGACATTTCCCCTGTGAGCTTCTCTCCCCCTTCCAGAGCCCATTGCTCTCTTGCTTCAACCTCAGAGGCTAAAGACTTGCTGAGCTGCTGTCCCAGGCAGAGAGGAATCCTGCAGTGATGCTGCTGACAGTGCTGATAGGGCCCTGTGAGAGCTTTTGATTGACAGCCCATCTGTCAGGGGTGTCTGGGGGCTGAGGTGGAAGACAGTTGGCCAGCTCAGAAGCTAACCCAGGACAGCAGTGTGAAGTGACTCAGGGTCTGCAGCTGCTCTGATCCTTTTCTTGGGTGAAGATGCTATTCAAGGATGGGCCTGGAAAGCTGCAGAGCTGAGGAAGGCATCTCACCAATCAGGCCTGGCAACTTCTGGAAAGTGGGTTTGTGAGCATCTGTAATTTAACTTTATAGTCAGTCATAATTTATCATCACTCAGATGAAGATCATTAACTGCATACACTAGTACCAGTGGGGGTATAGCTCAGGGGTAGAGCATTTGACTGCAGATCAAGAGGTCCCTGGTTCAAATCCAGGTGCCCCCTTATTTATGTCTGGTTACTGACTTACCATTCATCTTAGACAGGCCCCCATGATGTTAGAAAGACTTCATTTTCTGAGGCCTCTGAAATCAGTGTTATTATGCCCCCATTTACTGTCATTAATTACACTTCTAAGCATCCACTAGCTCAAAGGCTGGAACCCCCAAGGCACATTAGCACACTGTACACTGCAAAGCTCTTATCTCTGCTGAGTTCTAGCTGCTTCTTCTTCCTCCTCCTCTTCTTCTTCTTCTTCTTCTTCTTCTTCTTCTTCTTCTTCTTCTTCTTCTTCTTCTTCTCCTTCTCCTTCTCCTTCTCCTTCTCCTTCTCCTTCTCCTTCTCCTTCTCCTTCTTCTTCTTCTTCTCCTTCTTCTTCTTTACCTCACCATCTGTATTCTTTTCTTCATCCTCACTGGGATAGTTAGTTTTAATTGTCAATTTGACACAATGTAGACTCACCTTGGAAATACAGATTCAATGAGCGATACAGTATCTAGTTAAGGTTGGCCTATGGGCATGTCTGGAGTGGGTTGTCTTGAGGACTAAAGCAATGGATGTATGAAGACCCAGCACTATTCCCAGGTAGGGATCGTGGATTCTGTGAGTGTACAAAGTGAGCTTAGCACTGACAAGCATGCATGCATTCATTTTTCTCTGCTCTTAACCATAGCTATGACATGGCTAACTGCTTAAAGTTCCTGCTGCCTTGACTTCCCTGAAAGAAGAGACTGTAATCTGAAATTGTGTGAACTTTAATTTTTTCAAAGCCTACTTTTAATGATGGTTTTAAAATATTTTTTCCTCCCTTCTAGTCCTTCAACCAGCAGAGGTATTGGGAAAGAAGGAATATGGTGGAAGTAGACCTGTTTAGAAATGGTTCTTTGGAACCATGCCCATCTGTGTTGTCTGGAAATTGGCAGTTCAGTTCACAGGTTAACAGTGGTAGCTCCATTCACTCAAAAACACTTTATGGATTTATCAGAAGTCCAGTTCAGTAGAGTCAGGGTAGCAAACAGGAATCAGCAACAGTGACACTATCTAGCAGAGACAGCCTTAGCTTTCGCATGAGTTATCAGGAGGGACCAGCAGGAATGCCAGGAAAAGTTCTCCACTGTAATTTTCTCAGGGAAGTAAGGATCGGCGAAGATGCAAAACCAATAAGCATTGTTGTACCAGCTAGCCAAGCTCAGCCTCTGTCACTGTCTATGGAGTTGTGTTTATATCCCCAAACATCCTGTGTCTTGTCTCAGCACCTATCAGTCTCAGCTGACATCAGCCCGAGTCCTTGAAGCTGCAGCACACCATCAGAAGTTTCTTGGTGTTTCTCTCTATGGAGTCCCAACAAATGCAGCCCAACTACACAATGTAAGGCAGGCCAATATATGTTGGTCATTAGCAAAGACTCTTTCATCACATGTTGTCTTTTCACATGTTTGCTTCAGCAGAACATCCTTTCTCCTGTGTCTGCTTCAGCAAAACATTCCTTCATGAGTCTGCCTTAGTCTTTTACCTGTATCCATTTCAGGAAAATACTCCTACACGTGTTTGCCCCAGAAAAACACCATCCAACACATCTAACTTTCCAAAGAACTCTATGTTTCTACTTCAATTGTGAGAAAGCATTCACCATTTCTTCCCTCACTTGCCTCTTGCCAGGTCATTTTATCACAGGAGCATAAATGAAACTAGAACACACCTTCCTCCAGTGCCCCCCACTCAATGAGCATCAGAGTAAAGTGATGACTGTGTGAGCTATTTGTGACAAGCTTCTCTTGTCAGAGATTCTATGAGAAGGGTTTGACTTCCCATGAAAACTGAGTGGTTCAGAAAGAGAATTCAGAGGCAATGCAGATAACACTTTGCTGTTGAAAAAAGTGAAACAGATCTCTCTTCATGGCAGGAGGCCTCGACTAACTCAGTTCAAGGAGAGTAGAGAACCCAGAACCCAGAGCCTTCCCATCAGACACATCTCAGCAGTGTAGCTTGGATGCTCCTTGTGAAGACTGCTTTGACTGAAGTGATGCCAGGTAAATTCTCTTACAAGGAAAAGGGCATCCCAGAAAAATGAAGCCTGTTCCACAGAAGCCTAGTGTGTCCAGATCTGTGTCATCAAGCAGCATTGTGATTGTGACTTTTGAAAAATAGAGTCACATTACCGGATCCTCATGATTCTTGTGGGAATTTTGCTGACAAGCCTTGATTCCTCAACTTGCTCCCTACACCCACAAGTCCTAAATAAGGAGAAGGCAGAGCCCCTGATTTATTGTAGGAATTCAGATTGTGGTTTATGGTGGGAAAGAACCTGTCAGATGAATGAGGGGCCGTTGGGAATTGAGCAGGAAACACAAAACCTGAGTCAGCTGGTGATGAGTTTGGTTTAGTGACATATACAATATATTATGGGATCTACTTAGGGTCACACAGGTGAAATGCACTAGGGAAACATCACACAACAGGGGTGTACCTTAGTTTGCTGTTGGGACTGCAGACTCAGATTCTGAGTTCAAATCCAGCTAACTCCTACTGCCGCCTCTCTTCATCTACAAGTCTATAATTGTCTTCTCTCTTTAGTGTTCTGCTTACCAGTCATCCCCAACACTGTCCCTCCTAGGACCCTGTCAACATGCTTTGCAAACATCAGATATCAATCATAAGTGAGAGTCTCATTAATGCTTAACAATCTATGTCTATTTCAGAAGTTCTTAATTAGTCGCTCCATAAACCTAACATTGTGGAGGGATATCCTGAGTCTGAGACTGTCGAGTTATTCTGAGGCAAAGTCAGTGGGTCACTTGGTCCCACTCTCCCCACTGTGCAGCAGCAAAAACTGTCCTTCAGGTTTTGTTTTGTTTTGTTTTGTTTTGTTTTTTGCATTTTAATTGTGTGGCTGTTTTGTCTGCATGTATGTCTGTACAACACATGGTTTCCTAGTTCCCAGAGGAACCAGAAAAACATTTCAGACCTCCTTGACTTGGACTTAGAAATTGTTGTGAGATGCCAAGTGGATGCTATGAACAAAATCTGTGTCTTCTACAAAACCAAGATGTGATCTTAAGCATCAAGCCATTGCTCCAGGCTCCAGCCCTTCAGTCATGTCTCACATTTCCACCCTTTAGTCCTGTCTCTGTTTTCTTGGTGGACAAATCTCTTACATTGGTCTGTTCTCTTCTTTCTTTGTTCTTCAGCCTACAAATTCTCTGCTCAGGGTTTAAAGTCCCCAGTGGTGAGACTCTGGGGCAAAATGCTTTTAGCCTCAGAGACCAGAATAAAGGCCCTGTTTACCTTGACCTGATCACTGTGCCCTACCAGGTTCCCCTCCTATCACATACCTTCTGTGTGAGAGAAGACACCCCAATGATTGGGATTCACCACACAGAGGGAGGAGATCTGTCATCACTCATGCACTTGGTCACCAGTGTAAGATGCATCCCAGCTGCTGTGTGTGTGTGTGTTCCTTAGATCCCTAATCTCTCAGGTACCAAGTTGTCATCATAATTAGAAGGGGAAGTGATGTCACTAATCCTAGGTCATGGCAGCTTCAGTAGAAAGAACCAGTTTCTTTTCTTTTCTTTCTTTTTTTTTTTTTAAGATTTATTTATTATTATAAATAAATACACTGTAGCTGTCTTCAGATGTACCAGAAGAGGGCATCAGATCTCATTATGGGTGGTTGTGAGCCACCATGTGGTTGCTGGGATTTGAACTCAGGACCTTTGGAAGAGCAGTCAGTGCTGTTACCCATTGATCCATCTCACCAGTCCCCAGTTTCTGAATCTAGAACCCTATATGGAAGGAAGCCAGTCCAGCAAGTGGAGTGGGCAGCAGACAATGTCCCTAAATGAAGGGGGACAAAGAGTGGGCTGATTTCTGTATCAACTGGAGAACTCCAGTGGAATCTTCAGAGCTGGGGATTGTGGGTCCCAAATTGTGAGGGTAAAGCACAGAAGCCACCTGGATTCCAGGCTGCCCCTTGGCCTGGTGGCCATCCAATGGTGGCTGTTGGCTGGCACCTGCTCTATGGTCAGGATCTGTGCTGTGGCAGTCATGCTTCAATGTTGGAAGTTTCACTCCACAGAACAATATTCTCAGCAAAGACCCCAACTTTTCACAGACAGCATGTGTGAAGAGCTAAGCAGAGCCTGACAGGGCTGGAGCTGTAGGGCATATCATTGACAACTTCACAGTCATAAGGATTTGCTGAAGGCACAGAGAGAGAATGTAGACCCTTCCACTGTATAGTGGCCTCATCTATTTCTTCAGGGTGGATAGAATTGCATAAAACCGAAAGTGAAAACTAAATAATCACATTGCCACAATGTTGTCTAGTGTGCTGACTCAACAGGTATTCGCCTTTGCTGCACAAGCCTGAGAATGTGTATATGTATTTATATGTATGTTTTTCTATCCCACATGAAAAACACAGACATGTAGGCACACAGATGAAATCCAAGCAGTTGTACAGGAAGCTGGGAGTTGAAGACAGGAGAATCTTTCTGGAAGCTCATGGGGAGTTAGCTGGGAATTAGTATCCCTGTTTCAAGCAATGCAAGGGACTCTGCATCAAATAAAGCAGGAGGTGAGGTCCAACACCTCAGACTCTCAGACTTTCCCCTGAGCTCTCCACATGCTCCATGGTAAACACATGCCCTCATGTACAAAAACACCATACATGCATACCCACAGAAAGAAACTCTTTCTCTCTCTCTCTCTCTCTCTCACACACACACACACACACACACACACACACACACATCACCAATGTTGGGAATTTTCAGTATCCCTATCTCTTTTTAATACTAATTTTCATTAGAGGTGAGTCAGGTTTCCTAAGGCGCTGGAGATGAGAAGTCACAGAGCATCCCTGGTGAGGCAGTGTAGGGATGTGGTGCTAATGAGGAGAGTCTACACAGGTACCAGGGCA